>JAQQZY010000010.1:34752233-34766202 GCA_030068375.1 Ostorhinchus rueppellii | reverse complement strand
CCAGACCCCTGTGTGTGCTCACGAAGTTGACGAAGTTGAGCGGAAACACACGAGGGGTCTGCGCATTCGCCAGGCTATAATAACAGTGGGTTTAGATAAATATGAGCCCTGTAAAAGTGTTTGTAAAATGACATTAAAATGATCTAAAAACAGTAAATCCTATGTTACGTATCTTAACTTGTGCACTCACATTATAGTAAATGCTCCCAGTATTCTAGAAGCGGAGCGTTTAATGTGTTCATTGTTCATATAAATGAAATGATGCAATAATATGACTCTATTGTCTCCTTAAATACAATTTCTGCTTGATTAACACGTAAGTGGTGAACACAACTCCCATAATCCCATGCTCCCTTATCGTGCATTCTAGGCTGTATTTCTTTACTGTTTTACAAGATAAGTAGATGCAGAAATGACATAGCATACATTTAATCAGTTTATTACTCTGGCAACATAAGTAGCTAAATGTTGAAAAAACAGAAGTTCGTAATTTCAATCTTTCCATTAAATCACAAATGCGATGATTTTTGAATTTATTATCATGAGATGTCATTCTATAAACATTGCGACGAACGTAAATATGGTGTTGATTTACAGATATATTCATTATAATGAGATGTTATCCCTCTATCCTGTACTAAATTATAAAATTAATTCAGTTTCCTGGTGTGTCCTCACATAGTGCACCATGTTTCTTTTAAAACTCTTCTTCTTCGCTTGTTGTAACGTCCATCAACATCTGGCCTTTTTTATTTACGTGACTCTAGCTGTAAAAAAAAAAAAAGTCCTGCCATTACAGTTTTTTGTGATATGATATTTGCGTCCATGAGGCAATTTTTTGTGTTATATACGTGAAATTTAAGGGTCAGTGGAAAAACGACTTGTGTAGCCTTTAGCAGACTGCATCATGGGATATGTTGTTTTTTTTTGTTTTTTTTTTTTTTTTTTTTTTTTTTTTAGTATTTCAACTCCTCAAAATTGGTTATTTTTACAAGAACAGACACTATAAATTGGGCAGAACTGCTTCGATAATGTTCTTTTCTAATTTTCTTAAGGAAATGAGTTACTCTTGTGCAATTTGTGCACGTGAAGGTCAGAAATGAGCATAGCATGAGTTCAGATTCACTACGTTAGGTGTGATTTATACAGTATTTGTTACAGAACCTGACTCTGATCATAAGAAAACAATAGACACTTTCTTTGTATCTGTGTTTCTTTGTCACTGTCTCCTCTGTCTTCCCCCTCACACACACACACACACACACACACACACACACACACACACACACACACACACACGCATTGCGGGCCACAGATGGCATGGTGGTGTCAGGGTGAGAGGGGTTTGTTAGGATCAAAGAGCTCCAGTGTGTGGCCCCTCCACCCTTCACTTGCTTTCTTCTTCTTTCTCTCTTTCTCTTTCTGTTTGTCATTTTATTCCTCCCCTTCCTCTGCTTTCAATCTCGCTTCCTCCAGCACCCCCCACCCACCTTCCACCTCCACCGCCGCCAACCCTCCACCCCCCCTGCTCCGTCTCTCTTCATTTTTTCTCCTAATCTGTCCATCAGAAGTGTTGATAAATTATTCATGCCCTCTGTCTGTCCCCGAAGCCTTGTCACCTCTCCTCCGCTCCTCTGCTTCCTCTCCTCCATCGCCTTCATCCTCTCCTCCCTCTCAGGCCTGCTCCTCCTGCTTCCCTCTCATCTCCCCTTCCCTTCCCTCCTCTCCACCTCCTCCTCTGTCTCGTCTTCTCTGGTCCAGCAGAAACCTCGACCACACACGACCAAAACAGAACACGTTTATGCAAAAAGTAAAAAAAACATCTAATAATATTATCTAAATGCTGCTTTGAAGACTTGAATTTGAGGACAAAACATATTCAATATACAAATATCAGGAATTTTGAAGATTTATTTTTCCATATAATGCAGTCTAATCCTTTACTTTCCAACATTTTATTAGAAATCTGTATATTTTTTCTATGTGACTGCACGTTTGACACATTAATTGGTGTTAAAGCCCAAAGCAAAGATGAGTAAAGACAGAAAAAAGGCCCAAAACAATCTGAAAAGCACTAAATTCCCAATATTTCTTCTTTTCTGTCCACTGCAACTTCACAAAACATGCTCCTCAAAACACAAATATAAGGAATTCATCAGATTTTTCAACTTATAAAGCAATATTATCCTGTGCTTTCCTGCATTTCATTAGAAATCTGCATATTTTTTCTATGTGACTGCATGTTTAACTAATCAATTGGTGTTAAAGCCTAAAGCAAATATGAGTAAATGTAGAGAAAAGACAAAAGGAAAGATTGAAAAGCACTAGATTCCCAACATTTCTTCTTTTCTGTCAATTACATCATGAAACATGCTCATCAAAACACAAATATAAGGAACTCATCAGATTTTTTTCCTTTTAATGCAATATTATTCTGTTCTTTGATGCATTTTATTTGAAATGTGCATATTTTTTTTCTGAGAGTGCATGTTTAACTCATCAATTGGTGTTAAAGCTCAAAGTAAATATGAGTAAATGTAGAAAAAAGACAAAAGAAAAGACTAAAAAGCACTAAATTCTCAACATTTCTTCTTTTGTCCCCTTGGAACTTCACAAAACATGCTCCTCAAAACACAAATATCAGGAATTCATGAGATTTTTCACCCTTTAATGCTATATTATCCCATGCTTTCCTGCATTTTATAGCAAACCTGCATATTTTTTCTGTGACTATATGTTAAACTCATCAAATGGTGTTAAAGCTCAAAGCAAAGATGAATAAACGTAGAAAAAATGATCAAAGAAAAGACTGAAAAGCACTAGATTCCCAACATTTCTTCCTTTCTGTCAATTACAACTTCACAACACATTCTCCTTAAAATACAAATATCAGGAATTCATCAGATTTTTCACCTTTTAATCCAATATTATCCCGTGGTTTCCTTAATTTTGGGACAAATCTGTGTATTTTTTGTTACGTGGGTGCATTTTTAACTCATTCATTAGCCTAAAAGTACAAAGCAAAGATGAATAAACACAAAAAAAAGACAAATAATAGATGGAAGTGCACTAAAGGCCCAACCTTTCTTTCCGTATCCTGCCGGAGGGAGAGCAGAATACAAAAGAGGGAAGGTGAAATAGGTAGCGTGGAGAAAAGCCAGAGAAAGATGCAATAGAAGGAGTAATCTTGTGACTAATCCAACATTCTCTCCCCAAACAATTAAAGAGTGGTTTATGTCTGCTTATACTGTAGAGCACTTATTTCCAAACACACATACACACTCGTAGTTTTTAGAGAGATAAAGTTTGTTGCGGAAAGCTATTAATCATAGGAAATCCAGATGAATACAAAGTTAGGGAGTCTAGTGATTAGTGATAAATTGTCTTGTATTTCCCCATAGGTGTGTTTGTGAGGGTTGCATCGTTGGTATCAGTGTGTGTGTGTGTGTGTGTTTTAGCCGATACGAGGGTGTAAAGCACTCGGGCTGAACCCTGGGGATATTAGAATGCAGCTGAGTGTGTGCGTCTGTGTCGGCATGTGTGTGTTGGTGTCACATATGGTCTCTCTCTCAAAAGATGGGCCTGTCTCGACCACTCTCATCCCCTGTTACCGCGACGATTAATACATTTTAAAAAATGTCCCCTCCACTTTTCCCCGGTGCCACACAAACACACACACTGCTCACTATTCAGCGGAGGTTACTGCTACATCAGCAGCACACGCAGCACTGCCTTTAGAGGCTGATCAATCTGCACCACTGCTCGCACTGATGAATTACAGAAGTCAAGGCAGGAAGAGAGGGAAGGAGAAACAAGGGAGGGAGGATGAGGAGGGAATTGGTGGAAGACATGACGACGAAAATTAGGAGGAGGAACGCTGGAGTTGGGGGGGAGGATGGAGACGATGATGAAAGTGAGATGAAAAATTGCGCTTCCAGGAGAAAAAGAGTTGAAAAAGAGTTTCTAACTAAAGCACATCACATGGGTCTCTCATTTAGTTCCAGTTCAGGTCTGAGGAATGAGGCCAGAAAATATATAAAACCCCAACCACTTGAAATTCATCCCTAAACGTGAGGATGTGTGTGTAATATTGACTTAAGCTGCTACGTTTTGACAGACAGAGAGGACGTTACGGCCACAGATATATTAGTCCTGAATAGACGTCTTTGTTTAGCAGAGAGGGAAGTTGTTTTACAGAATGGAAACTTCCTGACAATGAGTTGTTTTAAAGAGCTGTCATAAGAGTCGGAGATTGATAATGCACGGAGTGTTTAAGGCGATGCTGCCAAAAACTGTGTCGAGGGAGCAGTATTTTATATCGCAGCGTATTGTTCTGACGCTCCTGTGGTCAAACACACTTCTTTCAACTCTCACTTTACACCGAAGTACATATAAAAATTAGATATCTTTACTCTGCATGTATGGAATGGAGACGGGTTAGCGATCCACGACACTGAAATCAGTTTTTAGTCATGAAATAAAGGTCGAATGCATCCCCAAGTACACTTCTTTTTCTGATTTCACCTTCAATTTGTAGTTTAGATTAGATTATAGACCTTTATTGATCCTGTGGGCAGAAACCTTAAGAAATTGAGGTTCCAAAAGCAGCACAACGCCAAGATTCACACAAGAAACACCACAAAAAAAAGCAATAGTATAAAAAACGGTAGTGGAAAAAAGAAGCAACTGTAGATCGAAAAGCAGAAACAAGTGACAAAGTTGTAATCATAATAATAATATAGTATATAGTATGCACAATATATATAAATGATCACATTTGTTTGTTTGTTTCATTTCGAACATAAGGAAGAACCAAAGCATCTCAAAGAACCCATGGCAAAGCACAAACACAAGCACCATACAAATCCAAGGCAAAAATAAAAATAAATTAATAGGAAAAACAAAAGATATGTTTTTCAAAGCAAAAATAACAAACACTTGTCAAGTACATCATCAATAACAAAACAAATTCAATAATCACATACCAACAATTGTAAGAAGAGTCAAAGATGTAATGACCCACCAGTTATACTAATACATACTAAAAGCATCAGTAGAGACAAGTGCACAAATAAATAATAATTGGCTTATTATGTTATATCATATTATAGTATGTACACTATGTATATATGCATATATGTATATAGTTTAATAATCACAGAACAGAAGTAATAAAGTCATAGTAATAGTAGTCATAACATGCAAATAAGCAATACAATGTTGTGTTTTCAGTTAAAGATGCAACGTATTCTGCATTATTCAACATCTTCCACTAATATTCCTCTTTTTAACCTCTTACTTTCTCCCTGTCCACCTCCCTCATTTGATTTTCCTGTGTTTTTGCTCAAAATAAAAACACAATTAAACTTTAGAATGGGTGGATTCACCCTCCACGACGCCTCAGAATATATGTGAAATATATATTTCCCCCCTCCTTCCCTGTCCCCTCATCCTTGGCGGTGATAAATCCATAGCTATCTATGACAGCTTTGTTGCTGGGAGGCCCCTCCTGCCTTGTTTGGCCGTGATTCCAGCCGACAGCTTTAGGAGCGTGTCTTTATTTAAGAGCTGCTGTAATTACACAGGCTTTAGCATATGTAGGCGGCCAGATATGATTCAAACCACCACGACAGGGAGAGGGAGCTCAACGGGTGAATGAGGAGAGAGATAAAACACAATGGCGGGAAGAGACGAGGAGAGAGAGAGAGAGAGAGAGAGGGCGAGGGCAGGCATAGGAGACGGAGAGAATGAGGGGAGGAAAGAGACAGAGAGGGAGAGATATGGAGAGCAGGGCAGACTGATAGAGCAATTGAGAGACGAGGAGAGGGCAGTCAGGAGGGGGGAGAGGAAGAGATATGGTTTGGCAAATAAAAGAGGAGCGTGGCGCTGCTGCAAACTGTTCGCCTTATGATGCCTCATTAGGGCTTAGGGCTGCAGATAGTGCCTGTTAGAGAGATCTATGGCCTCAGCGCTCAGAGACAGACAGAAGGGGAGAAGGAGAGAGCAGAGCAGGGCAGAGGGATGCACAGAGACGCACCAACGCATCAGCAGGGACTCAAACTGATGCATTTTAACCCTGGAAGACCTCCGCAACCACCACCGACCACAGGCGTCTACTGATATGAAACGTTTAGTAACTTTTCAACCACTAATCCTGTTGATACATGGGAGTAATTCAAGTCAGATGTAGTTTCTCAGCTTTTCATCGGTGTCAGATATATAACCCATTTGGATGTTTAGTGAACATGGAAACATCTTCTGCAACATGATTCACCAGTAAAACTCATGGAGTTTAACAAATGACAGTTCAGTTAATGATTAATTTAGCTGAAAAAGTCACTTAATATTGTTTTTTGGGTTTATGATGAACGACCAAGTGGTTTTATGAACATCTAAGCTAAGATATGGTTAGAAATACTTATTGATTGGGAGCATTAAG
Source organism: Ostorhinchus rueppellii (assembly GCA_030068375.1). Lineage (NCBI taxonomy): Eukaryota > Metazoa > Chordata > Actinopteri > Kurtiformes > Apogonidae > Ostorhinchus > Ostorhinchus rueppellii. The sequence continues at coordinate 34,759,763 of JAQQZY010000010.1, read as the reverse complement.
GAGGACATTCTAATAAAATGTATCTGTATAATAAGTTTTCAACCACTAAACTTATTGATACATGGAAATACAGTAATTCAAGTCAAATGTAGTTTCTCAGCTTTTCATGGTCATCAGATATATAACCCATTTGGATGTTCAGAGGCTCCGTAGTGAACATGGAAACATCTTCTGCAACATGATTCACCAGTAAAACCAATGGAGTTTAATAAATGACAGTTCAATTAATGATTAATTTTGCTGAAAAAGTCACTTTTAATACAATTTTTTTTGGTTTATGATGAACGACCAAGTGGTTTTATGAACATTTAAGCTAAGATATGGTTAGAAATACTTATTGATTGGGAGCATTAAGGAGGAAATTCAAATAAAATGCATCTGTATTTGGATAATAAGTTTTCAACCACTAATCCTGTTGATACATGGGAGTAATTCAAGTCAAATGTAGTTTCTCAGCTTTTCATCGGCGTCAGATATGACCCATTTGGACGATCAGAGGCTCTGTAGTTACCGTGGAAACACCATCATCTTCTCCAAGATTGATTCACCAGTAAAACCCATGGAGTTTAATAAATGACAGTTCAGTTAATGATCAATTTAGCTGAAAAAGTCACTTTTAATATTGTTTTTTTGGGTTTTGGTGAACAACCAAGGGGTTATATAAACATCTAAGCTAAGATATACTTAATGGGAGTGTTAAGGGGGAAGTTCAAATAACTTATGAACACCTGAGCAGGGACTTGAACCCTGGACCTTCAGATTAAAAGTCTGATTCTCTACCTACTGAGTTTAGCAGTAATACAGCAAATACAGGGAAATATCATATTTTGGCAGAAAAATGCAATTGAATGCTGATAAATTACTTCGGAAAAGTTAAATGTAGGAAAAAAAAATCCATTTGGAAGGTGGTTAAAAAACTCGTAGGTCTTTAGGGTTAACTCCAGAAATACTTGAAATACTTGATCGTCCTTCTTCTTCTGAACATTCTTGTTCTGTCCTACACCTTTAAACTATGCCAAAGTCATTCCATCTAATTTGTTCATCACTCTGGACAAAAATCATCTGCTGAATAAATAAGTGCACAAACTAAACGGCATCTGTAACCGTCCCTCTTTATCCCTTAGAAAGAGGTTCAGTCAGTTCGGAAAGTTATTTTTCTTTTCTTTTTTCCTGGAAATTGCTTCCTCCACTATCTACCATTTCCTCAAAGCATTTGTTAGTGACAGAAAGCAATCCAGCACAAGATATTCCCTTCAAGATTCTGACTTGCTCACTTGAAATAAATAGATATTTCCTCATGCAAAAGACTGCCTTGGGCTTTTCTTGACACATGTTTAAATAATACAAAACCTAGTGATGTTGAGGCCAAAAAGGTGCGGTTTGATAGTCAACTGCAGCAAATTTATATCATCTTTGGCAGCAACATCAACCAAAAGACTCAAAATGTAATTAAAATAACTTCCGACAAACATCTTTTAGTCCCAGTGCAGGACATTTGGGGTCTTGAAATGCTTGAGGAGGCTGAGTTTTTACGAATCGAGTGGGAATGAAGCTTAATTTGACATAGTAACAGAGAAGCAGAAAGAGAGAAAAAAAACTAAATCTGGATGAGAAGTGGAGGAAAAAAGAAAAAAAAAAGTGTGAGAGTGAGAGAGCAGGGGAGTAGAGCAGATAAGGAATCAGACACTGACCAGGCGACACTGACTAGAAGAGAAAAAGACCAAAGCCCAGTAAAATAAATGTCTCCTTTTCTTCAGCATGTGTAAGAAAGATAGCAGATAGTATATCACCAGGCTCCACAGGCACTAATTAGGAGCTGGATTTTAACAAGCGAAGGGAGACAGTGAAGCAGTGAAAGAAGGAAGGAGGCGGAAGGAGAGCCAGGAGGAAGGCTGAGGCCGGACCGTTAATCCAGTGGCCATTGTCAGCCGCTACAGGAGGAATCGTGTTGGATGTTTCGCCATGGGAGACGGCCGTAAATCTGCAACGCAACCTTTACACACCACAGCCACAATACGCGCAGATGCACCCGTACATGATAGCGGCTGACACAAGTGTAACCACCCTGTGACGGATTGCTTTTATCAGACAGACCACACAAATCAACCGCATCCAACTCCCACATATACAGGCGAATAATCACTGGACATTTTGCTGCATGTTCTCCCAAGTAGTAAATCAGAACCTGTTGTTTCTACGTGAAAGGCCGCTGCTTATCTGCTAGCTACAGGTGTGTGTGTGTGTGTTTGTGGTCTGATGGTTATCTTTATCTTGTAGCCACAGAGGGGTCCATTGTGGTCCGTTGCTGATTAGCTGTCTGCATACATGCCTGGTTGTAAATCTACCGACGTGAACCCACTTTAACGTTATAACGAGGAAGAGCGCAAGTGCATTTTCATATTTGTTTGCGTGTGCGATCATAACTCCAGTGTAATTTTCTTCTGGGGAATTTATTAGGTTATGTTGGATACATGCTGCCTTACAAGGCCTCAGAGACCGCACAAACACATGAGCACACACATGCACATTACCGCAGCTGAAGCCTCCACCCCCACTACGACCTGGCCCATCCCTAATCACACCATGCAGCCTAAATTATAATCCATATGGACTTCCTACTGTCCCGTACACCTGCACACGCATGCATTCATACAGTAAATCATGCACACACCTCCCGCTGCCTCTCTCAGCTCGAAACATGCATGTACTGTGTAACCACCGTCATTTCCCTAACTGCATCTTACGTCTCAACAGAGGATCCCCCTCAGGCTGCCGATCATAGTCATGATGGGCTGTTAGGCATGCAGGACGCCCCGCAGGACGCCGCAGAGGCTGCAGTCCAAAAGGACGAAAGCTCCGACTGCATTAAACAATCCTGCTGTATGTTTTAAAGAACTGGAACTAGACCGTCAGACTAAAATGTTTCACCTGGACTTACTTTGACTAGAAGAAGGTTAGAAAATACACTTTAAGTAAGGACTTTTGCCCGTTTTCCCAGAATACTTAGGGTGTGATTAGGGTGTGAAGATCACAAATGATTGGCACAAGTTTGCTTGCTTACGCTAAAAATGTGCATGCTATTGATTTGCATATCACAGGTGATCAAATAAGGCAACGTTCACACTACAGGCAAATGTGCAAATCCGATTTTTTTGCTCATATGTGACCTGTATCTGATTTGTTAAAGACAGGTTGAACAGTAAATCTGATTTTTTTTTTTTTTTTTTTTTCCACATCCAACCCAGGCCACTTTCATATGACATATGAACATACCACATTGTGGTCCTAAATCCTGTATTGCCACCCTATTAAAATAATTGCCTTAGTCATTTTAGCATGTTCGAAAATTTGCCCGAGTCATTTCATTCTCTCATGTTCCATGTTTGACTGACCTGGTTGATTGTATGTCAGTAGGCATCTGTTGTTATAAATGTTTTGATTAAAATTGTTTGTAAATATCATATATTCAACAAATGGTACAGTTTTTTGTGTTTCCTGAAAAATCTGAAAAAATGACTTCGGCGATTATTTTAAGAAGGTGTCAATACATATCTGATATTTTGTGACTCGAGTCTGAACAGCCAGGTTGCATTCATCTGACCTCTACGTCATTGAAATGCAGCAAACGTCACAATTCTGCGTCCCAGGAGTGTTACTACGGAAAACACAGTGCGTGCCTTCATGGTCACATATGATGTCAGGACCTAATTACAATGATATCTTATTTTATGCATACCCTTATTCAGATAATGTTCTATATTTTGTTATTATAATGGATTTATACATTCTTTTAAATGCACAAAGAACTCGATTCTTACCGTAAATATGAATATATCTTCCTGTGCTTAACCAGAATAGCTCAGATGTTGCCATTTTTCTATGAAGACGGTCTTCCTGGAAAAAGGTTGAAGACTTCCTCCTCAGTCGCAGTGAACATTTCAAGCGCGGACACTTCAAACGATTGAAAAGTGATTACAATGCATTCGCACTAATAGGGGTTTAACTGGGTGTGAAATGTTTGGTCTCCCTCTCATTGTTCTTCCTAATGGGACCTATTGACTATTTGTGCAATCAGAGTACATCACTATATATGTACAGTAGATTAGAGACTGGAACTGCTTCCCCCTCACACTCTCTTCAGATCTATTTATCACTTTCTTTATCTCTTGTTTCTCCACTTGTGTCTCTTTTTCAGTTTGTAATTTGCAATTCAATTGAAAAGATGCTTTACTGGCATGACAGTCGAAGAATTAACGGTGTTGACAAAGCGGTTTACAATACATAATGATCACGACGATACAAAGAAATGATTAAGGTATAACGCAATCATTTATGCTGCCTTTGTTTATCTCACTCTCTCTCTGTATAACAGCAGGTAAACAGTCTTGCAGCTTGTAGTGGTTATGTGATTCAGTAGCGTGGCGCGTTTCCGAATGGTAATTTGCAGAAATGAAAACTTAATCAAGCATGCTGCAGAAGTGGCCCTGAATAATTTAACAGTGGAGGAGGAAAGAAAGAAGAAGAGGAGGGGTAGGAGGGTGTCAGCGGGGAGAGGAAGAGCAGGAGACGGTAGATGAGACGAGTCAAGTCGGTGTAAATGAGCAGGAAAGAAGAAAAGGAAAATGCAGAGAAACGGGTGAAAGAGGAAGAAACAAAACAGGACAAAGAAGACATGTGCAACACGCAACTGTTTTACATCCACTCTCCCAGCATCCACCTGGGCTGCGGAAGCTCCCAGATTAATTTTACTGCACAAGTGTTGCAATTATCTATTAATCTACATGAACAACATCTACATGGTGAGTAAATTGAACCTGAATTTTGTTGAAAATGGTGATAAATCACTTAATAAAGGTTAAATGTAGAGAAAAATTCTTTAAGAAGTTACCACAAAAATAGTTCCAGGTCTTGAAGTATCAACCCATAAACACCCAAACATCAACTGTCGACCAAAACCATCTACAGGTCTAAACGTTCAAGACCTGTTGATCCACTAATTCTATCAATACATGTCAGTAATGGGTATAAAATGCAGTTTGTCATCCTTCCATGGTCATCAAGTGGTTATATGAACATCTAAGGTCAGATATACATTTTTACTGGGAGCATTAAGGAGGAAATTCAAATCAAATCTATTTGTATTTGGTTTAATAACTGTTCAACCACAAAACCAATTGATACATGCAAGTAAGTGAAGTAAAATGGAGTTTGTCAGCTTTTCATGGTCATCAGATATGACCCATTTGAATGTTCAGAGGCTCCGTTGTTACCATGGAAACACCATCATCTTCTACAACATTGATTCACCAGTAAAACCCATGGAGTTGGATGAATGACAGTGGATGGACACACTGGGTTTTAGGTTTAGGTACTGCTAGATTTTGCTGAAAAAGTAACTTTTTCTTGAGTTTTCACTGTTCAGATATATTGACTTTTTAATTTATTCATCTACATGAACAACATCTACCTGGTGAGTAAATTGAATATAGGAAAGCACCTGAATTTGGTTGAAAATGGTGATAAATCACTTCTTAAAGAATTTTTCTCTACATTTAACCTTTATTAAGTGACCACAAATAGTTCCAGGCCTTGAAGCATCAACCCATAAAGACCTAAACATCCACTGTCGACCAAAACCATCTACTGATCTAAACTGTTTAATACCTGTTGATCCTTTAATTCTATCAATACAGGTAAAGAATTGGTGTAAAATATAGTTTGTCATCTTTTTATGGTCATCAGATATGACCCATTTGGATGTTCAGAGGCTCCGTAGTTACCGTGGAAACACAGTCATCTTCTACAGCACTGATTCACGAGTAGAACCTATGGAGTTGGATCAACGCAAAAAATGAATCAAAATGAAGTAAAAAAAAAAAAGAATAAAATAAGCAATAAGATGAACAGAAACAGACTACGTTATCAATGAAATGAACAAAAATGAACAATAAATCAACAAATTAATAAGTAACATGAACAAAATAAGCCAAAAACTGAACAGAATTGAAGAAAAACCAATAAATGCATGGAGTTGGATCAATAACAGTGGATGGAAACACTTGATTTATGGTCAATTAATAATAGATTTTACTCAAAAAGTCACTTTTTCTTCAGTTTCCTTTGTTTGTGATACAATAACGCTTAACTCTAATCTGAGCTTTAACGACCATCTACATGATCAGTGAAATAAATAAAGGAAAATACCTACTTTATACTGAAAAACCACAATATACAGAGTAGAATGATAAATGATAGAATGATGAATCACATAAGAAATGTTAAATATAGAGAAAAAAAATGATTTGGGAACTGCCACAAAAGTAGCACTGGGTCTTTATGGGCTAATTAGCATATTCCTCCCATCCTCACATATGCTATTAATGTTCACGTTTTCCTTTTTCCCCAACATTCCACATTTTTCCCTTCATTTATTAACTTATTCCTCCCCAATTTCCATTTGCTTTATTTTTTTTTTCTCATTTCTTGCTCTATTCTCTCATTTCCTTCTTCTTTTCTCCTCCGTCCCTCCCTGTATGACCAGACTTTATGTGACGTGCTGATCCAGACAGTGTATAAGCAGACACATATCTTAATTTGCAGGAGTTTATCTTTGTCAAACGCTTTCTGATAGTGTAATTAATTACTTAGCCCAAGTTAAACTTTTAATATCTTCCTTCTCCTTCTCTATCTTTGATTAATTTCTCATCTGAGGAAAGAAAGAGTTTCATTAATACTAAAGCCATTAGTCTTCCCGCAGAGAGAAAGCCTATATTTGGTTGTTACAGATGAATCACTAACCCCCTAAATGATTAGAGAGGGACAGAATAAACATTTGTCTTCTTTTTCCTTCTCTGAAACATACAGGTCTGACACATGACCCTGTGTATTCCAGCTCATTCAGATCTGTTTCTTTATGTGCATAATGAGGCAGAATATGTGAATGATAATGACTTTTATTTGTACTGTCACCACGATCATTTAAAGAGAAATTAATTACACAGAAAGACCATTAAACTGATTATACTGTTATGAGAAAAAGCTGGAAGGTGAACTCTTATTACACTTTTATTACAGGCCTATATCATGCAGACATATTTAACAATAAACAGGTGGAAAGTTGGAAAAAACAGTCAGTAATGGTAGTAACCTGCAATCTGTGCTGTAGTGATGATGATGATTTTAACATTAACATTTAATTCTCTGAACAGAAACTCTTCTGTGCAGCTTGTTGTGAACATACTTTCTGTTGTTTTAAACACTTAGTCATGTCATGTAACTGAGTCCGAATCGAACAAAACAAGAAGGTCATTCTGAATTTATTGGCAGCAACTTTATAAAACTGATGATTTTATTGTTTTCTAATAGAGTAGTAGAGTATTTATATGTAAAATATATAGGCTGTATTTACTCAGGATTTTGGAGGTTAAAAAAAAGAAACACTTTCACCTTTGATTCATTCTATCTATCTATCTATCTATCTATCTATCTATCTATCTATCTATCTATCTATCTATCTATCTATCTATCTAT
>JAQQZY010000010.1:34740886-34752133 GCA_030068375.1 Ostorhinchus rueppellii | reverse complement strand
TATTGTAAGTGTGATGAGATATTTTGACTAGAAATGAGAAAAATACACTTGGTAAGATTTAGATTTTTGCAGTGTGGTACCTAACAGAGCAGGTCCACTCACTGTTCATGCAGAGGTGGACCTTACAGACCCTGTAGACCACATTAGACCGTAGAATGTTGACTCACTGTCCTCACTGGAAATATTGCTGTCACTGTCTTTTGATGTGTGTAGAAATGACCAAAAATAGTCACTTGCCTGATAAAGGGTGAAAACTATCCAGTAAAAGTCATGAAATCAGTTAAACTACAACTCCCAAGGTGCATTGAGGAGTAATTCCATATCATCTACTTATTTTTCTAACTATGTAATTGTTTTATCAGTCTATGAATATGTCTTCCAGTAGGAAAATCAGATACATGCTAAAAAAAAACCCAATCCCTTCTTCTTCACTAGTCTAGGTTGGAGTTGAAGTGCTCCAACAGTTCTTGATAGTAATAAAAGCCTTTGGGGTTAGAGGGGTTTAGTTTGGCCTTAAAGCGCTCCCCACCAGCAGGCCACCCCATCCCACCCTCCACTGCAGGCTGTATTAACCCTGAAGAAAAGCCTCTGGAGAAGCAGAAGAATGGTTGGAGAAGGGAGGAGGTGGAAATTGTCACCAGAGAGGAACCCCCCCTCCACCTCCACCTCAGCACCCCTCCTCCTCGCCCTTTTTTCCCCCTCAGTGAAAACAGCAAAATGACCAGCCCCTTGGCTCAGTGACTGTGCTCAGCTAGCTATAAGGGAGCTTAATGCACCCGGCCCTCTACCCTATTGTCACCCCCCCCACACCCCAAACTACCCCTGCCCCACCAAAAAAGACACAACACACCAGCCTTGAAAAGAGCCACACACATCAACTCCTTTTGTGTTCTCCCAAACCACTGAGTTACTGAGCTGCTGCTGCATTTACAGCCTCCTCCGACACCTCCACACCACCCATCCGACTACTCTTTTTCTGCTCTCTGCTGCTTCTTTCTCAATCTATCTATCCATCCTCCCTTTTTCGCCCCTCCCCTCTTCCTCTGGAGTGGTTGGAAAGCATCAGCGGGCAGAGGTGGACTAAAGACAGGCAGACAGACAGACAGGGCATATGTTGGGTGGGTGCCTCCACTCCTGTACTTAAAGAACCATCTGTGATAGTTGTATTCAAACAAGCAACACCAATAGAAACTGAACTGAGTGCCTTTTGTTCCCTCTTTCTTCCTCTTTTCTCCATTGCTGTTGGTTATTTCCATTTATCCGTCACCTGATTTATGTTTGATTAGATTTGTGGACGCTCAAAACACACTAGAGGTGGGATTTTCTCATAAGACGAGAATAAAAATATGAAGATACGGCACATTTTTGTTGGAGCTGTACTGCAAATAATTATGCTGTGATATCTGGTTTTGTACAGCGTGTGTGTGTGTGTGTGTGTGTGTGTGTGTGTGTGTGTGTGTGTGTGTGTGTGTGTGTGTGTGTGTGTGTGTGTGATGGATTAGCTCTGTAAGGGGCTCAGCGGTACACTGATATCTTTGCTCAGTGCTCACAGCATGATACACCAGATACTGGCACGTGCTAACACATTCTCTCTTTCACACACACACTCATACACACACACATGAGCAGGGATTTGGTGTCCAGCAGTGTGTAGACAACCCAGTGGTGAGCTGTCAGTGTGTGTGTGTGTGTGTGTGTGAAGCCTTGTTCTTCTAACAGTCCTCTAATCCTTCTAGAGTGGCCCTGATAGGCCTAATGACACACACTGGGACACTACAGGGTGTTGCACCTGTAAATGTGTGTGTTTATGTGAGTGTGTTGGAGTGTTTGCCACTTGCTGTGACACTTACACATGATACTTCTGATCTGTGTCCAGTTTTCTTTTCTTTATTTGAAGCCGCTGCCAGCCCTAAAATCTAAATTACTGCTACTTTTTTGTCTGTGAAATACATTATTTTCAACCAGAAGTCAAGATACACTCATAGAAAAGTAAAAGTTCTGTAACATATCATAGAAGAACTGTTCATAAACGGGAAATTTATTTTTTCAGCGGCTCCAGAATAGTTCAGGGACCCAATTAAATGTTGCAGCGAGCCCAGTTTGAGTCCCGCTCTGCCTGCTGAAACACTTCAGGGATCAGGGAAGTGTCGGCTCCTGGCACTGCGGCGGCAGCAGCGGCACGCCGGCCAACTCTCCAGTAACACTGTGCGCCCTAGCAAAGCAGACAAAGAACATGGTTTGTGTGTGTGTTAGGATGACATCAAGCTTTAGAGAGTTCCACCAGTCTTATGATCTACTCCTCTGATTCCTCCCCGAGAAGCAGAAACGACTATTTAGGCAAGTTTTTTAAGACGTTTACGAGACTGGCAAAATGTATAAAAGCTTCTGAATTTCTTGAAAGATGTTTTTATGCTCACTCCATGTGGTTTTTGCCTTTTTTGTTAAAGAGTTAACATCTGAAATGGGAAATGGAAACACTTTTTTACAAGTAAATCTTAACAATGAAGATTAAACTAGTGACTGAAGATCTTCTTTTTCATCCACAAATATTGTAGATATTAATAAAAACACAGTCAACATACACTTACTATATTACAATCTCTTTTATTTGTTTTTTTATTTACTTATTTGCATGTTCTCAGGTTATTATCTTGCTCTTTTTGGTATTCGGATGAGATATTTTTGTAAATCTCTTGGGATTTTTGGTCTCACCTGCACAATTTGTTGTATTTTGATCATTGTTGTTCCTTCCCTTTCATTATTTTTTGTTATGCAAATCAAAAATGAATAAAAATTAAAACTAGAAACTCGCAGTAGCAAATGAATCACTGAGAAGACTAAATTATTCCTGTCATCATTATACATTTTAGATGGAATCTACCCAGATTTCTTCTTCTACTGTTTTTATTACGATGACTACAGTGTAATTTATTCCTCCCAAATGTGAAAATGATTTGCTTTTATTCGTTTTTTTTTGCAACGTGTTAAGTTTGCGTCATCATTTGTGGTGAAAACAGCTCTTATTTATTAGCATCTGTTTGCACTGTAGACCCCTGATCTAGTATTATGTCTTATGTTTAAATGTTTTGTTTGTTTATTTATTTATTTTTTCTTCTTTTTTGATATTCATATTCGAAATAAATACACCAATCAATCAAGTTTAGCAGCCAATACACAGGTTATTTACTCTCACATCCTCTTTAGAAACAGACCGACACACATAAGCACCAACACTACTGACTGAACGAATGAACTGTTCAGAACTGAAGCTCCAGCCTCTCTCCATAGGAAACAGTGCTTAGACTCATAAACTGAGTGTTACCTGTTAACTGAAACAGGTGCCCTAACTACTGTCCAGCCACCAGCTATGAGGCTAATGGCCTCCTGTTCAACACACACAACCCCAGTCAGTCTAAACACATGCTCTGACCCAAAGGAAATGTATACGTCTCCTTCAATTACAGGCTTCGATGTATAGCACCGACACTTCCCGAGTGTGAGAAGTACAGTGCGACGCTCCTTCACCCTGCTCTTTTCTACTTCTACCCTGCAGGCTTTAACGGCCATTTCCTTTTCAATCCAGTGCACACAATGCAAACATCACTCAGATACCTGTGCTGCTGTCACTGGAAGGAGGATAGGTGAATGGGTAAATGAAAACGGAAAATAGAGGAAATGAAAGCAGGAGTACTGTCCACACACGGTGGTCAGGAGTGTCAAATGTACCAGCCAGCATTTTCTACCACTTATTTATTTATTTTATTTTGAGTAGGATGCGAAACAGAAAGAGCAAAGAGATGATTTATCATAACCGTCATACTGTTTCTGGGAACAGAGACAAACTTTGCTTTTTTCCCCCCTTTCTTTTTCTATACCTCAGACATCCATTTCCCTCTGTCTAAGAAAAATTACACTGGAAGAAAGAAGGAAAAGATAAAACAGCACATGTAACAATCTGTTTGCCTGTGCGCACATGTATGTGTGTGTTTGTGTGTGATGGGAGCAAAGTGAGGTTAGATTATAGGGTCTGGTCTGTGAGAGGGAGGTGGAGGGAGGCGCAGAGGGGAGGCGGCGCAGGGACAGCTAGTGACATGATGGGACTCCTAATGGTCATAATTGGCGGTGGCTTTGACAGCAACTATATGATAGCTGCACAATATACACAACCCTGACTGTGTGCGTGTGCGTATGTGTGTGTGTGAGTGTTTCTTTATGGAGAAATTTACACAAAATTGCAGCTAGGTTGTTGAACCGCTTGTTTGCAGCCGCCGCCGTCGCCTGTTTCTCTGGTTTTCTTTGTGTGTATATATATGTGCGTGTGTCAGATATAAATATTGTATAAACACACTTGAGTTGGCTCCTGACAGGTGTAAAAGGTAGCAGTTAAGCATGCTCCCCTCCCACCTGTTTTCTTTTTCGCTCTTTTTAATGTCGCTTTAACACACAAGCAGTGCACACTCACACTGATGGCAACAGCAGCTGCCTTTTGTTGTCAGTCCTTCAACATGGAAATTAAACCTTCAACAGTGTGTCTGTCCGTCTCTTTCCACTCAACTCTGAAAACATCAGTTATTTTTTCACTTATTTCTTTTTCTGCTTTTTAAACAACATAATGTAGTTGGTCCTTCAACTGGAAACAAAGCGTGTTTTTTTTGTTTTTTTATCATGATAAGACTCCTTTGTCACAGATTTTGTCATTTTAAAAGGATATGAAATGCTGTTGTGTGGATTTCTACAACTTTAATAGTGGCTGAAACAGAATTATTACAACTATTGTGCCACAAAAAACGAATGTTTACGCAAAATTCAAATGGATTCGAGGCCAGAGCAAACGCATCTAGAGTTAATATGATGGAAATATGTGAGCAGTCATGGTACATAGCTTGGAATGCATGTGTGTGTTTGCATATCACAATAACAGAACATGCACCTGAAGTAGCAGCACTGTTGTTTTAGGTCAGGGGTCTCCAATCCTGGTCCTCACAGGCTGGTATCCTGCATGTTTTAGATGTAGTCCTCTTCCAGCACACCTGATTCAAATGATAAGCCTATCATCCAGCTCTGCAGAAGCGGTGTTGGAAGAGGGAAAGATCTAAAACATACAGGATACCGACCCTCAAAGACAGGGATTGGAGACCCCTGGGTGGAGATAAGATGGTGTTTTGTGGAATTATGCAACTTTAATAGTGGTTGAAATGGAATTGTGTTAATGAAAAATACAGTTTTTTACCACAAAACCTCAATGTTAGAGCAAAAATCAGACAGATCATAGCCCAGTGTAAATATCTAGGCCTAGATATCATCGCTGTCAGACAGAAACCTCTTATGTTTAAAACCGTTATTTTTCAGGAAACTGGAAAAAAAATTTACATTCTAAATAAACGATGTAGTCGCAAGCAGTTTTCAACACTTTTCACTGGTTAAATCTTTCTAAAACTGTCAGACTGATGTGAACTCTGACCAATAGAACTGTTTTATGACAAAAAAACAGGACAAAAACGGACTTAAGAGGTTTCTGCCCAGCAATGACGATACAATGAAAATAGATGAACAGCCATTGCACACAGCTTTGGATGCATGTGTGTGTTTGCATACAGGATCATTGCAATAACAGAACATGTCTGGCACCTGAATGAGCAGCACAGTTGTTTTAGGTGGAGATAAGATGCTGTTTAGTGGAATTATGCAGCTTTAATAATGGTTGAAACAAAACTGCCAATGAAAAATACGGTTTTGTTGCACAAAATTCAAATGGTGCAAATATCTAGAGTTAGATATTGTTGCTGTTGGGCAGAATCCTCTTATGTCCAAAATGGTTATTTTTCAGGAAACTGGGAAATTATATATATTATAAATCAAACCAAATCAAACCAAATTTTATTATAATATAGCACCAAATCATATCAAAAGTTATCTCATGAGACTTTATATATGGAGCCGGTGGAAACCAGACTCTGAAGCCACTTTACAGAAACCCAACAGAAATAAATGAATTGAGTAAAAGATGTAGTCACAAGCTGTTTTCAAGACTTCTCATTGGTTAAATCTTTCTAAAGGCATCCAAAAAATGTGAAAATATGACCAATAGAACTGTTTTACAAACAAAAAAAGACCAAAAACGGACTTAAGAGGTTTCTGTCCGACAATGACAATACAATAAAAATAGATGAACAATCATTGCACAGAGCTTTGGATGCATGTGTGTGTTTGCATACAGGATCATTGCAATAACAGAACATGTCTGGCATCTGAATGAGCAGCACAGTTGTTTTAGGTGGAGATAAGATGGTGTTTAGTGGAATTATGCAGCTTTAATAATGGTTGAAACAAAACTGTCAATGAAAAATACGGTTTTGTTGCACAAAACCCCAAAATTCAGCCAGATCATAGCTCAGTGCAAATATGTAAATCTAAATATTGTTGCTGTCAGGTAGAAACCTCTTACTGTATGTCCAAAATGGTTATTTTTCAGGAAACTGGAAAAGTGATGTATATTATAAATAAAAGAACCGAGTGGAAGATGTAGTTAAAAGCAGTTTCCAACATTTTCATTGGTTGAATCCTTCTAAAAGCACCCCAAAAAATGTGAAAATTGAGCAAAAGAACTGTTTGTGACCAAAAAGACAAAAAACGGACTTACGAGGTTTCTGTCCGACAATGACAATACGATGAAAATATATGAACAGTCATTGCACACAGCTTTGGATGCATGTGTGTGTTTGCATAAAGGATCATTTGTATGTGACTGTGTGTGTTTTTTAGGGACTGAAATAGTTTTGATGAAAAGGATGTGACTATTACTGCACCACAAAACCCACTGTATATGTTTTTTTGTTTGTTTTTTTAAGGAAACCAAGCATATATTCAGACAGGTTGAGGCTCAATGCAAACAAAGCTTTGGATTATACGATGAAAATATTTAGTTTCGGATGCATGTGTGTGTTTGCATATAGGATCGTTGCAATCAAAACAGCAGACCACGTCTTGCACCTGAATGAGCAGCGCTGTGTGTGTGTGCGACCCAGCCAAAAAGCTCCCTCTGATCTAGGTTCAAAGGCAGCAGGGAAGAGGCTCAAAGCATTCTGGGTCCAGAGGAGAGATGGAAGGAAGAGGTAGAAGAAGGAAAGAGGGATCATGCGAAGAAAAAAAGGCAGAGGGCGTAGAAGATAGATACACCAAAGACACATCCACATTCCCTGGAGATGACAAATCATTCAGAGCACAGATGGATACGTTGGTTCAGAAGGTTTTTGATCTGTTGGATGAAGCTTTAGTGCGTTTTACCTGTCGTACGTCTCAGTTAATGGGATTTTATTACATCTTAATCAAGTTAGGTCACTTCTATTGAATGGTTTTGGGTCATTTAATGGTCAAATTCAGTTTTTTATAAGCAAAGTATCGATAAAGAAGTTGTCGTATGTGTTGCGTTCAAGGCAAATATAAGAAAGCTGCTCCCAAAAACCGCTGCCACCCCTCTGTGTGTGGGAGAGAAAGAAAAAGAAACGAAAGGAGAGGAAGAGTCTGATGGTCTTAACAGTAAAACTAATAGTGGATGACTGCCTTAGCTGGAGGCTCACTTCTCTGAGAAGTTTCCAGCTGCTTTCAAAAGACACACAGAAAACTTTACACACAGACACTCCGACACACACACATATCAGTTTTCTGTCCTTATTTCGGAAAGTCAAACATAACTTAAAGATCGGAGTTTTACGAAGTAAAGGTAGAGCAGGAAGGAGAGAGGTTTGTGTAGCGACATGGCGTGATATAAATCGTATTTTTTCCCATGGAGGTGAGTCATCTTCTCTTTTCGGAGATCTCAGGGGTTAGTCTCATGATGGATGGAGGATGGAGATAGGAAGCAGGGGTCGGGATGCAAGGGAAAACAATTTGGAGAAATTTACGCCTAGCTTTGGCCCAGTTCGTAGAGGGTAATGCGATGTTTTATGGCACCCTGTCCGACTCTGTTTCCTATGGCTTTATTTCATTTAGCCTTATAGTTCCTTTACTTGTGGTTTATTTTATTTTAACAAAACATCCTCCATCAAATACTGTGTCACTCATGCTCGGTGCTACATGTTTATCTGTCTGCGTTTGTTTGTCTTGGTCATAAAGCGGCGGCTGTAAATGCACATTTGGTCACTAAAACATGCAGACTGTCCTTCAGGGTGGATGTGCAGATGCTAAACAATGATGGTCAAGGTTTCTTTCTTTGTCTGGCTAAGAGGTGGGTGGCTGGACAGTCCCGTCCCCCCCCCACACACACACACACGGACAGGTTCAGTCTGTTTTTGTGGGAGGAAGGCGTCATGGGTCAGCAGGAAAGGCCAGGCCTGCTTTTTCATTGGTCGACCCCTACTTCCTACTTCCTGGATGACCCGCCGCCATCTGGGGAAGTGATTGGCTGAAGCAGAAGAAGAAGATGTAGAAGCCCTTTTGGAGCCGGGGAAGGGGAGTGGGGGGTGGGGGGGTCCGAGGTTGCCGCGGGTTACCCCTCCGAGGCCTGTCACTCCAATGAGTCGTAGAGCCGCTGCTAATGATCAAACCAGCCTCGTCACGAACATTTTCACCTTCTGACATTTCAAAGGGTTCGGCTTAAATACTGTATTTTATGAGAAATAACATGAATAGATTGAAAAAGAAAAAAAAAATCAAAACAATTAAATGTTCATTTAGATACAAATGTGTCTTTTTTGATGGTAAAGGATTAATTTAAAGGAAGCATTAATGGTAGAAGTTTGTACACAGCTCATACAAGTAAAAGTACAAATGCAGCAATATCAAAACAAATACTGCATGCATGGAAAATAAAGTATTGGCACAAACATTAGTAAAGTACGGAAGAAGATTAGGGCCACTGGGGGAAAAAAGAATAATAAATTGAGGTCCAGTTTGTTTTTTTTGGATTATTATTATTCTGAGAAAAAGTCAGAAAAGACAGAATTCAGACTTTTTTTTTTTTTTTCAGATTCTGACTTTATTCTGACTTTCTCAGCACAATAATATTTTTTTTATTTTTTCAAACAGAATTCTGAGGAAAAAGTAGGAATTCCCAGATTAAGGTCAGAATTCTCAGATTAAAGTCCAGATTTTGACTTTTTTTTTCTCAGAATAATAAAAAAAAAAACAAAAAAAAAAACATCAGACCTTTTTTTCTCTCTTTTTTTTCCCAGTGGCACCTAATCCTCTTCCATTGTCAAGGCATCAGGCCAGTTTCAACTACTTTATTCCCAGAATTTGCAACATAACCTCAGTTTTTTGGTGAAATACTGAAGGATTTGATCAGTTATACACATTAAAACACTATTACCCTGTGCTGTAACATCTGACCTCACTGCTTTTCCTTCAACTTTAAGAGCTAAAAAACTTGTAAAAAGTCTTGAATATCATCATCTCTTCCATAAAGTCTTCATTCTTCTTGAAAATAAAGCATTTAATAGAGTAAAACTCACAATATTTGCCTCAGATATGTGGTAAAGGAGATGTACAAAGAAGCGTGTAATGGAAATACGAGTAAAATCCAGGTACAGGTGCATAATAATGAGTTTAAATAACAGTGGATTCATCAAAGAAGGACATGAAGGAGTTTTCCGTAGTCTTTCCTCCGTCATATCCAGTTCCTCCTTTGCATCCTTCCCCCTCTCCCCTCCTTGCATTCCTTCATCCCTAGTTTTCACCCTCCTTGCCTTTGCCCTCCCCCTCCCTTTTTCTTTACACTCCTCTTCCTCCTTCCTCTGCCCGTCTCTCCTGTTTATGAAGGTAAATTTATAGGTCTACCAGGAGCTGTTAGCTGGAGGTGGCCTCTGCTGCTCAAACCACAACAAGGCTTCACCCTCCACATGGAACAGAGACGGCATACTGGGCATACTGGGCTACTTCCATCACCACACCTTACACTTGATAGTCCACTCACACCCCCCATTATCTACTAATGAGCATCCCTCTTTTCCTCTTTTCTTCCTGTTTTCCCGCCGCCTCTCGTGTAGACTCGATCATATTTCTGATGAGTGGTTGGGTGGTTTTTCTTTCTTTTTTTTTTTTCGTAAACTTTATATTGCTCCATCTAGCATTTGTTTTTTATTGGTCTACAAGGAGCAGTTAGCCGGTGGTGGGCTCCACTTTTTAACCAGCACATGTGTTGTACTGTTTTTCACACACTGCGGTTACTGTATGTCTTCTCACTCAGTACATAGTTACATCATTTATGTAGTGTGTCCTCCCTGCCCTAGATTTGGAGCTACTTTACACTGGTTTTCAACTCCATTTGAACTTCAGACAAAACAGACAAACTCGCAATCACAGCGGAGCGTGTTGTATTTCTGTCATAGCAGACGGCTGTTTTCTCGGAGCTCGTCTGATCCACGTTCCCACGCAGTCAATTAGGCGCAGAATGCAGGGAGCGCACTGGATAATAGAAAAAAAATAAAATAAAATGGAATAAAAAAGATAATAGAAAGTTGAGCTGGTCAGTAGCACACACAAGGACAATGATGAATCCATCCAAAATGTTGAAACTTTTAGCCCATAAAGACCCAAATATTTACCACTCGTCACATTTCTATTGAACATCTACGCAAAACTTTACCGATATTTACGAAATGCTGAAAAAACAGAAGTGCGTGATGTCGATTTTTCCATTAAATCACAAATGCAATGATTTATTATCACGAGATGACACAAGAATTAATTCCATAAACATGGCAATGAATGTAAATACCCTGTTGATTTACAGATATATTCATTATTATTATATATTACCCCTCTATTTCGTACTAAATTAAGAAATTATTCAGTTTCCTGGTGTGTCCTCACGTACCACACCATGTTTCTTTCAAAATTCTTCTTCTTCACTTGTTGTAACGTCCGTATACATCTGTTTTTTGTTTTGTTTTTTTTTTAAAATTCACATGACTCTAGTTGCGGAAAAAGGTCTTTCCATTGCAGCTTTGTGTGATATACCATGTGTGCTATGTCTGAAATACCACCTCTTGCCAGCACAAAAACCTCTAATTGAAAAACAAGAGTTTTGGCGAAATTGTCATTTTTTTATGCACAAGTTATATTCCCAATGGAATATAGTCAATGGAAAAGTGACTAGTGACCAAAATCATCTACTGATCTAAACTGTTTAGTACCTGTTGATCCACTAATCTTATTAATACATGTAAATAAGTGGTGTAAAATACAGTTTGTCATCTTTTCATGGTCATCAGATATGACCCATTTAGATGTTCAGAGGCTCCGTAGTTA
>JAQQZY010000010.1:34684304-34704208 GCA_030068375.1 Ostorhinchus rueppellii | reverse complement strand
TTGTTTTTTTTGTTTGGTTTTTTTTTTCAAATTAATGTTTGAGTGAAGAGATATGGGCGTGGTCATGGGCATCACAGATGGACCGCCCACTACTTCTTGATTCATAACCTTTGAACCAGACAAATTTCAGACAAATATTACACATAATTGGAAAGGTTTAAATACCATTTTAAGCATACTTAAAGGGCAGAATTTAGTTTCAAATATTTTTAAATGAAAAATATCAAAAACTACTGTCACGGGTGGATATAAAATTAATATTTTTTTGTTGTTGTTGCTAGAATTACAAAGTTCTCAAAAGTGACCCTAAAATGTATACAGTGTAAACCTTAAACCGTCGATTAATAATAATAATGGATTAGATTTATATAGCACTTTTCTATGAAGGTATACTCAAAGTGTACTGGATTGGATCCATTATTCATTCACACTCACATTCTCCCTCTGGTGGTGGTAAACTACGTTTGTAGCTGGGGCCCTGGGGGCACACTGACGGCAGCCATTTCATGCCTAAGGGCCCTCTGACCACCACTAAACATTCATTCACCAGTGTGAGTGGCACGGAGGGTGAAGTGTCTTGCCCAAGGACACAACGGCTGACCTGGAGAGAGCGGGATTTGTACCGCCAACCTTTTGGATATTGAACGACCTGCTCTACCACCTGAGCCATAGCCGCCCCAAATACTAATAATAATAAATTTTTTAACCAGATGTTACTCTTTCCTTGACTCCGCCCATATGTAAGAAAAAACTGTACAACATTCGTTCTTGTTCAACATTAGTCTGGAGATGTGACAATATGATCTATTTTACCTAAAATTAGGCTTTATTGCGTTGACGTTAGTGCTATCTGTTGGAATGTAAATGGTTTATCTAATGGGTGACTAATAGTTTTGTGAGGAAATGTCGAATTTAACGACACTAGATAAACATGTCAGTTACCAAAGACAAAACACTCAAATGTTTCTCCAGAGCATTGCCATATGCTTCCTCGCAGGTGTGTGTAAGTCTATGCAAGTGTGTGTGTGGTAATTCTAACCTAACAGGACACCTGTCGCTGTTTACAGTCTGTCCTTCTGTTGTTTTTTCCTCTCATTACCAAATACCACCACATGGAGTATCCTGTTCTTTCACTCACATACATGAAATGCCTTTAACAGACCACCAGTTAGTCTGCTGCAGCACCATAACACGGGCTGACCTCTGACCTTTTCGACAGAGATCATTTGCACCTTCCTGGGGCAGGTAGGGTAAATGAGATCACAGGGGTCACGGTGAACATGTTAGCCTGCTGCCGAGCTACATCGCTAATTAGTGTAACCGCTAACTTCATTTCTGCCTCTCACTGCAAATTAATCTCAACTTAAACTACATTTCAGCTTCTGCTCTTCATCTCAAACACCTGATGAAGACGACTCATGTACATAATAATGCAACACATACGGTGCACGCTTCTTTTTCTGCATTTTTCCTGTTCCTAGGGAAGTTGTAGTCGGCTTCTCTGTCACATAAAGTGGCAGCACTAGAGGTGGATACAGATTTAGACTCACATTTTCTTTTTTAGACTTCACCACCTCCAACATGCTGCCATGTCATTCGAGTACAATATGTTCAACAAAAATCTGGAAGTTTAGTATTACTCTCTACATTTATATGCACAATAATCTTCTAGTGTTATTTAGAATGAGACAATAAACTGATTTTGATACAGTCATGTGGGAAATGTGGGATATTTTTTTTTATTTCAATGCCAGTCTTTGGACATGTGGACAGTTTTTGTGGAATATGTGTCTCATTTGGAGTTTTTATCCTACATGTGCTAGTTCATGGTCAGTTCTGTGGATTATTCACAAACCTACTACAGTTTGGGCTGTAGCACAGGTGACAAACATGTGGCCCGGGGGCTAAATCTGGCCCACCAAAGGGTCCAATCCGGCCCCTGGGATGGATGTGTGAAATGCAAAAAGTGACACTGAAGATACGAACAATTAAGGATCAAATCATTTTTAGGTCAATTAAAGTGGATCAGACCAGTTAAATACTATCTGAATAACCTATAAATAATGAAAACTGCAATTGTTTTCTTTTCGTTTTAGCGTAAAAAAAGTAAAATTACACAAAAATGTTTACATTTGCAGACTAGCCTGTTACAAAAAAATATGAACCTGAAATGTCCTAATAGAAGTGTGTGGAATTCTAGTAATATTCTGTCTGTTATTGAATGTTTTGTGTATGTGTAGATCCACTGTGATCTCTAAGTTGTGATTCACATGTATAAATGATAAACTAGCGTGTAACATTGTAACACTGCATTTAATTTACTTAAGAATTTCCGGGTTTTTTACATTTGTTCATGTTATGTTTGAGTACAATTTGTAGATTTAAACATTTTCATTACGAAATTTCACTTTTTTCACTCAAAAGTTCTTATCCTATTATTTATATTACTTTACTGGTCCGGCCCACTTCATACCATATTAGGCTGGATGTGACCCCTGAACTAAATTGAGTCTGACACCCCTGAGCTTGAGTAAAAATGCATGCCTCAAAGAAAAACCCTCATTTATGTTTTAAAGAAGATACATATTTACTGGTAAAGATTTTTAAAGACACTAGATAAAGTGTCTTAAAAGGTAATAGTATCTTCAGATCTCAGGGGTCCATAGAGCAGTGGAGGGGGTCCAGTGGATACAGGTTAGACGTATACAGTACTGCTGAATCAAAGCCGGAAGTCGGACATTGAAAGCATATTAAGTTTCACTTTCAATTCACACCAGTGTTAGTGATGTCAGTTATGGGCCATACCCCCAGATGTATAATTACTACCCCTACCCCACGTACATACCCTATCCCTCCACTCTGACAAATTGACAAGATACTAAATTTTATAAAGGGCCCTCAATGCTTAGCTTTCCTGGGGACCACAATTGCTATCGGTGCTCCAGTTTACATTTAACAAGAACTCATTTTCAACATCCAGTTTTGTACATATCAGCAGGTTTTTGGATATGCTTAAATATTAATATCCGGAATTTTTCAAGAAAGTAGCTGAAGGAACGTAACAGGGAAGCTTTGAAAGTGATTCAAACAAAATGTATTTCCATATTTTGATGCATTAAATAAAATATAATGACATTGTTAATTAAATTGCATATGAGTGGATGCAAACAGGATATTTAGCGTAATGCTAATTTTCACGAGCCATGTACAGCTTTAAAATAATATTGCATGTTTCGACAAAAAGGGCATTTTGGTCACGAATTGTACCCGAGTCACTATTTCAGGTTAACCTCCCTGTAAACTGTGTTCTGTTATTCTTTCAATTTCACTCTGATCGTTTCATCTTGTAGCTCAGGAGCCAGATTGTGCATTTGTAAGGACCTCTGTTGGAACCAATAGGTGTCCTACTCACCCTCCAGCTCTCCCAGTGACCTTGAGGCCACCTTGTCCTCCATTCACCAAACTGGGCTTTAATTCTGTAGGCTGGGGCGACCAAACGGAAATAAAAAGCCCATTATGTGTTGCCCGAGGCGGGGGCTTGTTGACTGGGTTTTATTACAGCGGGGGATGAGAGCGCTTGATGCCTTCATTTAGGGCCCCGAGCACCCAGCGCTGACAGCACTGTGACAGTACTGGTCCCTGTGGCGCTGCTAAAAGAGACCGTGACGGAAAAAGACACTGTCTGGATGTGTGTCCATCTATGTGTGTGTGTGTGTGTGTGTGTGTCCTGGCTGTCTAGTCCAGGCTGGCATGGCGAGGCTTGCCTGTATAAACGCCCTCGTAAAGCTGACAGCTAGACATATGTATGGATTGCCCATTAAAATTTTACTACTAATCACTATGGATGGCCGGCCTGGCTAGCTTGGCTTCTGACTGAAACACACACCCACTCGCATACTGTATGCACACAAAAAATATGCACAAAAACCAGCAAACATTCACATTGATACATGTGGGCAATCTCAAATGCTTTTCCAGACATGCAGTGGTGCTCCGTTTCCACCCCATTAGGTCTTAAAATAAAGCAGATGGGTCAAAGAAGGATCATTTCACAAAACTGTTTGCTTTTTAATGACTTTTTTTGGGTTGTTGCCACTAGACTTCAACTGAAAACAAACGAAAAGGTGACACCAACGGTTATAACGTTTCAGATTCAAGAGTCGTAGACTAAAAATGCTCAACCTGAAAATCAGAGCATCTTTATCAGCAGTAAAAACATGTCAAAATGCCATCATCCACTCAATTACTGGAGAATAGTAGAGTTCCAATGTTGATTAGAAATAAGACATGCTCCATTTTAAAGTGCTAGGAAGGTCAGTAAAGACTGCGATTGTGACAAATGCTGCGTATAAGGTCACTTAAGCTACGTTTAAACAGCAGGTCTCAATGCACAGTTGGGATTTTTTGGTGGAGTCCGATTTTTTTTATTTATTTATTTATTTTTTTCACATTAAATGCAACTTCTATCAGTTTTGAGTACGAACTGAATGTGACCCTGAGGTGACCCGGTTGCACAAAAGAGGTTGTGATACATGACCACGCAGGCACGCACTGTGTTTATGGAAGTAACACACCTGGGATGCAGAATTGTAACTTTTGTTGCATTTCAATGACGTGAAGGTCCGATAGCTCTGACCTGGCCGTTTGGACTGAAGCCCCACGTATAGGATTTAGGACCATATATGAAAGTGGCCGGGGTTGGATTTGAGCTGGTCAAACTGTCTTCAACAGATTGGATACAGGTGATGGGTATGGGTATGGGTATGGGTAAAACAAAATTGAATTTGAGCCACATCCTCAAATGACGACCTCCATATTTGGACCAGTTAAAAATACTTTCCTGTCTTTTAATGTTTTCAACACCTGAGTTGTTTGTAGCCAAAGTCCATTGGTGTTCCTCCCTAGTTTGGACTTTGCTGTGATGTGGGACTCTGTGCTATTATTATATTGTATATGGTGCCATAAAATTAATTAAGGTGATTAGTGGTATAATTTGTAAGCCACACCTAAACTATTTCTGATTTATTGGCAATAATAACGTCAGTACACTGATACTGGTTGACGTGTTGCAAGGTCATTTTAAAAAACTGGGTTGTTTAGTGGTTATACACAGTGAAATGTGTAAAATATCTGTATCTCTCCCTTCATAGCGGTATTATGTATTACCTTTCTCGCCCGGTGACTCTAGGTAAAGTTCATCAAAGGGTTGGCAGACTCATAAAAGTC
Source organism: Ostorhinchus rueppellii (assembly GCA_030068375.1). Classification (NCBI taxonomy): domain Eukaryota; kingdom Metazoa; phylum Chordata; class Actinopteri; order Kurtiformes; family Apogonidae; genus Ostorhinchus; species Ostorhinchus rueppellii. The sequence continues at coordinate 34,698,982 of JAQQZY010000010.1, read as the reverse complement.
TATGTTGCGTGTCTTAAGACCCACTCACGTTGTGTTGTAATGTTATCAGCTGAAGTGTCAGGCAAAAAAAGAGTGGTGGGGGAGGGCGTGAGATAGAAAACACAGCACAAAAAAAAGTCAAGAGGTGGAAGGATACGTGTGGAATGTCCTATAACCTCTGCTGATAAACTAGGTCCTTTGGTGATCTTGTGACTTTTGGTTGCTAATGACAGAGGGTCAGACAAGCAGCAGGTTAATATGACAGCAGGTATGATAAAATAATAAAATAAATGAGTGCTCTGATGTGTGTTTGTGCTCATAAATGAACAAGGATAACATATCATATTGACTGAACGCTGATTAAAAGGAAAACGGAGCGAATAAAGAGTTTTCAAGCTGTCCTACATCTAGTAATGGAAAAAAGTCTATGGACACTTCAAATTTGACAAATATTATTTAGAAATATTTGGATCAGTGACAGTGGATGGACACACTTGGTTTATGTTCAGTTAATGATATATTATGCTATAGTATGCTTTTTCTTCAGTTTTCTCTGTTTTGGATGTAATAACGGTTAACTTTAGTCTGAGCGTTAATGAACATCTACATGATCAGTGAATTAAATGGAGGAAAACACTGGATTTTCATTGAAAAATGCAAAATACAAGACAAAATATTAGAAAAAATGGGGATAAATTCACTGAGGAAAGGTTAAAAATAGAGACTGAGACAAAAGCAGCACCGGGTCTTGATTCTTAATGCAAACTGATCTCATGAAATCGCAGTCAGTCCAGTTCTTATAGCATTTGGCGTGCGATATGTCTGCATTTTCTGAAATTATCTTTTTATTGGAAACTCAAATGTCCACTACGTACTTTAATTACAGCCTTAATCATTCAAGAAAATAAAACAGAATGGATAAAGAAAGTTACAATAATTATTTCAATGATGTCCTTCTAGAATTTTCCTTTACAGACCATTAATTTCAGTTGAAACGATAACGAAACAAACAGATCAGAGGAGCGCACTGCCTCATACAATCACAACCTCACATAAAAGCAGATTCGGTTCACACAAAGCACTGGTACAATGAGGTGAACGTATGCATTTTCATCCTTTCAACACCATTTAATCATGTGTCAGTGAACGCCAAATTCACTGGTTTACATATCTATGGCTGTTAACCGTAACGCTAATCACATGGTATTTGACACAGTGTGAACATACACATGTAAAGCTTATAATGCATGGAGATAACACGCCATTTTTAATTAGCGTGTTTTCTTCATGATTTGACATTATTTACTAAAACATATCACAAACACACATGGTGAGCACAAACTTTTCTTACACCATCCTTCTGCCATCTGAGGTGAAGCTGCGTCTCATAGAAAGGTCCTGTGAGTGGACAAGGTTATCCAAAGCCCAGTTCCAGGAGTCTCCTTATGTGCTTCCTTAATGCCCCTTTTGGATTTGTGTGTGTGACAGGCGGTGTGTGTTATACGTGTGTTTAGCGACGGAGTAAATAAACACATCGTTGGAGAGGTCACTGAGGCAAAGGTGAAACAGCGGTTGCAATCGATACCCCCAGGGTGTGTGTTAGTGTGTGTTCGTGTGGGCAGGTGTACCTCCCCTCCTCCCTTAGCCCCTCTCTTGCTAACTCCGTTACCCCACTTGTTAGCCTGTGAAGGGTGACCCCACGCGCTTCCTTAAACGCACACACACAGACACACACAGCTGATAGAATACCTGACTAATGGGCTGTAATGAGAAGCGACCAGAGAGGGGTGCTACTTTAACAGCTCGCCCAGGGGACTCGAGACTCTGTTTGTGTGTGTGTATATGCATGTTCATAGGCCATTTAGTGCAGATATCCACATGTGTGTGTGTGTATAGGTGCACTGTGGGTGACCCTGTTAGAACACCAACGTGTCTGTCCTAATGTCATTAGCCGAGGGCAGTGTGAGGTCAGGCTGTTGTACGTAGAGCGTCCTTACTTACAGTAAAACCCAGAGGGCGATTAGAGAGGCAGGCGACCCACTAAGACTTTTTCCTTGTTATTGCAAATTATTACCTGCATTTCCCTTGAACTGACTCCGGACTTTAAGGTTTTAGCGTTCCTGGAGGTGATTTTAGTGAAGGAAACCGAGCAGTTAAACACGTGAGAGGCTATTTTTGGTATCATTTTGACCTTAACCCTTAGATGGATGAATTATATGAACCTTAGTCAAGTTTTTTTGTCCTTTAGTGTTTTTATTATTCTTTCGGCATGAAAAAATAACGTGATTGATATTTTTTAAATGAAACTATTTTTTTATGGTGTTAGAAAAATGTCCACTTATCTATATACCATGCATTTAATTTTTAAAACAATATCAGAAAGTGATCCATCCATCCATCTTCTGTACCTGTTTTATCCTCACTAGGGTCATATACTTGAATATTTTAATGCAGCTAATCTGATGTTTTCTCTCATATTTTTTACATCCTCTACTTCTACCATCGTACTAGTTATGACTCACTTCATGGAGAGAATATGCAAAGAAAAAAAACTGTTAATTACAGTCTAAAAACAACTTTAACTTGATTTACACTCAAACATGTTACTATAGATCCGGTTGATCTCGAACATAAAGTTACAGTAATAGTATAAATTACAGTGTATGAGATCATGCATGAGTGTCCACTGTGTTGGCTGATATGGAACTAAAACAACTAAACCCATGAATATAGAAGAAAACCACTGTAGTGACCAGTGTGCATCAAAGGGTTAAAGTGTCTAAATAATCGTGTATGTATATTATTTAACCCTTTACTCTTTACCCTTTACTCATAGAAGTAGTCTGAAATTCTAAGTTGCAGTCTTGGTGTGTTATTGGAGGACATGACAGGACTTTATTTTGTGAAATTTTTCAAAATGTTTCACTGTTACGTAGAAAATCAATCAATGAAGTGACCATATTTGGTTCCTTATATGTAAACGGCAAAAAAACCAAAAACAAAACAAACAAGAAAAACACATATAAGGTGAAAGGAACATTAGAATATCCCTTTAGGAGCATTCCAACAACATGATTCCTGATCCAGACCCCTGCCCACACCCACATGATCCCTTTGAACACCATTCCTTACATCAGTACCATTACTGCATGGAACCTAACAAAGCAGGTCCACTCACCGTTCATGCACAGGTGGACCTTACTGACCCCGGAGACCACATTGGACCTGAGATTGTTGCCTCATTGTAAATGTTGCTGTCATTATCTTGTAATTTTATTTGGAAATTACCAAAAATAGTCACTTGCCTGATGAAGGGTTAAACTGTCATTATTGGGTTCCAAGGTTCTGGATTTGGCAACCGAACACCTCTAAAGTCCAAGTCATTCACTTTAACCCATAAAGACCCAAACAGCCACTGAAGACCTAAAGCATCTACTGGTGTAAACTGTTTAATACCTGTTGATCCATTAATCCCATCAATACATGTAAAAAATTGGTGTAAAATACGGGTTCATGGTCATCAGATATGATCCATTTGGATGTCCAGAGGCTCCGTAGTTACCATGGGAACACTGTCATCTTCTACAACATTCATTCACAAATAAAACCCATGGATTTGGATCAATGGCAATGGATGGAGACGATTGTTTTATGTTCAGTTATTGATCAATTTTACTGAAAAAGTTACTTTTTCGCTAGTTTTCTATATTTCTGATGGAAAAACTCTCAACTGTAATCTGAGCTTTTATGAACCTCTACATGATCAGTGCATTACATACACAAAAATACGTGATTTCCACTGAAAAAACATCAAAATACAGAGGATGCTGTTGCAAAAAATGGTGGCGAATCACTTCAGAATGTTTAAATAATGAGAAAAATTCCTTTGGTAACTGCCACAGAAGTAGCACTGGGACAAATAAGGGGGAACATTCAGCTTTACTGTACATTTGAAACGCTTGAACCGACCAGAAAGTGACATTTATTACGCAAATGTAAATGTTATTGGAGAAAACAGACATTCTTTGGACAAGTAATGCAGAGTGAGAAGAAAAGTTACAGGAAAAGCCATTATTTTGATAGTTTTTCAGTGTTTTGATAAGCACGGTGGTCTAAACAGAGGCCGCTGTCGCCCCCACAGAAGAGAAAGTGATTTGACTTCCATGTTTTTGGTGGTTCAGCCATTAAGTTTTCTTATCTGAAGGCAAGGGAAGCATAGAGATACCACAAAACACAAATCTTCGTCCATATATCTATATAACCATTCCAGTCCTCAAATAGTAACCACTGATTATGGCCTGTCTGTCAGTGTAATGCCTCCAGATTAGATCACCTACAGTATGTGTTGGCTAGACATGACCACTATTCCTGAATCTCTCTCTCCCTCCGTCGTCCTCTCTCTGCCTGTCACCCTCTCTGAGTCGATAAACCCCTATTCTCCTCTTTTCACTGATATGATCGGTGTCTTCAGAAGCACTCAGGCCACTTTTACAGCAACCGCTAACTAGTGTTCCAGGCAGCTCGCCGCGATCCCGCCTGCCTGCGTAAGTGTGTGGCTGCCTTCATACGTCCAGGCCCCTGTGTGCGACTCCAATCGTCCATCTAGCTGTCGGCGTCTATCGACCAGGCCATCATGTGTGTTTTGGCCTGAGCGAGGCCACAGATGCTGCAGGGCTATTAGGTGCCCATTGTTTGTTTTGAATGGCAACGGAAACAAAATTGGTCTCATTCTGATCTTATTGTGGGTAACCCTACCTCCCTCTGTGGCCAGGGGAGGCAAAAACCAATTCTAATTCACTTACCCCACCCCAACATTGGCTTTTCTAATGCTTTTTGAGGGATGAAAATATGGCAACATGCAATAAGTGTCGACAGAGCAGAGATCTTAAAAGCAAGAGTGGAGACAAATAGATGGCAGATACCTAGAGGAGTAGACGCTTAAAAATCTCCCCATCCTTTTGTTCGTTTCTGTCTTTCTTGCACTTTGAGTTTTCCTTCTACACCACTTCCATCCATCTTTTCTACTTTCTAGTGCCCCCTTGTTCCTTTTTTCTTCATCTACTCTTTGCTTCCTGTCATCTGCGCTCCGTGGCTCCAGTGGAGCATTAGTGAGGCACGGTGATTGGTTTGTAATTTATGGAGTCCATAAGTGGGCTGGATTGATAGGGCTGTTTAAGGGGACCACACTGAGACGCCACTTTATTTAATACAAAGGGGCAGACCCTCGAGATATACGTTCAACCTGAGTGACAATCCACACACTCATGGGCTCCTGTACAGCGCTGTGCAGAAGTCATTTAGCTTTGTTGTTTTTGCACTTGGTTGAGCACACATTTATTTTTTAATTCCCTTTATTTTTTCGGATGCAGCAAGAAAATGCAAAAAGTATGTGCACAACCTTAACAGACTCACAAAAAAATTCACTATACGAGTTGTAAAGTTTAAAATGACAAGAATCAGGATGAACAATTAGAAATATCTGACATGGTAAATGAAACCTGGTGTAAAAATCAATGCAGTAAATCTCATTTTGTCTTAAAAAAGCATTAAAAATCCATGTATCATGCGTTCTTTTCATATTCAATTGAGAATCCACAATCATAAACAAAAAAATGACTGGTTATTTCATTGTTCATCTACATATCACAAATGGAAAAACAAGTTTTTCATTCTTCCGATTGCATGCCTGAATTAAAAACTGGAAATACAGTAAGCAAATGGACCACATGTCAGGTTTTATGTTGGCATTTATGATATCTGATTTGGTTTGACCCAGAAGTTACTGACTTCTTCATGTGTTGAGCTGGATAATAATTTGTTTGCTAGTTTTCTGCTGAATGCATTCTGCACTAATGGAGAATTTCATGTTATTCAGAACCAGCAAATGCATTATTCTAAAGGAGGATGACATGACAACTGAAAAAATGGGCAGGATCTTCCAGGTATTGTTTTGTCTAATACAGTGCAGCCATGGTAGACAATCTAAGTAGAAGACACTTCGCGTAACACATGAAGAAGTCACTAAGTTCTGGGTCAGACCAAATTGGATATCATAAATATCAACTTGAAGCCCAACGTTTGCTTATTTCCAGTTTTGAATTCGTGTACAATAGAAAGAATGAAGAACAACTGTTTTTTTTTTAGTTTTGATTTGTACATAAATAATGAAATAACGAGTCATGTTTTTGTTTTCCGATTGTGGATTCTCAATTGAGGATGAAAAGAAGGGATGATACACGGCTTGTTAAAGACATGTTAAGTGCAAAGGGAGGTCATATTAAATAGATCAGAAGCTTTATTTTTTCCCCCTTAAAACTGTTGTTTTTAATACTGTTCATACTTCACATATATCAGATTGGATCTCAAAACAGAGACTGAGAAATGCACACGTGTGGATGTTAGAACTTTACTGAACCTTAGACTGTATTATTTGGTATGTGTTGTAAACATGTTTCATAAAAAATGCAAAAAGTTAAGATGACAATTTCAATGAGAGCACTTTTACACATGTGGAATGAGGAGACGTTGCATAATGGGAAAAAAAGTATTAAATTTTTTCAACATATTGCTGTGACTTCTTATAGTGTGCAATAAATCAGTGGTAAAATACATGTGCAGTGATGTAATTTGTATGCCGGCTATGCAAAGCTTCCGCCGTTTAAATATCTTTTTACCACTGTGCAGACTTAAATACTGTATTTTAATATTTCCCCAGATATCCAATATTTTGGCATTCAAAACACACATCTTGTCTTGTCTTCCCAGTCCTGTCCTCATAGTCAAAATAAGCCGTCCAGGCTAAACCCAGCATGCAGCCGGTCCTCACAGGCCAAAGCTCCAGAGGGAAAGACGATCTGCCCACAGCGGCCAACGCTGCCCTCTCATCTGCCCTTCACACAAACACACACATGCACACACACATGCACAGCCCTGCCCTCTCCTCTGCCCCCTGCACACTCGCTGTAATGATGTCTGTTGACCTCTAACACAAAGGCCGCCCTGCCAGATTAGTTTACAAGTGGCCTAGGGACTTTGGGTTTCAAATCCTAACCCCTGTGATTTTCTGCATTGATTATGAATCTTTTTTTTTTTTCCAGTGTGGTCATGCCACCGTTGTCAGGACAGCTTCTGCATATATACAAAGATATCATTTTCCTTACCTCAAACTACAGCAAGAGAGAGAAATTTGAATATTACACATATTGTATGAAAACCTCAAAGACTATTACAGAGTCTATCCATACGTCTGTTTCAACTGAATGATAAGATAAGTTGCAACAGATCGTGAAGTTACACTGTATAGATAAAAGTATTTGATTTGTGTGTTTTATTCCAAATGTCATAACATCATTTAAAATTAGGATAAATATCTTTAGTTTTCACCTTTCGGATTAATTTTGTTTTTGACTGATATCTATGCATCTATGCTGCTTCTTTTTTTTCTAAGCTTTTTCTCATTCACGCAGATTGCAAATAAACAATAAATTCACAAAATAATTTTAAATCACAAGTAACCATCTCATTAGTTCAACTCTCTCTGAAAAAGAAAAAAAATCAGTCTCTATTGTATTGATAGAAGTAATTTGACTTTTATTGTAATAATTATTGACAACTGACATGAACATTTTTATCATAACACTTTTTAATCAGTAATAAGACCACATCCTACGAGCCGGAGGTGTGATGTGTCCCCACATTATTGTCCATATAAAGCATTTACTAAAGATAATGAGTTGAATTTTAAAATTGTGAAAAAAGACCATAAGTCTAGCGTCAACAAATCTGTTGATCTCAAGTAATATTTCCCATTCTGCTTCTGTGTTAAATTGGATCTAATATTCACTTACATAACATGCATAAGTCAAATGTATCCACATGCACAGTCCTGCACAGTGAGCATAAGCACCACCATTCCTTAAATGCGGACTCCGTCATCTCCAACTCATGTGCATAAACGCAAACACACATGAGCGCATGCACACAGACTCACACACTCAGACGTCAGTGATGATAAGTGGAAAGTGAGTAATAGCCTAGCTGTCTGGCAGCCAGCTGCTAGGCCTACTGTTTACATGCCAACTGATTACCCTAATTTTAAACGCATGCATGGCAGCTAGGCTGATAAATAGTCTCCCCCCGACCACCACCTTCTATTTCCCTATTGTCAGCCACTGCAGGCTAGTCAGCCGGTCGGACCCATAATACCTTTTTGATTATTCAATAAATAACCCATAATTCGACATTGATTGGAGCTGTGAATGGGCTTTGTGAGGAGGAGGAGGAAGGACTGATGGGAAGGAAGGTTTGGTTAGGTGGTTTATAGCAAGAGGGTATCGACCAGTGGTGGTCACTGCTTCGATGACCACTGGTCACTGGGGTCACAGCTTTGTGCAAATACACATCCACAGTAGCAAACATGTATAGAAGCAAACACCTCTCCCCTCTCTTCTAATGTGATTAGGATAAGGGTCATTAGTTCAGCCTCATTGCTTATTGTCCAAACAAAGATGTGCAAGACTAATGGAGTCTCCTTAATAATTTGGGTGAAAGATGAGTGACAATGATGCCTGGCAGATGGGTATTTTGTTAGCATTTTTTAGGAGATTCTTTACAGGCTTGTGTGGTTATTTGCATTCCTTAAAGTCCCCATTTACATCTAAATAATTACATGTCAATTAGTTATTAAGAGCAAGTATTGAATGGGAATCAACTGGACAAAGGGATCCCTATTCTTATGAATCAGCAGAAGGAAATGAGCTTGAAAAGGATTATAACCATCAGTATTAAGCAACATTTGTTTGCTTTACACCCATTGTGTTAACCAGCTGATGAACATTGATTGTTAATTCTCATCCCTGCTTCTGGCAATATGACCTCACTTCAATACAGGAAAAAGTTGCCAATGTATCACAGCCTAAAATTATCCCCATTGCTTTTGGTGAGCTCTTCCCCATGACATGGTTAGTATGGACCGTATTGAAACGTGTCCCCAAATGGATTATTCCTTTCTCCTAAGTAGGATGGATTTTATGGTGCTTGCCTGATCACTATCTGAAACCCACTAATCGTTTGCACGCGGGTGTGTATGTGTAAACCGCGCTGCCTTGATGTTGCCATTGAAGTGTCCCTGGCGTTGTACTTATTGGAGTTCCCTGATGTTAGATATTGGAATATTGATCTCGGAGAATGTTTAGCTTTCACTCTTCTCTGGTTTCATTTATATGCTCACACAGCTGACGCCCGCTTCACACAGCAGTACAAGCTGCAGATGTGGCAGTACATGAGGGACCGAGATCAAATCAAACTCTCAATCAATGCTCGGTGAAAAAAAATCACAGTAGAAGATTTGGGTTTCAGTGGGATTTCACACACATCTTGCATATTCGACTGAAGATTGGCGTTAGATCAAGTAAGCAGCAATCAATTCAGTAAAATGTCTTTGAAAATGCATCGTTCCGTCTATTTTTTTTTAATATTTCAGGTGCTATCAGGCAACCAGGGTTAGACTGTGCACAACTGCAGTTATACTTAGTTCTATTGGCATTCCCATTACCCCACAAGTTGACATCACAGTTCAGGACACACACACTCGCTCCAGCTTCTCCACAACAGACTCATGCAGTCATCATCACTTAACTGGCAGTTGATGACTTCAAAAGGAAAATGGCAAGCAGCAGCCCTCCACGTTTTAGAGACACCAATAGAGTGAGTCTCAGTTTAACAACAGTTGCATTACAGCGCAATGTCGGTTTCCTATTAAATACCTTCTCCCAATTACCCATTATTTCCCCCTATAAAACTGCTGCAGACTGCATCGGAGGGCTGTTTTATCCCCCCGTCACCCCACGTCCTTTTGTTTCGGAAAACATGTTTCAACTAAATGCAACCGAGAGAGCTAGGACAGAAATGGAGAGAGTAAGAAGGGAGGGAGGGGAAAGAAAAGGTAATTTAATGAAGTGAAACGTTTGATGTTGTAAATAAAAAGCAGACTGGTCGTGGGTGAGAGGCTGGAGCTAATGGACTTTGTTGGATGGTAGGTGTGGAGCTGCTGATCTTTAAAAAGCCTGAATAAAAAAGTGAACTTCTCAGAAACAATGCCAAGAAAACTCCCAGCCCGCTTAGCTGGATCCCTCGCCTGGGGCATTCACTTCACTGGTGGGGCTTATTATGCAATTACAGCAAAGGTAAAAAGCACCGCCAACCCACTCATATGAGCGTGGGTGCATTTGTGTTGGTGTATACGAGTGCGTATGGTTCACATACCCTCATGCTATTATCCTTGTAATTTCTACAAACCACAATAGTCCTCTGATTGAGATTTATAAAACTTAAATATGGAGAAAAAGTAGGCATAGAAAATGCAGAGTAGAGTGAAAAGGGTTGATGGGAAAGAAGAAATGGAGAGGGATAAAAGAATAACTACGAAGTAAAAAGAAGACCGAGCAGAAAAGGCAAAAGTAAAGAAAAGAGAACACACGATTATGAAGGTTAAACAATGGCAGTGGTCATTACGCTTCACTTTCAATGAGAAGGAGGAGAGAAATCACTCCCCATTTATAATTCATATCCTCAATTACCACTAATAAAGTGGCATGAATGGGTCCAGCCTAGGGAATGGCGCAGGCACAATTACATGTACTATAGCCTGGCATTAACATTTTCTATTTGAACATTTTTCAGCCTCAATTTCTCTTGGAGTTAATAAGAGCGATGATCCCTCCTTGACTTTTTCATGAAATTATTGTATGGTTATAATATTCCAATCTATTAGCCCCCTTCTCTGTAATGTATTCTACCATTTAATAGCCTGACCTGGATAGATAGAGAGGTGGAAAGAGAGAGAGAAAGAGAGAGAACATGACATTGATGAGAGGAGTAGGTCTTGTCGTTTTGACCCCACAGGGGGTGAGACAAAGGTCTGATATATCCCATATAGCGTTTGGATTGAGGTCCCTCCTGAGGCCGTGCCTATCATCTGAAAAGCTTTCTCTGGCAGTGCGGCCTTTTTCCACATCCTGCTGGGGAGCCTGACTTTAAATCTTGCCTCGTAGTAACTATGTGGATCCCTCGGCTACTGTATCAGAAGGGACATTTAAAGATGTAACCTGCTTTAACCTTGCAATTGTGTTGAAAACAATCATCTCTGCTTTACTTTTGCTGCTCGGAAGACAAAATAATGGCTGGGATGCATGTGCATCAAAGGCAACACAAGCAATAATGTGACATGTCTGCCGGACGCTGGTCGGAGCAACTTTGTAAACTCAAATGTTTGCCAAATCAAAAGGAGGGTATGATACGACATGATCTAACCCAGAGAAACATAAAACATCAAACATCCAGAGCCGTGCTTCAGCGATGTATTGCATTATTATGCTGGTGGTCACCGCTTGCTGCAGTATGGAGCCACGTGCCCAATTCTCCGCCTAGTTGTGAAATAGGCCTGTTTACTCCACCTTTCCTTTCCCTGCTCTTTCACAGCCTCCCTCCTTCCATCCCTCCTTCATCCTCCCACATAAAATGGGAAAAGTATTCAGCAAACCTGCCTGCCTGCTTTTATATAAAATAACAAAGTGTTCAGAGCTTGTAAAACACTGCAGGACTGACAGTTTAGCAGACTCCCTGCAGTCTAGAAACTTCTATTGCGTTGGTAGCAAGGGGAGGAGAAGGGAAGAAAGGGGAAGCTAGGTGTAGACACAAGCCAGTCAACTCATTTAAGTGCTATACCTTTAGTTGAGGGATTTCTGAGGCTATCGCATGCGCTCGTCACAGACACAGTCACACAGTAGACGTAGTAGACTGACTTCTGCTATCACTTTCCTTGCGCACAAAACCACACACACACACACACACGCACACACACACGCACACACACACACTCTCACACACACCATGTGGCTAGCTGAGAGCCAGCTGTTCCTTTCCACTTCACATCACTATGGGCTAACGACTGCTAATCCCCCATAGCTTTTCCCTCAAAGGAACTGAGGCAGCAGCCATGATCTAACTCCTATTGAATTCCAATTACCCTCCACTGGGATTTCACAATAAGAGTCTCCCCTCACACCACCACAAACACCACCCTTAGTTCTCCACACAGATCGCACTGTCACAATAAGAGCCACCTACCCTCATGCAACCTGGAGATAATGGAACAGGAACACGTATTTATTGTTATACACCATTATTTTTTATGATTTAAATTGAATTATTTTATGTGCGTTGGCCGAACTCACTCACACTCATTTATCACTGATAGCATTAACAAACTGACTCTAACCAAACTAATCGAGACCACAACATTCTGATGTATTTTTCCCCACATAGCAACAGTTGCATCCTTAACTGGTCTTGCCCACCCCTTTCTTTTTATCCTAGCAGGTTTGCCCCTCTTTGCCAGGCAGGGTCCCTTGTAAAAGACCAGCTTCAATGAATGGAGGCCCAGCAGGGAGCCTGGCAGGCCTGCATTACTAAACCCACCCCTCCCTTTAGGCACATACACTCTTACCTCCTTTATTCCCCTGTCTTTACTACTTTTACTCCTTCCATCTTTTTATGCAGGGATCAAAAACAACTTTGCAAGAGAAATAAAGAAACAACCAGTTCTTTGTGCAGTAAAACAAAAGCACAAACATACAGTTCTTGGTTTAATAGCATGTAGAATGCCACAATTGGTAGCTGTCAGTATCTGTAACAATATGTAACAGTTCCAAAACCAAAGTCATTTTCATAAAGTGCAAACATTACTTCCCTGTCTCTCCCCATTTGAGCCACATGTTTTGATTTTACCTCATGAAATGATGGATTTCAGTCTTTCAAAGAACAACACTTGGCAGTAAAACAGTGGGTGGCTCTGGGTTGTACTGTAGGGATTGAAGGGGATGGGATTCCTGGTTAAGTCTGAGACAAAATGCTGCTATGGTTACAGTGGGTGGGACCGCAGTAAGGAGTGCTAACGGTGCTGGGAAAGTGGGTATATTGTAGGGTGAACTGCCAGCAATCTGGGATATATTGAAGGAGAAAGTCAGTTTACACACCTTTTTGACACTTGACATGTCTTTCACTGTGGACAAAAGAGCCAGCAGCTTCTGGCTTTTGTCCTCACTGTGGAAGTGGACAGTCAGCAACAATAGGCATTCATTCCCAGGTCAAATGACTCTGCTGGAAACCCCACATCATGTTGCAGGTGTAATGCTAGGACATCACAATTGTGTTATCGCTATTGCACAAGAAGCCCTTTGCAAAAATTGCACATTTTTGTAAATAAGGTAGTTTTTAGACTGGATATCCGAGTGCGTTGGACCCCAAAGTCCACTTAATTTTTTTCAACGTGAATGCAAACTTTCCATCCACAAGTACCTGAGTCCAGCTGAAAAGGTAGTCCTGGGTATGGACTGTGTGGATTCTAGTACGGAATGTTGAAAGAGTGATCTACCCGATAACGGAAGTGACCTAATCACCACAAGATCATAGATGGCGCAAAAGTACCCTTATCGACCAAACCACTCGGTGATGTATCAGGGACAACAAATGTCACTCTTCTCTTTGCCTCAAACAGACGAACAGATTGAAAAGTATTGCCTGTCTTGCCGCTGTTGTAGACAAATGAACAGAACAGTCACTTGGTTGATCACATAAAGGTTTGTCACTTCCGCATTTGTTGGACAGCTACAGAATTCCTTCCACTCCACCACCTACTGATTTAGTCCTGTAACATCCACTCACTCTCGGGCATGGGCTGTGGAATATGCTTGTGAACGCAACATCTGTGGGAAAGGTGTGACTCTATCCAGGTACAGCACAGATCCAGATACCCAGTCTGAAAATGCCCTAAGGTAAAGGTAAACTTTTCTACCCGAGATGCGAAAAAGGTCCGTCATTTTTTGGGACTTTACTTTGAAGAATTTAAGAAACATACACACAGTATCTCTTTAGACCACTTTTGGTTTTAATTACAGGACACATTCAGTGTTATATACAATATTGAAATAAATGTCTCAACATGTTTTTGTCTACAGCTGTATTAATTTTTCATCAAGACCTTGAATTGATGATGGAGAGTCAGAATGCTGCATAAGGTCTTCTCCATCACATCCCAAAGATTCTCTAAGTGGTTTACATTTAACTCTGGTGTCCAGTCCATGTGTGCAAATGATGTCTCGTACTCCCTCAACCACAAGCTCAGTGAATCTAATGAACAAAGCTTTTCCTACAAACGCTACATAATTTAGTCTGGTAAAGTTTCATACTGTCTTCCACTTACAATTATTGTAGATCATTCATTTATCAGACATGGGTAGTTGTTTGCTTTATTAGTTTCAGCTACTTCCTGTAGCCTTCATCAGAAGCATCACAATCAAGGCTACAGGAAGTAGCTGAAATGAGTAAAGCAGATAAACAAACAACTACCCATGTCTGATAAATGATCTACAATAACTACATAAGGGCAACACGGTGGTGCAGTGGTTAGCACTCGTTCCTCACAACAAGAAGGACCGGCGTTCGATTCCCGGGTGGGACCTTGGGACCTTTCTGTGTGGAGTTTGCATGTTCTCCCCGTGTCTGTATGGGTTTACTCTGGTTTCCTCCCACAATCCAAAGACATGCACTGATAGGTTAATCGGCTAATCTGAATTGCCCATAGGTGTGAATGTGAGAGTGATTGTTCGTCTCTATATGTCAGCCCTGTGATGAACTGGTGA
>JAQQZY010000010.1:34645704-34659251 GCA_030068375.1 Ostorhinchus rueppellii | reverse complement strand
CACTGATTGGTCAGACAGTTTTCTCTGTGACCCGCCATTTTACAAACACAGATGCAGAAGTAGACAGTAAATATAGCGGCGCATTAATCCACATGATGACAGAACAAAACTACACCAAGGTCGGTCGAGGAGATTCAGTCTCAGGCGGCAGATGTAAAAATTCAGACGAGACAACACGCAACGAGCAAGTTTTCAGCAACTCTCTGAGCAGACGACATGGAAATAAACGCATTGCATCGGAATTCCAACTCGCGCCGAGCTGAGCTGCTTCCATGTCGTGGAAACACGGCATAACAAAGCAGGTCCACTCAGTGTTCATGAAGAAGTGGACCTTGCAGACCCTGTAGACCACATTGGACCCGAGATTGTTGACTCACTCTCCTCACTGGTACTGTCTTGTAATGTATGTGGAAATGACCAAAAATAGTCACTTGCCCAATAAAGGGTTAAGGTGATATAACACTAATGCGTACACACACACACATATATAAGGAGCCCCGTCCGTACACACTCCCCAGAAAGTCAAAGACATCAATACTGTGTTCAAACTGATGAAAAATAGAAGGTGTTGCAGAGAAGGTGAAAGAACGGAAATAATTTAGTCTAAGTGGGACAAAGATAAAACGTGGAAAGGAAGCCGAGTGGGAGGGTGTGTTTGGCCCCGCTATGTGTAGAGCCAGGTTAGGTGGCAGGGCCATTTGGCGAAGGCGCCGGTGCTAGACTTGATGGATGAGACAAACTGCAGGCTCTTTTCTCTTGTAACTTTAAAATCATTAAGCCTTTTACACGGCCATGCAGATTTTTATAGCCACCTCAGACAATCTGCCGCTATTCATGTCTTTAGATCAGCAGGATGGGAGGAGAGGCTCAGAGGGAGGACACGGATAATGTCACAGCGTCTTTTTTTCATTTTACATTCAGGTGGAAACGACGGGATTTAGTTAAAGTGTCGTCGCAGATGCCAAATTAAAAGAAAAACCTGATGGAAGAGGTTTGACTTTGAGATCACACACACATTGGTGTTTGCATTTAGCACATCTGAACCCAACAGAACACCTGGTCGACCCTCATCCTCAAAACATTAAATGAAGGAATATTGTTGGAAGTTCAGACCTGTAGAAGGAATACCATGGAAAACTGGAGCCGATCTAATGGCGTATGATGACCCAACACCCTGACACTCTATTTTATTGTGTTTTCATCATTTATCCCCATTTATACACCAGGGAAACGAAGAAATTCTCATTATACAAACAGGTAAACTGAATTATTTTAGTGTTTCATTCCCCCTTGTCTGTCCTTAAAAGACAGTGAAAAATTGGATTAAACGACACTGAAATGTTAGACACACTTGTTAACAGATAAGATGTACCTAGAAAGAGAAGGACATATTTGTGCTTTTAAATGCCATAGTGTTAAATGTAGTTTCATCCATAGGACCTTTCAAATCATTGCGTTCGCTTTATATCTCCTCTCTGATCATCCTCCCATCTCTACGCAGGCGAAAAATGAAGATCAGGTACGCAGCAGGTAATCCAGCACTAAGAGGACAGCATGACATTGATCTAAGATTTTAATCTGCTGCTTTTCTTTGCCAGACACGTTTTCTAATAACAAATCAGCTGCTGCCGCACAGCTCCCTTTAAGCAGGAGGTATACTATGAACAAAACTTCACAATTTTATTCCCATTTTTGCGTTACTTTACTGTTTTATCCCTCTGTGTGTCTTTTGTACGTATGTGAGATGAAAAGCTAAGGATGTTAGTGATAAGTCAGACACAACAACGGGGTGGGTGTTACTATGACGCGCTCTAAATATTATCAATAATAACATCAGCGTGTGTGTGTGTGTGTGTGCTTGAATGCATCCATCCATCGAGCCATCCATCCCTCTCATTTCGCCTCCACAGACTGCCTCCTCCGCTGTTAGGATTCAATTAACACAGTGCAGGCAGCCACGGCACC
This sequence comes from Ostorhinchus rueppellii, assembly GCA_030068375.1. Taxonomy (NCBI): domain Eukaryota; kingdom Metazoa; phylum Chordata; class Actinopteri; order Kurtiformes; family Apogonidae; genus Ostorhinchus; species Ostorhinchus rueppellii. The sequence goes on along the minus strand of JAQQZY010000010.1, from coordinate 34,657,286 downwards.
CTCATTAAAGCTAATTAGTTAAAACATCAGCCAATCTACCGTTAATTGGCTTTGGTAATTAATTCAGCTGCTAGACCATATGAAAGCAGCAGGGAGAGTGATAATGAGAGGGAGGGAGAGGCAGAAAGACATGGAAATAAAGGAGAGGAGGGGAGGAAAGATGCAAGAATATGAAAAAAATCTGAATGGATGTGAGATAAAGATATGCGTATGAGACGTACATGTTGTGGATTTTCATCTTTTTCCAACAATTGTGATGAAAATCCTCCGTTTAATGTCGTTCGGGGGCTGACTCAGGATGTCTGTTTAAAACTTGCTGACGTCCCCGTTCCGTTTGGCCACTGACACGGCATGTTCCCAGCGTGATGAAGCCCCTTTGGGATGGAAATGAGCGCCGACAGGCCTCACGCCCACACCGATGCGTTTCGGTATCCCTCGCACAGCTGAGGAAGGACAAATGAAACGGAGTCAGTCAGCAGAAGCAGAAGTAGACAGAAGGAGAAGGAGCAAAGGGGCGTAGGTCAGCAAAAGCAGAATTATCACTTTTATTGCGTCTCCGTTTGAGCTCCATATCACGTAATTAGGATGTAAGAATTAGTTTGCAGTGCATTGCCGACCAGTGATCCATATTAGTCACTTCAAAATTTAACTTATTGTCATTTCAAAGTTATATAATCTTCACCTTTAATGGGACACTCATATTTATTTAAAGTTTCAACTTTAGTTACTGGAGGACATAACACTATGAATGTTCTTTTAGATTTTTCAAATGTTTTTATTATGTAGATAATCAAAGTAAATAAATTTATATTCATTAAAACCATATATAAAAAAAATACAAGAAAAACATATGTAAGGTGAAAGGAACATGTATTTTACAATATTACAACATCACTTTTTAGAACTTTAGACCAACATATCGTCATGGAAAAAATTATTACACCATCCAAAGTCATCAAAAACAACGGTTATGCAATCCAGTCCTAACTCCTGTGTGTATCATGTGACTAAAACAGACAGAAAAGAAAACATGGGATGTCTAAAAGCACTGTTTTTGTCAGTAGAATGACATAGATATTGATGTAAGAACTGAAGTGATTTTGGTTTTTATCAAGAAAACATGTTAAATGGATAGATATCAGCTCTGAAATTAAGCTACTATGAGCTATTTTTGTTGTTATAATTATATTTGTCCAAATAAATGGACCTTTAGTTTGACCAGGCATTAAAATGAACAAGAAACTGAAGAAAACAAGGGTGGGCTAATGATTTTTTTCCATGACTGTAAGTGCTGATCCAGACTCCTGTCCACATCCACATGATTCCTTTGCGATTAGAGAGGCAGACGACCCACTAGGACTATTTCTTATTTTTGCAAATTATTACCTGCATTTCCTTTGAACTGACTCTGGACTTTAAGGTTTTAGGGCTCTTGTAAGTGATTTTAGTAAAGGGAACTGAGCACTTAAACATATGAGAGGTTATTTTTGGTATCATTTTGACCTTAAACTGTCTAAATGATCACATATATTATCTTTAGCCCATGTAATCCACTCAAAATTGCAACTTTTGTGTGTTTTTGGAGGACATAATCAGACTTTTCAACATGTTTTATTGTTGTGTAGAACATCAAGGTCAATGAAGTTACCGTATTTGGTTCCTTACTCGTAAGTGTAAATATAAGGTGAGAGGCTCATGTGGTTTAGAAGATTAGAACAGGATTTTTAGAACATTAGACCATCATAAGTGCTGATCCAGACCCCTGTCTACATCCACATGATCCCTTTGAACATCATTCCTTCCCAGTAAAGTCAGCAACACAGGAGGAAAAAAATCCAAATTTTACAACGTGCATTTTTCTAATTTCTTGTCAAAATATCTCATCACACTTAAAATAAGATATAATCACCCCAAGAGGAACTTTTCAGAGAAATATAAGAACTTATTTACAAGAAATCTTACCATTTTGTGTCTTGTCTTCAGTAGAATAGACTAGAAAAGTCCAGTTTATTTTATCCACTTTCTGTTCAGTTGCTATCAATAACTGTGAACTCATTCTTTCCATAAATCAATACTTTTTTGGCATCTGTTACTCTTTTAGAAACTTCAATGCGCTGTGAATAACTTTCAACTTTGGGGGTTTATAGGCAGCAGATGTGTGTGTTTGTGTGATGAGGGTCAGGATCTGAGATGTGGCCTGTAGCGTCTGGTTTTGCTTCTGCTCTCTGGGTCAGTGCTTGGTTAATGCTCCATTAATTTACTTCTATCTCCTTCTCCACCCGCTCGCCCTCTCCTTCTCTTTCTCTCTCTTTCACGCACACACTCACACACGCTGACAAGGTGATTGATTGAATAAACAGCTGTCAGTAGTTGAAGATAACCTCAGTAGCATCACACTGCTGTCTTTCTTTTAGACGGGCACACGCTGCAGGGTCCCTGGAGGCAAACCCATATTACACATGCTGACACACACACACACGCACACACACACACACACACACACACACACGGGTCTCATCAGATCAGCATTTATCAGCGCATGTTCCGAACCAGGCAGCTGATGATTTATGATGTGCTGATCTTTCTGTCTTTCTCTTTTGCTTTTCTATACCACGCGATTTTTACGCATTGATGTGAGTTTTGCTTCTTGAGAGTCTCGAGAAGCCTTGAAAATGCACACGATTTTCCAGTAAAGTTTGCAACACACTGAAGAAATCAAAATTTAACAAGTGTATTTTTCTTATTTCTAGTCCAAATATCTCATCACACTTAAAATAAGACATAATCACCTAAAGAGGAACTTTTCAATGAGATAGAAGAACTGATTTTTGACGAGAAATTTTACCAAGATAATTGTCACTTGTTCCATTGGCAGATTATTTTGCGAGAATTGAGGAAACAAAATGTTGAATAAACAAAATAAATGTTGAATTAAGCAAAAAAAATCTTGAATTAAGCGGGAAAAAAAAATCTTGAGTTAAGCAAAAAAAAAAAATCTTCCATTGAAACAAGTGAAAATTATCTTGGTACGATTTCTTGAAATAAGATATTCTAGATCTAGTGCCTAAAAATAAGTTCTTCTATCTCACTGAAAAGTTCCTCTTTAGGTGATTCTGTCTGATTTTAAGTGTGATGAGATATTTGGACTAGAAATGAGAAAAATACACTTGGTAAGGTTTAGATTTTCCCAGTGTGTAGGGGTTCCCGTGTTACCAAATGTGACCTGCACACACCCTGATGTCCTGTCAATGTTGAATAAATGCATCTTCCAATTTATATTTCACTCCTCTTCACACTGCATGCACTCACACATGGACATATTTTGAACACCTTGACTTACAGCGACAGCAAACACATCCACACCACTACACACACACACACACACCTTTCCCCTGCTCTATCCCCTCATCCGGCTATGTCTTCATCCCTCCTCTGCACAGCGCCGACATTTCATTTGCTTTTCTAAAAGTGACAACCCCTGGGAGCGAGGGTGGGAGGGATAGTGAAAGATCCCGGTGATGAGTTTAGAGCAGGGCGTGGAGGAGTGCTATTTAAAAGCGCCATGCATCACTGTCAGGGAGTGAGAACGCGCAAATACGCTCACACTCACGGCCGTACATGCGTGCGAAGAGACACGGGAAGCGCACACACACCAGGCAAAGCGGACTGGGTGGCAAACTGAAGTTGACCCCCGTTCCATTTCATCAAATGTCCTCTGAATGAGCCACACAGTCTCATCTGTTTTGCACACACACACAGTCAGAAGCAGTGATCAGCCTAGTGTCTCGCCTGCTTAAATCACAGCTCACTTAAGAAAAAAACCATATCACCTCACTGGGAGACACACACACACACACCTTACTAGTCTCATTTGTGTTAATACGGCTCCTGGTTTTTGGGCTTTAGGGCTCATATTTGCCATTATGGAGATGATGGCTTTACGGGGGCCTCTCACCTTACCTCGCGCTGGTCGGGGACGAGAGAGGGGAGAGTCGAAATGAAGGCTGACACCTGGGCTGGATTTATTTGATTGTGGATGCGAGGCGGTGTCATTCTGGAGAGGGAGAATAAAGGGGGATGAGGCAGGAGGAGGAGGAGGAGGCCCAAACCCTGAGGCTAAGTGAAAAGAAGATGATGAGGAGATGGTGGGGTAAAGAGAGAGAGAGAGAGAGAGAGAAAGGAGAAAAAAGAAGCAGAGCCTGGAAGAGGGGGAGCACAAGTGGCCCTCTTTCCCTTTCCGTGAATCAAATCAAATTCCCCTTATCGCACATTATTTGAAGAGGTTATCGGGCGCGGTAATGCGGTTACACGCCGGGCCGCGGCTGAGAGATTTCCTTGTTTACCGATGTTGGCGGGTGTTATAGCTAACTGGCCGGGCGAGCGACGAAGGGAGGGAAAAAGCAGGAGGAGGAGGAGGAAAAACGAGAAAAGAGGGGTACCAGGCATAAACACTTGATGCATGTCAGAAAACTCATTTAGGGCAACAACAAGGAGGGGGAATGGAGTCGTGTGTGTGTGTGTGTGTGTGTGTGTGTGTGTGTGTGTGTGTGTGTGTGTGTGTTTGGACTCACACATACAAGGAGACAGTTGTTCAAGGACAGAAAAACAGCCTCTACATGTACACACTTTGTAATTCCATTTGGGGAAGCGTGCCTGTGTTTCTGTGTGTCTGCGGTGCCCACCAACATACTGTACATGTGCCAACTCATAAATCTGGCTCTCCTCTTTTCCGACTCTTATTGTTGTGTTTAAATCCAGTTTACATGCTCAGAGCTCATTAGCTGATTGTGTGTATAATTTACAAGTTAATTCAATCCCTCGCAGCGGCTTTAAAATGTAGCTCATGGTGAGTCAAATATTTTTGTTTCATTCTTTCGAAATGTTCAATCCAGCTGTCGGCACCTTCTAAAAAGAGGACAAACAGGGACGTTAAAGGGGATGTCCTGAATTAAAAATAGTCCCTGCATATTACCCCTATAACGCCAAACATATCATATTTGATAGATGAGTTTTGAAGCCCTCTACATTATAAGTGTGGTATTTTTTTCTTGAAAAACCTGATGTATACAATTAGATACATGCAATACACAGATAATCCACCGGGGGGGGGAGGAATTCATGTACTAAAGGTCTTTCCAGTGACACTACAAGACTGACATTAATGAGGAAGGAGGCAGAGCTTTGACAATTTTGAAAAGGAATTTTTTAGACATGTTTGTTCTATATTCTGTTATTGTTTGTTCAAAAATAATATGTCAGCATTGAGACCTGATGTATCAAATATGATGCAAACTTGAAACTCATACATGGAAATTAATATTTGGAAAAATAATAACATTTTGAGGTTGTTCAGAAGGACCACTAAAAGCTCCAGTTTCATAGAACTGGAATTTTCTGTCAATGATTTAATGGTTCAGGCTTTACAGGGTTAAAGTGTTAGCATTAATGTTTTACTTCCAATATTTGGACATATCTTTATATATTTGCACATCACTAATAATATATGCACCCAATGTCTTACCACAGTGTTTTGTATCTTGCATGATCAATCTTTATTTTCTTTTGCACTTTGATACACAGTACTGTCTTCATTTTATTTTACCTGTATATTTTTCCTAGTTTATTGATCAGTTTATTTGATTTATTTCCTTTTCTTTTAGTTTAAATTGTTGTAATTGTACAGTTTATTTTCTTTTAGTTTCATTGAAATTGTTCATATTTTACAGTTTATTTCCTTTATGCCATTACAGTTTAATTCAATTGTTTGTGTTCGTCGTGTGAAGGGGATTCGCAAAGTAAGAATTTCACAGCTCAGTACTGCTTCGTATACAACTATAAACTATTGAAGTCTTGAATCTTTTTTTTCTGGTTCCATTACATGACATTTACTACCTATCAGCAATGCTCAACACCAGCGCAGAATTAGCACATTTGCATCTTAGCAAAGCAAATTTACTTACAGGTTTTATTCAAATGGCTAAATCCAACATTCTGTCTCACAATATGCAGGTAAATAAGAAGCATTTGTCAAAGTGAGGCCTCCTGTTGTAGTCTCTGTTGTCATCTGTGTTGTCTGATCTCATATTCTGGATCAGATTTAGGGTTGGAAAGTTGGGATTTTAGCAGTATTTGGATGATGCTTTTACTTGTAGAGCAAATAGAAGAGGGATAGTGCTCAAAAGTAGGATGTAAGAAGACTTCCTGTAAGCTGGCCAATCAAAAGAGAGTTTTTCAGTAATGGGACTTGAGCTGAAACAGGCTGATCTTGACCAAAACCAGAAAAGAAAAGTCAAATAATTTTCACGGCAGCCACAGAAAAACGATCCTACGGCATTACAGTTACACCGCAAGTACATTAAATAGTTTCACATTAAATTCAGTTCAACCTAAAGAGAGAACATGAAAGCGTTGTTGGGTTTTTGGTTTCAGCTGCTGCAATCTCCTGTTTCCTCAGAGGCAGGAATGATGGGAGAGATAAAAGTGAAGCGATGACACGCAATACAGGTCATTAAATGGGATTTGGACCCACAGTGCTGTGAGTACATGGTTTGCCTCTTAGCCCATTGAGCCATGAGGACACCCCAAATGGTTTTTTATCTCTGGTCCCATTGAGAGCCAGTATTGAGCTGACAATCCCTGTCCTCTCTGGAGGTGGCCTTTTTACCTCAGCTCATTGTAGTCTGTGACTGGGAGCCTGTGCTATCTAGCATCTATTGATTCCCACTTCATCTGGACCAAAGCAACACAGAAGGGAAAGAGACTGGGAGAAACAGAGCGAGTGGAGGTGTATGTGTGCAGCAGAGGAGAAAAAGATGAAGGATGCCTCTTCAAGTGTTTAAAAGGATTAAAGTTACCGTATGATGACGAAAAAGAAAGACATATTCTCGTCTGCTGATGAGTGACAAGCTACCAAAAATCATGCACTGTAATAATTATCGCACACAAGGAAAGACAGAAGGATGAAACTAAGGAGGAGAGAATAGAAATAAAAGGAAGGGGTTCAGGAACAGCATTAAGATGCAAGGAAGAGTGAAAGTAAAACCATCCAAACAGGCCCTGATGGATGATCTGTCACCTCATCATGATCTTAAATCTGGCTAATTAGAGCAAACAAATCTATGTTGTGTTTGCAATTCATGTTGACTGATTATAATTTATTGACATTGCTTTGCTAAGTTTGATAAATCTTACAACTTTAACAGCTCAGTGGCCTCAAGTTGCATCATTTTATTGTATGTTTTAGCTGAAGTTCATCCAAATTTACTATAAATGCACACAGAACAGGTAGGACACTGGGTTTTAGTTGTTCAGCCAAAGTGTCTATTATGGATGAATGAATAGTTCATTTTGGTCTGTACATTAATCACTGTGCACAGTACAACAACCATAATAAACACAAGAAAAAAAACAAAAAAGGAATAGGCCAGAAGCAAAAGCTTATTTTTTGCCTCCTTTTCACCTTTCCATCACTTGCATCAAACTAAATGTGTTCATCATCAAGGATTTACATCATAACAATAAGAATCAAGAACAAAAACACACCTACCATCTGCACTGAATATGACACTTAATATTAATAATATATGCACTTAATATTCCTGAATAATCTTTTTCTTAAGACATTTCTTAAACTTTATCAGAGATGCGAGCAGCTTAAATTCATCATCAAGTCCATCCAATAATTTCACACCCACAACTGAAATACATCTGGACTTATCAAACAGAAGCTCACCTTCCACTATGATATTTGATCTGTCTGCCATTTCACCTTTCTGTTGTTAAATCTGGCTAATTAGAGCAGAAATAGTTGTTTGTTTGTTTTTTCATCTGTTTTTGCTGTTTACGTTGATGGATTTATTTTATTGACATTACTTTGCTAAGTTTGATAAATCTTGCAACTTTAACAGCTCAGTGGCCTCAAGTTGCATCATTTGTTTCATATGTTTCCCCTGACGTTCATCCAACTTTCAGAGGTTGCACATAGAACAATATGACACAGTGGATTTTTGAAGTGTCTATATCAACACAGAAGCTCACTTTCCGCCCTTTTGTATGATCTGTCTGTCACCTCATCTTTCTGATGTTAAATCTGGTTAATTAGAGCATAAATATCTGTTCTGTTTTTGTCTTTTTTTGCTATTTATGTTGACTGATTGTAAATTATTGACATTGCTTCAGTAAGTTTGATCAGTCTTGTAACTTTAACAGCTCGGTGGCCTCAAGTTGCATCATTTAATTGTATTTTTTAGAAGAAAGTTCATCCAACTTTGTTAGAATTGCATATAGAACAAATATGACACAGTGGATTGTATTAGTTCAGTCAAAGTGTCTCTATCAATACGAGCAGAGAGTAAATAAATCAGACAGAAGATACAAAAAGTCAGTAGATATTCTCCCTGGCAGTTATGTGACATATTGCCTTGTGACATGAACAAAAACCAGTGGGTGCCATTAAGTGGATCAAGTGACAGAGATGAAAACAGAGGGATGAGCGGTGAAAGAGGAGTCGGTGACAAGAGGAGGCGAGGGTGGAGAGAAAAAAAAGTGAGATGTACAGATCTGGAGAAAGAAAGAAACAAAGGGATGAAATCAGGAAAGTGGAAGATGTAAGGAGCGAAAAATAAGAAGACAAATGAAAGGATTGAGAGGAAGAGAAGAGAGTCAGAGAAGGAGAGATGAGACGATCCATCTTGGCACATTAGGGGGGGATCAGGCCTACACTCCATCACAGCTGTCAGACACATGCACACCTCCTCGCTTCTCTCCTCCGTCCATGCATCCATCCATCCCTTGTTCGCGCCGCCAGCCGGCATTTCACTGAGGAATCTCAACACTAAAAAGTCCTGTCAGGCCTATTTCCTTGTTATTGTCCACCCCCCTCCTCCTCCTCCTCCTCCTCTTTTCCTCCCACCCTCCCTCGACGTCCTCCGAGTCAGGTCCTCCCCGAGATTAAACGCACCCGCCGCAGGGTGTGTGTGCGCATTTGAGCTCTGAGGTCCAAGCCAGGACACATGGGAAGTGCTTAGTTGTGTGTGTGTCTGTGTGTGTGTGTACGTGTTACCCCAACATTAATCATCTTTAAGGCGCTGACAAGCCTGGTGTGCGACATCACATCACATCAACACCCCTCCTCACGCCCCAACTCCCCCATCCCTTCCCCTTCTCCTCTTCTTCTTCTTCTTTTTCTTCTTCTCCTCCGTCCCTGGATTTATGTGTCCATGTGCCTCTCCCTATCACTCACTTCCCTCAGGGAGCGTTTGACAGAGAGGTAAAAATAGAGGAATGGATGGAAAGAAAGAAAAAAAAAAGCATCAGGGTTGAGAGTGACAGAACAGGATGAAAAGGAGTGACAGCAAACAAGTTGAGGAAAAAAAACTGGATTTTCGAAGAGGAAATCTTTCACTGCTCATTCTGAGCATGCTCAAATACTCACACAACACACACTGACATTTTTCTCATCATCACTACAAATGGAAAGTCTCCCCTATACTATTCAAAAGAAAATCAAATGCAAAAAACATCAAAATAAACATCTGGATCTTGGCCTAAAAATACAGAATGTGTGTATGTGTGTGTGTGTGTGTGTGTCCACATCCTCCAGGTGTGTATTTGTCTGCTAGATAGAAAGAGCCCCATCAGCTGCAGACAGGGATTGGATCTTTCTTTGTTTGCCGTGGCGGATGGCGACGGCTTCAGCATGACTCAAATTATCTTGTCAAAGCAATAAAGGGGGAGAGGGAGGGGAGAGAGAGAGAGAGTAAAAAAAAAAAGAGATGGAGACGTAAGGTGGACGGCGGGGGAGACAATAGAGAGGGAAGAAGAAGAATAAAAGAGGTGAAAATAATAAAAGAGATGCCAGAAAAATGAAAGAAATAAATGGATGGTATGGATGGGGAAAATTAGAAATGGATGAAAAAGCATGAGGGGTTTGGAAAAAGAAGAAGGTGGGACGGGGGACACACAAAGACACAGAGAGACAGGGAGTAATCGATTACCTATTTCTCAAAGTCACTTAACATGCCCGGTGCTGTGGGCTCAGTTAAGTAGCGGTGCATTGGAATGGGAGGCCGGTATGCACACACACGTCCTGAGAAAGGGAGGGATGGATGGACGGAGTGTTTGTATTCTCTCGTAGTTGTCTCTTGATGAGTCCTCTTGCAGGAAACCGCTCTGACAGACCAATATGTGAGCAAGGATACGTGTCCCCAGAGGGCTGCAGGTCCGTGTGTGTGTTGACGTTTACACGCTCATGTAGAGAAACGCCGAAGACAACACTGACACAGGGAGTCCCCCTTACCTGGTCCTCTTGTTGCCGTGGTGACAAGCAGTCTAAACGGGATATCCTGGCCGAGGAGGAGCCTATTGTTCCCGGGTTTAAAAAAAGCCTATTTGATTGGTGAAATACAGGAAATCAGGAAGTGTCCTCGAGCAATAAGCACCATGACACTCTGTAGATTGTATTTTTAGCCGCATATTGAGAGGTAAACATGAAAGGTAGGATGTGTAATACTTCACGCACACGCAAATACAAAGGCGCATGGAGGCGAACACAATGACATGTGCACGCACGACGCCGAAAACAGTGCACACACTTATACACTTACAGGTGGGCCCCACCCTGTGCCCTGCTGATCAAGGACAATGAAGTGAGGTAGTGTTGGCAGACTCTATCCAGCATTATCTCATCCAGAGCGGACACTTCTTTAAATCCCTCCTCTCTGGTTTGACCTGAGGAGCATAACACAATGGAGACGCTAACACTCAGGCACCGTCACACGTTGCACTAAAAAAAAGAGTCATCTAACTATGCGTGTGCATGACTAAATAAAGGTGTGATCACCGTCAAAGAGTGCGGTGAAGTCATGGGATCAGGTAGCTTTAGAGATTTCATAGTTTCAGATCAACACAACGCATGCATTCAAGGACACATAAAAGGACTATTATGACAGGATGCTGAATAGGGTGGTTCTTAATCATAGCATTTTTTTCTTTCTTGTAAAAGTCCTGCTCCTTCCACTGAAATGTGTTAAGTAATCAATAAAAATCACACTGTTAAAGTTTTATTGTAATATACAAATATTTGTCAGTTGCTCTAACACAAAACTTCTGAACTGGATTTCTGCTTTGGAACAGCTACATTTGAGTTATTGTGAAAGTTTTCATATAGTCTCCTTGTTTTCACAGAACATATTCACAAGTTCTGATTCTTTCTATTGAACATTAGAACAGAGGGAGCACATCTAATATCCTGTACTGTCCAAAAGCAGCAGTTATGGTTCAGTATTAGTGATTCATTACTGTAAAACATATGATAATGTTTACCAAACACAACTACAGTGGTACCTCTTCTTACGAACGACTCTACCTACGAAATTTCCAGGGTATGAAAATCCTTTATAGTAAAATATTGACTATGAATGAAAGAAATTTCAAGTTACGAAAGGCGCAATTCTTCCATGCTTTGCGGTAAAGTACACTTCCACTCAGCGCTCAGGATATGAACGACGTAATTATTCCATACTTTACGGTACTGTTCCAGTCGGCGCTCGGAGCTGCTCCGCCATTGGCTATGGCACGGCCCC
>JAQQZY010000010.1:34624845-34639444 GCA_030068375.1 Ostorhinchus rueppellii | reverse complement strand
TTTGTTTTCTGATTCATCTTATTAAACTATGTCAGATTTAGCACATTTAATGTCTGAAGCAGATATTTTATAAGAAATTGTAGAGCAGTGTTATTGGGCTGTTATTGAATGAATGGAATGAATCAGCTTCCACTAAAAGAAGCAAAGCCGGATAAAGTTAAAATAACAGAACATGCCCTGATTAGTTATTATTCTTTTTTCTCTTGCTCAGAACTGTGCCTTGACATTTCCCTGCCATCTGTCCTCCTGTACCTGCTTCCTGTTTATAATACCCCCTGTTCTTGCCCCGGGTTAAGCTCCCATACTCTGTGTACAACTCTCCTGTTTGACGCGGTGGCACAACACGACTAACATGACGTTCCCACACAGCCTCACCTCTCTCCCTCCCCGTTCGCACACATGCCTCATTACCACAGCACATTTTAAATTGCTTCATGTCCCGTCTTTCATTCCTCTCCCTCCTCTTATTCTTATTTATTTTATTCTTTCCCCCTACAGTCTGTCTGTGTGTTTGTTTCACTTTGCTGTGCTGCTCATTTCCACTCTCTTCTCCTTGCTTTGACATGGCAGGCAGCCGGAATTTCCAGCCCCATAACCCTCGCCATCAAAAATTCATAGAACCGGGCAAACAGACATGTGAAGCGGCGAGAAGAAGCGTCTTCTTTCATCTTCCTCTCGCTCTGTCTATCTCTTTATGTTGCCTGGTCTTCATCCCTCACCACTGCTCTCTCTCTCTCTCTCTCTCTCTTACACACCTCGCATTTCATCTCCTTCTAACTCTTTTCTTTCCCCCCTTTTTTACTCTCTTTTCATCTCTCTATCACCCCCTCTGTCATTGTGGCAATTTTCTCCCACCGCGGCAGGCATGCAACTGCCGTCCTCTCTCACTTTCTCTTCCTCTCCCGCTCTCCCTCCTTCTCTTGTCGCTGTTTGACACTGTCAACAAGCAGGTAGAGGTGGCTGTTATTGTTGATGCCTCTGCAGAGGTTCCAGGTAATGAATAAAAGAGAGATAGAGGGAGAAGGAGACAGAGATGACAGAGACAGAGATAGAAGAGGGGTGAGAGAGGTGCGAGGGAGGGGAGTGTTGGCAGGTTCCCCTTGCATTACACGGCAGCTTGACTGTGTCACCCATGTTTATTCTCTTTGTTGGTGGAGGTGAGGCCCGTGGTACAGACAAGGCATGCACGCACAAAACACACACAGTCGCAAGGCAAGAAATAGATTCATGTGCATATCCTCATTCATCCACAGCGGAAAAAAAGGTAATGACAAATGTTTTCACAAAGACTTGCACCAACGCCCTCATATTTGACTGCCACGATGTGTTAAGATTAAAAAACACACCACAATCTATCTCTCTCTCCAATACTTCCCCGACTACTTTTCATTCATCTACATTCCCTGGATCACTGTGCAGTTTTTCATTTCATTTTCCTCTTTCTATACGTCCCCGGTCTTTCTTGAACACCACTTTGGAGATTCTTCTTTCAGATAACTGAAACATAAATAAGGCCTCTTATTCTTATTATCCATCCATCCATCCATTGAAAAAGGAAATCCCTTGTCTACCAAGGCATGCTGTCAGATTAGAGGTGGAGCTCAGTTCAGTTTCCGTCCCTTTCCTTTTCCACGCGTTTGCCGCTGTGTGTATGTGTGTGTCCAAAGGGTCTGGAGTGCTAACAGGGTCTCAGAGCAAACATGACAACCCCCGTCTCGCTTTGTCAACGTCAGGCCTGTCGCAACGCTTCAAAAAGCTCGGAGAAATTTATCTCAGTGTTCGAGGGAGGAAGGGTCTTCTATCTGACAGAGAGCAGAAGAGAGAGGGAGGGATAGTAAAATGAGGAATGGGACACAAAAGTCAGACAAACTGCCACAGATAAAGAGATCAGAAATAAAGTAACATTTGTGTTGGATTAGTTGTGGAGCTGACAGATGAACCCTTTATAGGACACCCAGAGAAATACTGAAAAATACCAACGTTAGTGTGTTATTGGAGGATGTAAGACTTTTTAGTTTTGTAAAATTATTCAAATTTTATTATGTAGAAAATCAAGGTCAATGAAGGAAGTTACCATATTTGGTTCCTTATCCATAAGGTTCAAGGTTACTTTATTTATACCTGTGGGTAGATTTGTTTTGCAGACATAGCGATATTCCTGGCATTACAACAAAACAACAAAACACACATTGAACCTGTTTGGCAGGTACGTGATCGAGTTTCAAGACAAAAAAGTGCTCAGTGCTCCACCATTCATCAGTACAGTAGCACGGATAAGTAAAAAGATCAAATAAATAAATAAGATCAAATAAATAACCACTCAGACCCCTGCCCCCTTGTGGCCGGCTGAAGTTGCTGCAGTAAACATGCAAACAAACACACACATAAACTCGGTGATCACAATACCTCCTGGGCGGAGGTAACAACAAGATGCAATAAAACACAATAAAAACCTCAAGATAAAAACAGTCTCTGGGATTTAAAAAAAAAACTCGATAAGAACAGAGAATTTACAGATTAGAAGTCACAATAATAATAAATAGACCCAAGAAATAGGATAAATAAATAAACAAGTGAATTATCGCAATGTCACTATATAGAATAGAATAGAATAGAATAGAATAGAATAGAATAGAATAGAATAAAATAGAATAGACTTCATCATTCCTTACATTAGTACCATTACTTCATTACATTAGTACCATTACTTCCTGGTACCTAACAAAGCAGGTCTACTCACTGTTCATGCAGAGGTGGACCGTACAGACCCTGTAGACCACATTAGACCTGAGATCTTTCACTCACTGTAATTGTAACTGTTGCTGTCACTGTCTTGTAATGTGTACAGAAATGACCAAAAATAGTCACTCGCCCAATAAAGGGTATCCATCGTACGCAAATTCTGCAACTTTTTCCTGTGTTTTCCAAAAAGAAACACATTATAGTTTTTCACATGTCTTTTTTTTATCTCCTTCTTCCATTGCAGTAAGAACCCTTCACCCAAGGATGGTGGTGCTACTCCAGGAACCCCTAAGGTGAGACGAATTCCAATTTCTAAAGCAGCATTTATATTATAACAGCCACTTTATATTTGGGATTTTTCACCTTTTTTTCTTCAGGCTGAAAGAGAAACAATGACTTTATGTGATGTGTGCTGCAGTTCTTTTCTGTCCAGCTAGCAGAGCTGTTCCTCTCTGCTGCACTGACGGGAAAATCAGCTGCTCTGTCGGCCTCTGTCGTACATTTCATATAGACACACATATATATATACAGATGTACCAGTCTCCTGTGGTCCAACAGGCAGTAAGGCCAAGAGGCACTGTACTGTGCTTGTTCCAATTATAGAGACTGAGAAAGAGGCAGACGGACAGAAAAGTAAGAAAAAAAAGAGCAGAAAAGAAAGATCCCATCACATCTCAGGGATACACATTCATCTGTTTTTTATAATATCTGCCTTCACTTGTAGTTTTAAGCCTGAGACTTCTAGTACATCTAACAGAACATCTTGTAGAAGCAGAAAACTGACAAAAAATGTTAAACTAGTTAAAGCTTTAACCCTATAACGCTGAACGTATCACATTTGATACATTAGTTTTGAAGCCCTCTACATGATCAGTGTGATATTTTTTGTCTTGAAACCCCTGTTGTATACAGTTAGATACATGCGATACGCTGATAATCCACCAGGGGGGAGGAATTCATTCACCAGAGGCCTTTCCAGTGACACTATAAGACTGTCATTAATGAGGAAGGAGGCAGAACTTTGGCAATTTTGAAAAGGAATCACCAATTTGGCATGTTCTCCCTATGTCTGTGTGGGTTCTTGCCGGGTACTCTGGCTCCTCCCACCATCTGAAGACATGCGCTGATAGGTTAATCTAAATTGCCCATAGGTGTGAATGTGAGAGTGATTGTTTGTCTCTATATGTCAGCCCTGCAATGAACTGATGACATGTCCAGGGTGTACCCCACTTTTGCCCATTAGTAGCTGGAATAGACTCCAAGCAACCCAAGTGACCCGAGTGAAGATATAGCAAGTTCAGAAGATGGAGGAATGAATGAATGAGTTACCAATTTGTTTGACATGTTTGTGTTATCTTATGTTTTTGTTTATTAAAAAATAATGATAATAGAGCATTGAGACCCGATGTGTCAAATATGATACAAACTTGAAAATCATACATGGAAATTGATATTTGAAAAAATAGGTTTTGGGGCGGTTCTTCAGAAGGACCAATAAAGGCTCCAGCTTCAAAGAACTGTAATTTTCTGTCAATGATTTCATAGTTCAGGCTTTACAGGGTTAAAATAGTATCTACTTCCTTATTTTTTATTTTAGAGCTTTATAAATCAGCAAAGCTGTTGAGAACTTCAGGGAACTAAAGTTTGAACGATATACTTTTTTTTTTCATTTTTAACCAAAGAGCATGTGAAAGTGAGATGCCCTTTCACAGCGTAAAGTACATTTGACATGCACATGAACGCAACATAAGAGCTCTAGAATAGTGCAGGGGATAAATTTTCATTCCCTAACACCTGTGGGGGCTGACCCGGGCTTAGAGCAGCTCTCGTTGCACTGTGGGTGGGCTTGTACTTGAGTGAGACAGACATGGCAGGGTCTAGGGGGTGAACGCTGGCCTTCGTCTCCGGCCGTGACTGTGCATGTTAGCGCTGTTGTTTAGTATTCAGCGGCAGACCATGGACAAAGGAGAGGGCCAGTCTGAAGTGCATGGGCCTGTTGTTGTTGTCTCCACCACGGTTTGCGGCGCACAGTCCCCGTTAGAGCTGGTGATTAACCTCAACGCACCTCCTCACGAGGTCTCTGGGGCATTTTGCATATGCCCTGCTATGCTCAGATGAATGGGAAAGAGGAAAAACAGGATATCTGCTGGATTCCTCACTGCAAGCTGAATTTAGGATCGATTTGGAGTAGTCGGACACAGCTAAATCGGTCCTTTTATATGTTGATAGTCTAGGTTGCAGTGATATTTCACACCTTCAGTGGTTTTAATATCAATACTAAACAAAAAACACAATATAACAAACAGGTATTTCAGATAACAAAAATGAATGCCATTACTAGAGCAAGAAACCCAATGAACACAACTCGGCAAGTCTCCTTTCACTACAGTTCCAGCGGCACCACATACAGCCGTGGAAAAAATTATTAGACCACCCTTTTTAATGCCTGGTACAACTTTTTAGATATGAATAATTTTGGAATATAATAGCCTCCCAATGGCCAATAATGTTGTTATGTCCAGAATCATTGGATCATCATTGAAGTCGGTTACATAGCAACAGATAAACAGTAGGGCCACATTATCATGGTGTCAAATTGTTCTGCCAGCTGAGAGGTTATTCAACTGAAAATGCCAGTGGAATTTACCAAGAAGGCAAGCAGGTTTATTCCTACAGCACATTTCATGTGCAAGACAATTCAAAGTACATAAAACATTAAGAGCATTACAGCACGGAAGTAATAAAAAGTATAGGCATGAAATAAAAAAAAATAAAAATTGAAAAATAAAAGATTTAAAAAAAATAAATAGATGAAAGTAAAGGAAAGAACTGGATCAGAGGATCTAGACCCACTGGATCCCCAAGGGTCAACGCCCTAATAATTGAATACAACTTCAAAGAATAAATATGTAAAAGTAGTGTATACATGCAGGTCAGTGTTGGCCCTGATTGGTTGTTTTAAAAGAACAACATTTCAATAGAAGATCTGTATTCATAATCTCTGTAATAGAATACACGTTAAATGTCAAATTCTAATGATAAAACTTAAGCATATTCCCAGAACGCCCGAGGTAAATGATTCCTGACCTTTTAAAACCTGGGTGAAAGAGAAAAAAAAAAAAAAAAAAATTAAAAAGACCACACAGACACTTCCATACACATTCACACACATACACACGGGCATAAAAGCACCATGCATAATGTCCAATTTACTGTGGCAGCACTGGAGGTTGGTCATTTCTCACATATTATTATTAGATTACTGCTGTCGAGCACTTAAGCCTCTGCTCTGCCCCTTTCCACTTGATTAATAGGAGACGACTGTAAATACAAATATTTCATAGCTGCCTAGTAAAAAAAAAAAAAAAAAAAAAAACTGCAGCAGCAGAAGCACAACTGAACTAAACCTGTTCAAAACTGAGACTTATGAGAAAAAAAAGTGATATTCCTGCATTTTTCTTCTTCTTTTCCCCCTTTTGTTCCCTTGAGAAATCCCCTGAATTGTCTTTGTCACACTGTTATAAGTGGATGCTGTTATATATGTGGACGCTGCGCATGAACGTGTGCAGGCGCCAAGCGTTGTAAGACAGATTTATGGACAGACAGTGTCCCGTAATGTCAGACACTTACTCTCCTCCGTTTCACATGTTTACCCTTCCTCTCCTTCTCCCTCTCTTTTCTATCCCTAACTCCTCTTAACGTCCCATAAACATTAACTCTAATCAGTGGAAGGGATTTTATAGACAAAGTCAGGCAGGTTACAGTCATCATCAATGACGTGTTGCTCCCTGCATCTGTGGCAATAACACTGTTGGAATCCTCCAAGGGTACGAGTCCTGTTTATGTCAGACATTTTACTGTAAAATGGAAATAAACTGTAGAGTGTTTGGGCCGATATTGGTCACTTAGATCTTTTTTCCCCATTTTTTCTAATGTAATAGTAAATTTTTTGACTTTTTTTTCTTCGTTTTTTTCCTTGTTTATTCATTCTTGTTACAATTCTTTTCATTATTTTTTGTATCAGCTTTTTTTTCTCTTTGTTTTATTTATTTATTTATTTATTTTTACCTTTTGGAATACTTGGATGATACTGTGATAAACATCCTATGATTAAAGCTGCTCATAGCTGAAAGTCTGATTCATTGAATTTTTTTAAATTATTTTTTAAACTGTTGATTTATCTTGCAGACAATAAAACTATGAGAGCACATATACAGGGTGCTTGTGCAAGTCTTGAAAGTCTTAAAAAGTACAGAATTTTGAAACACTGATTTCCAGACCTTGAAAAGTCTGGAGTTTTGTGTGCAAGTCTTAATAAAGTATGGAAAAAAAGTTTCTTTCATAGTTGAATTTTAGAGTATGCTCAATGGCACATAATCTTTTTAAGATGTAAGATGAGGAAACGTATAAAAAAAACCTGATATGATTCTGTAACTGGTCAGTACTGCACTAGTGACACTAGTGAAACTTGTTTGTGTGATATCCGCACACTTCTGTGATTTTCATATGTTTCGAAAATGTTTCTGTCAGTAAAATGTAACTTACTGCAGACTATGCATTCATTCATACATACATTTATTAAAATGAACCCAAAAAGTAGGTGTGCAAAAGTTTATAAAAGTACCTAAAGTCAAGGTCTCTGGGGAAAAATATCTGTTTTGAAAAAGTCGGGAATTTGTATTTGGATAATGAGCAAACACCCCGGATGGATGGATGGATGGATGGATGGAGAGAGAGAGAGAGAGAGAGAGAGAGAGAGAGAGAGAGATGGATGGACTTTATCCCAAACTAGAGTGCAGCAGCATGACAGACATACAGAATCATGTATGAACAAAGACATATTTTAAATATTCGATTCCTCAGAGTATCTGTCTTTTCATACTAGTTTCGATGTCTTGAACATTATTCTACAACATAGAAAGTGATAGAAACAAAGAGAAACCACTGAATGACAAGTTGTGTCCAAACTTTTGACTGGTATTTTTCATCTATTGTATTTTTTGGTGACCTCCACATGCATGATACGGGTCAAAAAGACCGATATATTGATTATGTGTGTACGTGGATGTGTGAAATAACTACCTCTGCCTTCTTACAGTGTATACTATCTTACTGCACTTGTATTTATTGTCTCCTGGGTTTTTAAACTGTTCTCATAGGGCTTTTATGTAAGGTTTTATGTTATATACTGCCTGTATGTGCATAGGTATTTACTTGTTTTTTTTAATCATTTTATGGTTGTCTTATGTTCTTGTTTAATCTGATTCTGGGAGCGACCACACAAAAATTCCTATATGTTATGCACAAATGGCAATAAACTTCTTGAACTGTAAGATTCCTGAAAACAGTTCATTATTTGACAAAATATATTTGAATTTCTTGCTAAAGATAGAAAATGAAATGGTATCTGACTGTATTCCCACCTCTGTTCTTGTGTGTTTATTGCTCATTCAGCTGTTTGATCACCTTATGTCATGTTCATTCCCTACAGGTGATAGTATAACATACATATCTGCGTGTAGAAAGTATGTTATTCACCTACTGTGTGCTTTTGTCTTTAGTCGATGCTGTTGTCGGTGCACATCAAGCGTGAGGGAGAGTCTCCTGTGGTGTCGCCTTTGTCTTCTGAAGATGCCCACCACTCCGACAGATACCAGGTCATAAACACGGACACAAACACACAAAAACAATGCTTTATAGTCAGTCTGGAGACCCTTACTTTTGTATGATTTAATATTTTTGTTTGCTTAATAGCGTAAGGCAGTGGTTCCAACCTTTTTTGGCTCATGACTAAGGGTGTAAGAAAATATCAGTTCGCAAAATATCGCGATACTTCATTTTACGATACTGTATCAATATTAAAAAGTAGTATCAATATTTTTTAGGTATTTAAATGCAGATATGGTGGAGGTTCATTTTTGTTTTTTTGATTTCCATTATTGTTTATATTTTATTTATTATTATTTAACACTGTTTTATTATTAAATAATGGTTATTTGAAGCATCCTAAACAGTACTTTTTACTGTCTGAGAGGCAGATGTTGGTTCCTTTGTTGGGGTTGCATAAAAATAATGTTATGATGTTAGTTATGAACTAATAGAATGTGAACATTTGAGCAGGATCTTAAACTCTCATGACTGTAAAACATCATTTAAGTTTCAACAGAAGAAAATTGTGTGACGTAGTATCAGATCCTGTTGTGATCAAATAAAATATGTTTAGTATTTGTGCATATTGGGCAAAAAAAAGAAACAAACAAAAAAAATTGCCTTTTAACAGTATCATGATATATTGTGATAAATTGTATTGTGATCCTAGTATTGTGATTTGTATCTTATTGCCAGATTCTTGCCAATACACACCCCTACTCATGACCCCATTTTAACATCAGAAATGTCTTCATTCAAAAAGGGGAGGGTTTTTTTTTTTTCTGGCTAAAATGAATTTGTTTTTGGTCATGTAATAGTTTGCTATACAGTGTTGCAAATAAATGTTAATTTTAGGCGATATTTAGTCTATATAGTGTATATTATTATGGACGGAGGCAGAACAGCCAGGTTCAGATTACTGCACAAAGTGAGAATTAGATTTTCCTTGGTCAGGATCTGTATGGTTAGTCCAGCTTGGATTTACAAGGATGACAATTAATACTGAAAAAACAAGAACTCAAGCTATGAATTCTGAAAGAGCTGCAGCATCTGAAACCGACCACAGTGAACGTTTGACAGATAAACAGTACCACAGTGCTTCAGTTTCAGCTTCATTGGGATTGTCTCTGTCAACTCACCATATTTAATGGGACAGCTGAGCCTGCACATGTCGCCGCAGCCTTTTTAAAAAAAACATTTTTATCAATTACTAGAAACTTCAGGTGACCCCATTTGAATTCTAGGTGACCCCACGGTTGAAAACCACTGGCGTAAGGTAAATCTCAGCTACAATACCTGTGTGCTGTATTGTTAGAAAATGAAGATTTGTCAAATGCTTTTCTTTAAAGTGATGATGAATGTCCTGAAGTCTATAGTTAAGTTGACCAAACGACCAATCTCCTGAAACCCTGACTGCTTTTATCTTCTATATTCATCAAAGTTTGTTCGGGTAATCTTCCGGCTGTGATGTATCTCCGGGTTAAGTGGGTTTCCCCCCTTACACCATAAAATAGGAACTATTAAGTCCATGCAGACGTTACATCCATACGTTCAAGATGACACAGCTCATAAAAGCCTTATAGCAATAAAGTAGATTTTCTCATTAAGTGAAACTGCTGAAATCACCTTATATTATACAAATGATTAAGTCAATGGTGACTCTTTTTACCACCTGAAAAATGAAGCATAAAGGCCGACTCGTGCCTCCGTTGTCCCTTGCCAGTCGGTGCTCTTTCCTCTGTACAACATCTTCTACAAACCTGACCTGTCTGTAGCCGCTCAGTGAGTGTATCATAATGATACGGTAGCAGTGGCAACGCGCGGGAAGTGGGCCTATAACTCAAGAGCACACAGAAAAGGGAGGGGGAGAGGAAAGAAAGGCTGGAAATAGAAGGAGGGGGAGGCCTGATGGACAACGGGTTACATGGAAAGAGGACTCAACTGATGTCGACTGTGTCCAAGAGAGAGCAAACGGTGCTGGTGGGGGCTTTAGTCAGCACCAGGCCAGATATGTACTCAACCCTTGGTTTGTTTCCCTGTAAAAAAACAAAACAAAAAAAACAGGTGGAAAAGATGTGGAACTCTAACCTTGTTTTATTCCTGGCATCCTGAACTATAGAAGTGGGACCAGTGGCTGTGAACGTCACCAACATGTTCTATCCAGAGTCGATAACAAGTTGAATTTGTGAAATTGTCCGGTTCTGTCTCTGTTAGAGTCCTGTGGTCTGGATGCAGGAGATCAGTTTCCCAATAGAAGTGGGCGGTACTTTCACCAGAGGAAAACTCAACTAATTAAATGAAACTCTTGATGAAGATCTAGTCGTGGAAAAAGTTATTAGACCACCCTTGTTTTCTTTAATTTCTTGTTCATTTCTTTTGCCTGGTCCAAGTAAAGGTACATTTGTTTGGACAAATATAATGATAACAACAACTACAACTCATAGTAGTTGAATTTTAAAGCTGATATCTATCCATTTAACATGTTTTCTTAATAAAAACCAAAATCACTTCAGTTCTTACATCAATATCTATGTCATTGTACTGATAAAAACAGTGCTTTCAGATGTTCTTTGTTTTCTTTTCTGTCTGTTTTAGTCACATGATACACACAGGAGTTAGGACTGGTTTGCAAAAGCTTTGTTTCTGATGCCTTTTGATGGTCTAATATTTTTTTCCATGACTCAGTTACTTTCTGCCTATCTTGATATCTCTAACCATTTATGCGCAATAAACCATAAAAATATGGCCCATTATAATTAAAGGCAAATCTGTAATTTGTCAGAAATCTAAATTTGGCAGTTTAGTGGTTCAGAAGTTATTAAACATTATAGGTCAGTAGCTGGTTCTGCTCAGTTCTGCTCTTTAGGCCTTTGAGGGTTTATGGTGGAGGTTGATTAGCCAGATGAGATTTTACACCTTCCAGCAGTTACCGTTTTCTGATTGAAAAAAAAAAAAAACTGCTGATTTTGTGAAACAAATGCGTTTAGTAAAGAACCCTGACCATGTAGACATTTAATAATGTGATCCAAGTTTGAATAATATATGAAAACTAAATAGCTTATAGCATGGTTTTCTGTTTTAACAAACTTTTATTGTCTGATTACACAGTGATTTAACAGGTTTTAAGGTTTATTGTAAAGATTTTTTTTGTACTTTTGATATTTCTTACTTCAGTCTGTATTTTTAGTATTACTATCCATCTGCTGCTGTAATGCTGCAAAAAAAACAAAACAAAACATGTTGTGGGACTGATAATGGACTATCTTATCTTGTGATCCTACTACAGTATGAATTAAAAATACTATTGTAGGCTGCACCAGAATGTAGACTGACTTTCAACCAGCTAACAACTTAACTGTTGCCCATAAAGTTGTAATAATTTTGTTTTCAGACACATTCCTCTTTTTTATTCCTGTTTATACATGAGTAACCACCTTTGACCAGGTCCAATGATTATATACTGAGTCCAGTTACATTTAATCTATCAATACTTAATCACATTGTCACAGTCATTTCATAATAAGAGGTTAAAATATTTGATTCAAACTTCATGGGTGACATGGGTGTATCTCAAACTGCAACCATTAGACTCCATTTAAAATAATAATTAATTTACTTATCATAAATAATAGGCTGTATTTGATTAGTGTCAGTCTTCTTTTTAAGTCTAAAGTATAAAATAATTATTTATTTACTCGTTGTAGTACTTTTCCTGTTATCTCTACCCTCATTACCACGAGCAGACCGTCTTCTGAAACTCGCTGCTTCTCCCTAGTGGCTGACGTGCGTAATAGCATTTGACGTTGCCCAACTTCCGGTTTCTTACGCGGTCACATGATCAAAACAAGCCAACATGGCGCCGGACATGAGTGGTATTTGCCGATACGGGCGCCACTTTCAATCCTTTTCCATCCATACAAAAATGTAGATACTTCATAGTGTTTGTAGTGATGTTCGGTATCCGGAGGTGCATTATTTTAATGGGCAGCAGAGAGTTTTGCTGTCGAAGCAGCAGTGAGTGAAAGTCAAACTGTTATGGAGGAAGTCGAAAACAAGAGAGAAGTAGGTTTTTGGGGGGGTACATTGCTCTAGTCTGTGCACACAGACCTTCAGTATCCAAAGTAATCTTAGCATAATAAATTAATTTCCTTCATGTATGCATAATATAATGATTGTTTATCATCTAATGTATGTTTTTTGTTTGTTTTTTCCCTTGTTCTTGCAGACATTTTTACGGGTCCGGGCAAACAGACAAACAAGATTGAATGGTATGTGCACAGGTAGTTTTTTTGATATCTTCTATGTTAAATAATGTTCATAAGAGGTGGATGTTATGATGAAAGTATTTAAAAAAGATCAAATATGATTATTGCGTTGTCCAGGCCCTTTAATGGTCATGAATTTAAAAAAAGGGGTTCTGATGGTAAATAAGAGAAAGCAACATTGCTATTGCATATTATATAATGTTGTATATACTTATCTTTTATGGAAATTTATACAGATAGGGCTCATTTAAGAACTTTTTTATCTGCTATTTTGTGGAAGTTGCTCATCTAAATATACTGTTTTTGTCACCTAATGTGGGATATTTTCTCTAAGTAAAGAATAGCATGGTATGACACTTGGAAGGAAATAAAGAAGGATATTTACTCTTGTGTTTTTGATCTTTCATTCACATAAAAAGTTCAGTACAGGTCACTGGAAAAAAAATCCCTCTGGAAAACTAAGTTTTTGTGCTTACATGTACTCTGAGGGAAAGAGAGTTTAGGTCCTGAATATCACAGGATATGAAAATATATATCAACATCGTGTGTGATCTTTGCTTTTCCAAACCCTATGATAACGCTCTATGGTTGTAGTAATGCAAAAAAAATTATTAGACCACCCTTGTTTTCTTAAATTTCTTGTTTATTTTAATGCTTGGTACAACTAAAGGTACATTTGTTTGGAAAAATATAATAATCACAACCAAAATAGCTCATAGTAGTTTAATTTCAGAGCTGATATGTGTGTTTTCCATGTTTTCTTGATAAAAACCAAAATCACTTCAGTTCTTACATCATTATCTGTGTCATTGTACTGACAAAAACAGTGCTTTTAGGCATTCCATGTTTATATTTTCTGTCTGTTTTAGTCACATGGTCTGATGGTCTAATAATTTTTTTCACTATTGTATTTCACATTAGTATCATGTCCGTCTCAAGGACAGTCACATTTGTAACAGTGGTAACAGTACTGTAGAATAGATTAAAATAGAATATCTTTCTTGTCATTGTAACAAGTACAAGATTTAAAAGTACCATCCAATCTGTACACCATACATAAAATCCAATATAAAACATACAAATAAAAGCAGTTTAAAAAAACAAAGCTGGTTTTAAGTAGAAACCCATCACTTACACACGTGTACATTCCGTTATTACACTGATCCTTTATTTTTAAAAAAACCATCTACATATATTATTTGTTTATTTCAAATATAACATTAAAACCAAACAACAAAAAGATTTATATCAAACATTTGAAAACATTTGAAAAGGAGCAGGATGAAGTTTAGCTTGTAATGTCCCGCCCCCATACATACATATCAACATATGAGTCTTGAAATGATACTAAATTCTCCTTTTTCAACCATAGCCCATGAAGCAGGTATTGGTAACTTGGGCCCTTTTTACTCCTAAAAGCTTAAACCAAGGTTCATGACTATACATTTACTCTAGTTGCTTTAGGAACATCCTGCTGTTGTCATCTACCTGTATCCTCTCTGTGTTCTTACCATTGATTGGTTTATAGACAGCAGCTGTTAAACATAATTCATGTCAGACTGTCTTTCATTTATTTATCTTCTTTATTTGGGATGATAACCTTGCATAACTTCCTCTAACTGGCCCGAAAATCTAAACAATCACACGATAAATGAGTGTAACTATAGTTCTGTTGGACCTCGCTTGAGACTGCCTCTTTTTTTGGGGAACAAAAACCCAGTTGATTGGTCCACGGTGTGTTCTGAAGGAGGCCTCGCACTTGGAAATATGGATCGAATCAAACTGAGACGTCTGAAAGTTTACACCAGACGAGATGGGAAAGCGCCCTTAGTTTAAACTTGACCCTCCATTACTTTCTGCCTGCCCTCATGAGGAACCAGGACTCATCCTCCTGTGGGATATAATGGCTGATGGGGGGGGGGGGGGGGGGCCAAACCGGCCCG
>JAQQZY010000010.1:34611139-34624397 GCA_030068375.1 Ostorhinchus rueppellii | reverse complement strand
CCCCCCCCCCCCCCCCCAAGCCCTGCCGGACCTAATTAGCAGCCCTTTCTCTTCTCTATTTAACAACGCTCCCGTCGATTAGCATCAGGGGAGAATTGGCAAGTAGGAAGAGGCCACTTCTCTTTTTAACTCTCCCAGCTTCACTCCCTCCATCGTCTTCTTTTGCTGTTATAGCTTATGGCCTCGTGTGCCCCCCCCTCCCCAACTTTCGCCATGGTCCCTTACGGCCTCCCATGCTTTTCCAGCCAGCTAAAAATTAATGTCCCCGTGCGCCATTTGCAGTTAAGAAAAAACGACAGCGACTTGGGGCGCAGTGACGGCTGTTCTGCTCTGTTAAATTTCTAATTAAGTGTGTGTGTGTGTGTTGGAGGGGGAGGCTGAGACAGGAAGGAGCAAACAGAGGGAGAGGCGTGGCCTGGATTCAGAGAATGGGTAGAAAAGTGAAGGGAAAGATGGTTGTCATGTTGGGTTTTCGTCTTTTTGAACAAGCCAACTTTAGAGCCATTATCTGAGAGGGCAGAACCACGTTTCACTGCGTTTGACTAAATTTACAAGCATTAATGCGACTTAAATAACTGTCAAGTCTTTTTCAGAGTCTGTCCTGGTGTAACACATCAAAGTACCCCCCCCCCAATCTAGGCTATACCCAAGGTTGCCAGATTACACCCCCATGGTATCACTACTGTTGAGTCAACATTTATTTATTTTTCATTTGGGAAAATACTTTACAACAGCGTAAACCAAAAAAAGAAAAACAACTAAGCACATTTTTATATCATGACAGAAAAATCAACCATGGTAAAGCATGAAATTTAACAAATACATTCCATATAATTAAAATAAGTCTTCCTTTTTTTTGTTATATTTTGTTAAATAACATACTTTAGAATAAAAAGACATCATATTTTCCCCCTTATTTTCATTATTATTTCAAAATCCACATAAGTTTCAACTCCATTACATTCAACCAATACAAATAAAACTAGTCATTTCCATTTAAATTCAGTCTGGTCTCAATAGGGTGATGTATACAATCTATTTTGACCACATTTCCATGAATTTATCCTGCTTTACTTAAAAAGGACAGTTTCTTCATTACATAGATTTCACAGATTGCTTTTAACCAATCTTCAAATTGAGGTGCATGTGGTTGTTGTGACTTCCTTATCAGAGCTTTTTCCCTTCCAATAATAAGTGATACTCATTAAATATTCATCATAACCTCCAATAGTTCCCACCCACTGATGCTTTTTCTGAACAGGAGTAATAAAAAATCTTATAATATTTTTTCACCAAAAATTCCCTCCAAGTGTGGGAAAGGGTATTTTTCCTCCAAAATGTTTCAACTTTTAATTGGGGGTTTAGTATTATTGGTTAAGTGAAAAAGGCAACTGACTTAAATCTTTAAAGTCTAAACAATTTTTTTTTTATGACATCAACCAGAAAAACTCCAGTCATTAAAAATATTAGACTTCCTCAAAGATCAAAGATTATTACCACACTTCTCATTTGTGTTTTCACATTAAAATAAAAGCAGATTAAAACGCAATTCTAACGTAATGCTCAATTAATTTGATTGTTCACAATATAATAAAGGTTTGTTTATTTTATTTTGAGTTTGCATTTAAACCAAACAAGGTTTATATAAAAGAAAGTCCAACATTCGAAAAGGAGCGTGATGAAGTTAAATTTAAAATCTTCCGCTCCCTTATCCCATCCTTCAACCTACCCTAAATTCCGACACAAAACACAAAATTACTATACGTATCAAGGATAGACCCCTCAAAAGTCATAACATCATGAAACTTTTAAGTTCTAAGAATAGCAAGCCCTCACCACAGATTATACCCTGGGTGTAGTCTCCAAGGAGGAAGGGGGCAGGGTACTTTGTCCTGGTACACCTGGGGGGATATTATGTACAAAAACTCTAAAAACCACAGCAAGACTAAATGAGTGTTTGTCTTTCTCAGCCCGTATAGGGAAGATGAAGAGGAGGAAGCCTGAGGAGGGGGGCCAGGTATGTCCGCTGTGCAGCGCCCCATTGGCTGGGAGCGAGGAGGAGATGAGTAGACATGTGGAACAATGCCTGATCCAGGTAGTACAATCTGGGCCTGGACCCCACCTACCGCCAGTCGGACAGCCTCTTAAGTCCTCTTCTTCTTGTAGATACTGACCCGGCAGCTCTTTATTTCCTGTAGATGCCATCTACACCATCACCTCTGTACAACTGCGCAGATTTCAACCAGTAGTGACTGTAGATACTGACCACATCTCTACTTCGTTGAAATAGTAGGAATGCATTCACAGCATATGGGAAAACTGTCAAAAGCACTGGGATCCAAGGACTCCCAGGCTCCAACATGATAGAGATAATTAAGTGGAGACATTAAGATGTTTGTGGGACCTGGTTTAGCCTTGATACTTGTTCCACTTTCAATTGTGCACACAGCATTGAGTGTGTTTATGACTGCATACCCTGCATGTGCTGTACAGTATTGAAAAAAGCTCTGCTATTGCCTTCATTATAGATCTTTAACCGGGTGAAGTCAAGGGAAAGTCAAAAAAATGTAATTACAATAATCTACACTAAACTTATATTTTTTGCAAGGCACTTATATTTTCAGGATAATGTTTTTTAAAACGAGAAAAAAATTGAGGCGTTTTATGAGTGTGAATGTTTGGGAAGTGACAAGTTTTCTGCTGTCGTTCTGGGTTCATTTTATAAACTCTCATCAACTAAATTTATTCCAAATACAGTGATATTTGACTTCTATATTATTTATGTCATATTCTAAACACATTGCTACTAATAAATGCATATATCTATGCAAAATACATTTGAATATAATATTAATATTATTTGAATGTCGAAAATCTTGGCAAAAAATGTATGTGATATTGATAATTTAAAAAAAAAGTTTCATTTGATATTTACTTTTAGTTTCCATCCATGACGCCACCATTTTTCAAAATTCTTGCTATTTAGATATGATCAAATATTTTTTTCCTCTAAGCAGTTATTAGGTTGTAAAATGGAGAGTTTAAGGTCAAAACCAAATACATTTTAGGATAAAAACTTTAGTTAAATTTTTTCTTGTAAAAATATTTGAAACTAAATTTTGCCCTTGGAGTATGTTTAAGACGGCATTTAGTCCTCTCCAATCACGTGTAATATTTCTCATAAACTTGCCCGGTTCAAAAATGATGAATGAAACAGTAGTCGGCTGTCCATCTGTGACACCCTTGACCTCGCCCAATAATGAAATACTGCTTGTACAGTATTCTTTATTTTAACCCTGTATTTACTGACCAGATGCATTCAGCAACTGCAAAACTTATCTAAATTCCATTTTAATGCACGTACCTACAGTTTATCCCATATGAAGTGGTTGCATCCCATTCACTGGCATGTAGCTCGATAATGAGCTTAACAGTTGTAGATTTAGTTTGATAATGGCCACCCCAGCAACGGACTCACCTGTCACTGTAGTCTTCTCTCTTACACTTGCACACACTTGTTTCTGAGCGTAGAAAAAAGCACAATAAAATCATCACTACTAATCATGACTCCTCCTCTGTTTCCATCACTAGTTGTAGAGATACTAGTACTTCTTTTGTAGTTGCATGATCTAGTTGTTGCAGGATTGTACTGTGCCATGTAAGATGTAACTGAATATGTTTTGTAAATGATCAAAATTTAAACCCAGGCTTAGTTAAGTAATGGCTTTGTGCCTGCATTACCTACACTCCTATCCTACTTATGGTATGGCACAAGTAGAGCTTGTTGTATAAATCTGGCATATCTTTTACTATTTTTGAAAATATGAAAATACTCCCCTAAGCCACAAACTTCAATCTAGTATAAAACCTGAAAATGAATTAATATATGCCAGTAAAGTGCTGTGTAAATTTCCTAGGCCGAAGGTTATGTTTGTTGGTTTTGTAAATTTCTAATGACCACACATATGCGTTTCTCAGTTGCTGTATTAAGATCCATTTTGGATAGATATGAAACGTGCAGCAGGAAAAACAAAAGTTTCACGTTAAATAGTGACCTTTACAACATATTTCATTCAGTTTTGTTTTTTTTTTTGTCTTTCATGGCTGTGCATCTATTTCTTGTTTTTTGTTATATATAAAGAAAAGAGTGAGAAATGAGTATGTATGGTCATGTCAACTCTGCTAAAACAACAAGAATAAAGGCGGACTAAGCCTTTTTGTACATGTACAAAATTTTACATAGTGTAATTGATATAATTTACTCAAGTTTCCTCTGATAAACTCATGTTACTGTTTGTGTCTCAGCGTGAGGGCGCATTAGGCGATGACGACTCTGCAGACATGGACGGCGAGAATGGGCGGGGCTTTGAAGAGTACGAGTGGGCGGGGCAGAAGAGGATCAGAGCTACAGCCTTACTGGAGGGAGGCTTCAGAGGTACAAACCCACAATGCCACGCTGGTTTTATTTCAAACGTGTTGTGTTGAGGTAAAACAGTTCGCTGTGTGTCGATCACATCAGCGGCGCTCCCCCTCCCTCCTTTGTCCCTCTGCTCATCCGTCTTTCACTCCGCTGCTGTCCAGTGTGAGCAGTGTTAGCTGTGTGATACCACTGCTGAATGCGACCAGGGAGCCGTAATGGTGCCCGTGGTCTGGTGGCAGCGTGGGTTGGCCCGGGGTCAGCCCAGCTCTGCTTTGGCTCGGCCCTCCACAACCCTCTTAGCAAGGGGAAGGAAAACACATTTAGTTGGGCAATTGACCCACTGGTCACCGCTGTGTGTATATGTGTGTGTGTGCCCAGAAATGCAATTATAGAACTGGGTGGGGGAGCCGGTCACAGGGGAACACAGCCGCTGCTCTGACACAGCACACCTACAGAGCTCCACTTAGCTCTCTGTCACTGTCCGTTTCAGGTCTTAGCTCGGAAATTCTTCAAACATAGTTTCACTCAGGTGACCTCATTTCACTAAGCATATCCAAGATTCATAATTTGATGTTCATCCATCATAGGGTGCATTTCCAGTACTTTTTAAAATGTGTTTTCTTGAGTTGGACCCAAACTGTGTTTATTAAAATCAGCATATTTTCAAAGTAAGTGTAAATTGCTCACAGAGTTGTGTGAAATTTTGTTAGGTTCCATGAACTTCTATACACAAAAGGGTTTCAGTGAGTCCTGAAAGAGGCCAAAATCTAACTGTAAACCATTTATTTTGGAAAATAGAAATGTATAAAGCAGACGGTTTTGGTACAGCTTCACCTACTTTCAAAGTGTACGATGAAGGAGAAAACTTGCAGGTCAAGAATTCCAGCAACACTTGAAGTATAAAACAGTTTTCACTCTAAATAAAATAGTCCATGTATTGTTGGAGTGAAACCTGTAACTAGAACCTCAGGTGACAAAGACATTAGAGACTCAATAAACACCTGCTTTCACCCAGGTGTTCTGCTTTCACCTTGTGACCATCAGCAAAGATAGATTTTCCTTCCTATTCTTGTAAGGATTTCTAAATCACATCCATAATGGTTTAATAATGTGGTCATACTAGTTTTTAAACCTGTTAAATCCTGCAGAAACTCTGATAAATGAAGGGTAAGAAGGTTCCAGATTGTCTTGGCCCTGCCTTCGCCTTCATGTCTCCTTCTTCCTCCTTTCTTTTTTCGTTCCTGTTCGATTCATTGTTAAAAACGCTCACGCTGAGCCTCACTGGCCGCCCTCCTTCCCTCTACAAGCCAGCGAGGGAGAGAGGAGACAAGACAGATCAATGCTGAAATCTCAACTAAACCTCACCAAAGACCATTGGTGGGAGGTGGCTTCCCCACCTGTCCTTCTCCCCAGTCCCCCCCATCCTTCCATCTCTCTTTAACGTTGTTAAACGAGCAGACATAGGACCCTTCTGCCACGCTCTAATAGGGCGCCTTGTGATGTGACATAGATAACTGAGGTGGCCTGGGGAGAGCAACATGAAACACACATACAGAGACAAAGCTGCACACACTCAGCACAAAGCTCAGAAGGTGGATTTTGCCTTGAAAGCTCTTCGGTGGTTCTAACAGATGCCGCTGAATCCAGCAGGTTTTCGAGAGCTGGCGAGCAGCTAGACGGATATAGAGATGTTGCAGGGGGGTCTCCTCAGCTGGCGGGATGAAGAGAGGGCCTATCCCTCTGTGAAGTGCCACCATCCTTCTCTCCCTTTTGAGAGTGTGAGGAAGAAAGGCGGGGGGGAATAGGGCTCTTTCAAGGGAGAGAGGGGAGGGGGCAGGGAGGAAAAAATCGAACAAGATCAGTTTATGATTCAACTCTGTGTGTGGAAGACTTCCCTGTGTCTCGCACCAGCTTAGCCAGGTTGAAAGGACCCTCATAGCACAGACGGAGTTTTCTTTATCTGTCAAGTGGACTGTCCATCTGTCTGCCTGTTCCATGAAGTGGAAAGTAACTAGATTTTCCTACATAACTTTGCAGGAGTCACTGCAACTTAGTTCTTACTTTCTATTTTTCTGACACTATATATTTTTTATTCGTATTTTCAGTTTACTAACTACTAACTAGACCACGTTTCTTCCTGCAGTGGTTCAGGGTTCTTACTCAGATTTTTTTTCTGCCACATTCATCCCTTTCTTCAACTTCAGTGAGATTTAGTAGCATTTTAGCTAGTATGCATGTATTTTTATGCATTTTGCTTTACTGATTAACTATCATAAATATTTTACAGGCTTCATAGTGTTCGTTTTTTAACCCTTTAGGCACAGGAGTTTGTTTTTTTTTTTTGTGTTCAATTTTGATATCCGGATTTCAAATAGCTGTTCAGTCATGTTGCTCATCACAATACTAGGACTTCAATTCAGTTGCAAAAGTACATTATAAAAGGATCCCACATCAAACTAGCATTTAGCATTCCCAGAAAAAGCCGAAGATCCCAGTTACCAGTAACTGAAATCAATTAACCAATAATGGTGCATTTAACAGTAGTTGCAAACGTACGTAAGTTTTCTGAGCTAACATTGCTGCTCGTATTCATTCTTCTTTGTTTTTCCTTCAATTTTTGGGTCATTTTTTTTATTCCTAGCTGCAAAGTGCACCATGTAGTTAGAGTTTACAGCAAAGTAGTAGCTACATCTCCATCAGGCTGATACAGACAGACAGGCAGACAGACAGATCCATGGGTTTGATATCAGGCCGTCCTCAGAGACAGAGGAGCAAAAGGAGGGGATTATTGCAGGTTGAGATGGCCCAGGGGGGATTGAGAAGAGGAGCAAGAGGAGAAATCTCTGCTTTGTAAACGGACTTCAAAGATGGCGTCTCAAGTCTTTGTGTCTGTGTCCCTTTCCCCATCTCCCCCTCGCTATCTGACCTGTAAATGGCAGAAAGATAGTGCGATGACCTTTGACACCCCTCCTCTCTCCTTCTTAGGGGGTCCCGATAATTGCTATGGTAACAGGATGTCGCCAAGGTCGGTCGATTGGTTGATCTGGGCTGTCAGTCAGGCCGATGAGCCTTCTGATGTCGCGTGCCTCTTCAGATCTGTACTCGTAGCCCTGCCATGAACACATGTACAGTATGCAGATGTGTTGTCATTAAGGTGTAAGAGTCAACAATTATCAGGAAGTGTAAGATAAATACGGCGCAGGATATCACTGCGAGAGTTGGTGTGTGTATTGATCCTCTATTGCTGCTACTTATCTACCTGAAAGGTGGTGAAACAGTTCACTGAGCAGGACTAAGGACAGAGAAGACAGGATGAAAAGGAAAAAAAGAGTGATGAACGCAAGAAGAGAAGTAGTATACTC
Organism: Ostorhinchus rueppellii; assembly: GCA_030068375.1. Lineage (NCBI taxonomy): Eukaryota > Metazoa > Chordata > Actinopteri > Kurtiformes > Apogonidae > Ostorhinchus > Ostorhinchus rueppellii. The sequence goes on along the minus strand of JAQQZY010000010.1, from coordinate 34,616,615 downwards.
TAAAACCCAGGGAAGGGCAAAAAAAATACAGATGAGTTATAATACAGAAGAGTGAGAAGAATAAAAGGTAAAAAGGAGGGGGGGAAAGAGGGGAGGGGTGTCGGTGCATAATGTGAGTGAAAGGCAGTTAGAGTGGGTCTGACCTTTCCCTGGCCAGATTAGATTGGCCTGCCAAGACTGCTTAGAGGGACAGATAGAAGCAGTGGGAAGAGACATGCACACACATAGAGCAAACACACCACACATATATTCACAATGAACACACCACAAACTCTGTGTGGACATGCACACATCAACCCAGGTGAAATCTAGTTTTTAAGTAAACACCAATGCACGCGCCTCATCCGATCCACCTTTAAGGGTATTTGTGAATTTGATACACTCGTACGTTTATTCAGATCTCAAAAACCAAACTAGTATAGAGTGAGCTTTTTGTATATTTCAGTAGCTTTCGTAGTATATGTATCCTGTAGCTTCTGAACATTACCTGCATTTTGTGTGATATTTTTTATAGTCTTTGTTTTCGCTGCTCAACAGAAGAGTTGCTGAACAGATTTCCGTTTTTTCCCGTGGCAGCGACCATAAAGATCTATTCTATTTCGGTCATTATTGCATCAGAATATGGTGATGCTGGTCCTCACATTCACTTTAATCTGAACCCAAGTATAAACTTTGCACAAATCACCTTTAACACTGGGGCTGCAGCTAATGATTTTGGTCATTATCGATTGATTTGTTGAGAATTTTTCCTGATTTGGTAGTTCAGTGAATTAAAAAAAAAAAACATAACATGAACACTTGAAAACCCTCAGCCTTCAGTCCATGCCAAAGCTTTTGCACATACGGACAGACAGATGGACGATGAACTGATAACAATACCCTGCGGTGAGGCCTGAGGGTAATAAAACCAGAAAATATTTGCCATTTTCTGACAAATCAGGCAGAATCGGATAAGTTGCAGATCAGCAGCTCTATTAAAGGGGTAATGTTTTGCTAAATCCACTTTTTTATTAGTCTGTGGTTCATTTATTTGTGTATTTGGACCCTAATAGTTCATACAGTTTGAATTTGAACCCTCCAGGTGATGCAAAGCTATCTTTATGTTAATTTTGGCAAAAACCGAGTGGATTTCTCCAACCCGTTTAGATTCCTGCTTAATTAGAACTAGTTACATCACAGCATTTGCACATACAAGGTCAAGACTTCCGACGAATATTTCTCCGAGTACGACATAATTGTTTATCAGCAGCAGCGGTTGTAGTGAAAACTGAAAATATGTCCAAACTTCGAGCCGATTACCTAAAATGTTCAGTTGTTGGTTGTTTTAATGAGCAATTGTGGCTGAATGGGACAGAGCAGCACAGTCAACCACCTGGAGGGGGCGGGATGTGAAGTGGCTCACATGCATTTAAAGGGCCAGCGCTCCAAACCACCTTTCTGGTGTCATTACTCAGAAATAAGGATGAAGATGAACCTGTGGAGTTGAATTAATGAAGAATTCAGACCCAAGCAGAGCATTTACAGTTTATGGAGACCACAGGGAAACGTCTGAAAATGCATAATTACTTTAAACACTACTGGTTAATGTGACTTCATTTTTGTCCAATGGTTGGTATGTGGAAAGAAGTATGAAAAAGGAAGCACCAGTGATCGAAGTCACAATGAAGTTGCATGAAAATATCACAGTTTTTTTACTGCATAACATGCTCGTTTTTTCTTCTGCCATTCCCTGAAAATCTGTACCCTCAGTAGCCGAGTTGAGCCAGCGGGCTGCTAGATTTACACTGCATGGCCATTGTGCCCATATGCTCCCCTCAGCTGCCGAGACCAAATAAAAGTTAAAAGGTCCTTTTTATTTGATCACTAAAAACCATGGGCCCGCTGTAAAAGGGCTTAGCATTGGTGGTGCGTTTTATCGCAGCAGCTTTTAGCCCTTCCACGCTTGCATTCTCTCTTCTCTGCAATAATTTTTTTTTTTTTTTTTCCCAGAGTAAGAGTGAAATGAATTACAGAGTTAGGTAGGACGAGAAGCAGCAGCAGCGGATGTTTAAATCCCAGAAGATCCTTGGAGACGGGCCCTTGCAGCTGATTTGCAATTTGACACAGACACTATAGTGCAGCGAGTAGTGCACTGAGACCTACTGTTATAGGAAGTCTAGTATGAAGACTCACACACACACTGGGACAGGGGGGTTAAATAAGATGGCTGTCAGCTCTGTCGGGCTTGCATCTGGTCCCACACACACACACTGAGCACACTAGTCCAGCTGAGAGCTTGTAGAAATTGGGATAGGTGTAAATAAGATGGCTGTCAGGCCTGTCACGGGTAGACACACAGAGACAGCTTCAGAGTCTTAAGTGAAACACATACACACATATCTATCCACCTTTAAGTGTCATGCACGCACACACACCTACCTGCCTTTGCGTGGTTGGATAGACATGGTGTAAGTGACAGGTAGGCAGACTCACACACACACACACACCTTCAAGGGGTTGGAGAGATGGGGCCTAAGTGACAGAGGGACAGACAGTCTCAAACAAACACTGAAGAGACGCCTCTAAGTGTCGGACACACACACAGGCGGCTCGGCGGCTAAGTGGAGCTGAAGGGAGCAGTCAGGCTGCGGTAAGGGTTTGTCTGAGCGTTCATCACTGGGTTTATAGAAGTGCCACTCACACACACACACACCACACTCTGCACTCTCCCTCGTGCTCTCTCTCTCTCTGCCACGACGAGATTGATGGGTAAAATGTCAGTCTTCATCTGCTCACCTCAAGTCTAAATTCGGTCTCTGACCAAATGTGTTTCTTGCCTCGCTTCAACTTATCTGCACATTCTTAATTTAGTCCTGGATGATTGATGGCTTCAGCTGAGTTTGAGTTCTGATTTCTACATATATGTCCTCAAATGTAAGAGTTCTTCACTATGCACCATCACTATCTACCAATGTTTTTACAAGTGTCTCAGCCAAATGTTTACAATCCTTGTTGTTACTGTTTACTATTATGGACTATGTTTTATTACTGGTTGTAATTGCCTTAATCATCACTGAACTGTACGCTGAAGCTGAGTGGACGTCTTTGAGCTTTGGAAGGTTCACCCGTTGGCTGACCTTAATACACAAAGCTCTTGTAGTTATGGTTCTGTCATATGTGTCCTCCAGAGAACCGCTAGTCATTGTTCTTTACAGTATTCTGAAATGTATTTATTTATATGAGTGTTCCTATAGTTTGGACAGAACTTGGACAGAGTAACTTTATTGCCTCCTCTGTCTGAAGCACACTTCATGTGGAGCTGACTATATCAGAACTCATGTCATTCCAAGCTTTTCTTTTTCCTATAGACAAGACAGCAGGAGTCAATTGGACAGTGGCTGTGTTCTTAAATTACTGTGACCCCTAAATTTGCACTTTACAAACTGTCCAACTTTTCTATTATTATGAACAGAAAAGTTATGGTGTGCGCTGCTGACCCCCTTATAAAAAAGATCTCGACTCTATCTGGTTAAAGGTTTAAAAAATGTACCTAAAGACATTAAAACACAGTATCAAATTGTAATAAAAAGTACACTGAAGCATGACAACGGCAAACAATAAGGGATGAATACAAGCTGATCGTTACGACAATGGACCAGAGAATAAAAACGTCTTTAACCTGTATTTAAAAACATGTGGGAGGAGCGCATCCACGTCTTTTTTATGTCCATTGTGTCGAATCTGACAGAAATCGCTCTCATCTCCACAGGAACAGGTTTCGCCACGTGTAGTATCAAAGAGAGCGCAGCCGACAGCGACGCAGACTTAGACGTGGACGGAGACGACACCTTGGAGTATGGAAAGGCCCAGTACACCGAGGCTGACATCATCCCCTGCTCTGGCGCTGGAGAGGACCAAGGAGAGGCCAGGGAGAGGGAGGCGCTACGGGGAGCCGTGCTCAAGTACGAAGCCTCATAATCAGACAGTGAATCTACCAGGATATTTAACAGTACTGCTTTTATTGTACTAATGCATCTGTGTGTGTGTCTGTGTTGCAGTGGCGGAATGCCCTCCAATAGAATAACACCAGAGTTCTCCAAATGGGCCAGTGATGGTAAGTTTGATGTGTTAAAAACTGTTTTTAAGATTGTAACCCATAAAGACCCAGTGGTACATCTGTTGCAGTTTCCAGATAAATTTTCCTATATTTTTAACCTATCTTATCACCATTTCTTCTAATATTATCCTCTCTGTTTAGCATTTTTAAGTGGAAATCATGAATTTTCTTCTATTAAATTTCCTGATCATGTAATATTCATAAAACCTTAGATTAAAGTTGAAGGTTTTTATATCAAAACTAGAGACAATTGACAAAATATTGACTTTTTCTGCATAATATATCCTTAAATGAACATAAACCATGTGTCTTCAGTGACTGTCATTTACTGTCAGCAGTTCTACAGTTCTGATCCTTCATCCCTAAATACGTTCAGCTTTTTTTGTGGTGACCTACAAATGAATTTTTCCTCTATATTTAACATTTCTTGAGTGATTTATTAGCATCTACCACCATATGATCTCTGCATTTTGTGTTTTTCTGTGAAAATCTGGTATTTTCCTGTATTTAATTGACTGATCATGTAAATGTTCAACCACATTTCAGAGTAAATTCGAAGATTATTATATCAGAACAGCGAAAACTTAAGAAAAAGTGGCTTTTAAGTCAAATCTATCATTAACTGAACATAAACCCAGTGTCTACCTCCCCTGTCATTGATCCAACTCCATGGGTTTTACTGGTGAATCAATATTGTAGAAGATGACCGTGTTTCCACGTTCACTACATCCAAATGGGTCATATCTGATGTCCATGAAAAGACGACAAACTGTATTTTACACCAATTATTCACATATATTGATAGGATTAATGGATCAACAGATAGTAAACATTTTAAATCAGTAAATAATTTTGGTTGCCAGTTTGGGTCTTCATGGGTTAATGATTCACTGAACCGTCTTTTGTCAGCCAACAGCCAGTTAATGTTGAATATGTAAAAAAATAAATAAATCTTGTCGCCTGTCTGTATAGAAATGCCTTCAACAAGCAACGGAGAGAGCAGCAAGACAGACCCCAGCACCCCCTCTTCCTCCTCCTCTTCCTCCTGTGTCCCTCGTACCTGTAAAAACAGCGAGATCGAAAAGTAAGTTACGCAAAAACATGCGCCCGCATGCTCACACATCATGATTTAGCTGTAAAAAGAGAGAAATCGCTCTGCCGTGTTTCCCTCTGCAGTATTGGAAGGATCACACACGCTCTCATAGTGAATGTATGACTTTGTGATGAGTTTTCTTGCTTGTGGGAGATTCGACTGGTGGAGGGTCATAAATGATGCATTTTGTGTGGATTAAGTTTTTGCTGTGAGTGTGTGTGTGTGTGTGTGTGTGTGTGTGTGTGTGTGTGTGTGTGTGTGTGTGTGTGTGTGTGTGTGAGAGAGAG
>JAQQZY010000010.1:34541836-34561996 GCA_030068375.1 Ostorhinchus rueppellii | reverse complement strand
ATGCGACCCCCGTGACCCTAGTGAGGATAAAGCAGGTATAGAAGATGAATGAATGAATGAATGAATGAATGAATGAAATTTCACATCTTGTAAAAGTACTTTTCTACGCTTATAAACAAACTGAATTCATTTATTTATTTACTTACCATGTACATCCACAGAAAATATACTGATAATTGCATTCTATGGTTTATTACAGACATCAGTTAATTAAAACATTCCGTGTATTTGTTCGAATCTAAACCTTGTACATGTGCGGCGGTGATTTAACCCATTAAGACCCAGTGGGACTTTTGTGGCACTTCTCTATTTTTAACCTTTCTTAATTGATTTATCACCATTTAATCTAACATAATGCTCTGTATTTTCCATTTCTAAGTGAAAATCAGTTTTTAGTTTTTAATATATAATTAATGTACTGATTATGTGGATATTATATGGGTATTATATCGAAAACAGAGAAAACTGAAGAAAAAGATGCAAAATTTATAATTAATAATTTATAATTATTAAGTGTCTCCATCCACTGTCACATGGGTTTTACTGGTGAATCAATGTTGTTGTTGTTTCCATGGTAACATGGAGTTTGACAAATGACAGTGGATTTCCACACTTGGTTTATGTTCAATTAATGATATATTTGTTTTACAAATACATTTTTTTTTTAAGTTTTCCCTTTTTTTGATATAATGACCCTCACATATAATCTCATCATAATGATTAACGGACATGATCAGTAAATTAAATATAGGAAGATATCAGATTTTCACTGAAGAAACACTAAATATAGAGGATAATATAATGATATATGGCAATAAATCACTCAAGAAATGTTATATATGGACGAAAAGTTATTGGAACTTTCACAAAAGTCACTGGGTCTTTATGGGTTCAGTAAAAATCAGGTATTTTCCTATATTTAATTCACTGATCATGTAAATGTTCATTAAAGCTCAGATTAAAGTGGAGGGTTATTATATCAAAAACAGAAAACTGAAGAAAAAGTTATTAAATTAAATAAAATTAAATTAAAAGTTATTTCTGCAAAATGTATAATTAACTGAGCATAAAGTAAAGGTAAAGGTCTCTGGGTTTTACTGGTGAATCAATGTTGTAGAAGATGATGGTGTTTCCATGGTAACTACAGAGCCTCTGAACGTCCAAATGGGTCATACCTGATGACTATGAAAAATGATAAACTGTATTTTACACATTTCATTTACATGGGTCAACAGGTATTAAATATTTTATATCTGTGAATATTATTGGTCGCCAGTGGATGTTACATTAAATGTAATTTAATTTGGTTCCCTCAACTTTTATTTTTTTATGTGTGACCTATTGAAGAAAAATGTTGAAGTTGATTCAGTGTTTTACTTTTTACAGTGCATGGTGTCCAGCTGAGTGGACATTTTTGTAACTCCATAAAAAGTAGGTTCATTAAAAAATTCAATTGCGTTGTTTTTTTTTTCCATGCATAAAGATGAATAAAAACACTTGTAGCACCCTATAATATTATAATTTCCTGAAAATGTAATAAAATTTGCACTTGATCGAAAATGTAATAAAACCCAGTAATGTAATAACTTCACCAATAATGTAATAAAATATCCTGACTAATATTGTAATATTTTTACTGATGATGTAATGCCTTATTACATTATTGGGAATTTATTACATTTTCAGGTGGGTCTTTTTTTTTTTCTTCCAAAATTGACGTCAAACTTGATTAATGTACCTACCTGAAAATGTAACAATTCCCCAATAATGTACCCATGATGTAAAAATGACCCATAATATAATAATGACCCATAACGTAATAACAAGCCGTAACGTAATGACACATAATGTCATAACGACCCATAATATAATAATGACCCATAACGTAATAACAACCCATAACGTAATGAGCCATAACGGAATAATGACCCATAATGTCATAACGACCATAACATAACGACCCATAATATAATAATGACCCATAATGTCATAACGACCATAACATAATGACCCATAACGGAATAATGGCCCATAACGTAATAATGACCCATAACATAATGATCCATAACGTAATAACGACCCATAATGTCATAACGACCATAACATAACGACCCATAATGTCATGAATTTGCCATTTTTAAAACTAATCGGTCAAAAACTCAATAACTGGCCAATAACGTAATAAAAGTCCTGAACCGATCGCGTAATAACTTTTGACCAATAACGTAATAACTTAATAATAAATAGTCAATTGTCTCTGTTCATAACTTTTTATGGACAGAATTTCTAGGTGAGGGAGGGGGTTGAATTCGGTGGCGGGAGGATCATATTTCACATCATATTACTGTGTATGCTTGTAAACGAGTGCTTCCACTTCATTTTTAGATCGCTTGAAAGGCTCAGCAGCAACAGACAGGACTCGAGATCCTTTTAACCATCAAGCTGAATAGACAAATACTGGGGAGGGTGTATCACAGTTATATCTAATAAATGAAACTTAAATACAGGGATATTAATACATTAGTACGTTATTATTATTTACCATGTCAATAAAGTAATAACCAACTGATAACGTAATAAGATATTACATTATCGGTCAAAAGTTCTTACGTTATCGGTTCAGGACTTTTATTACATTATTGACCTACCACATTTTAAAAATTGGCAAATTAATTACGTTATAGGTCGTTCTTGCGTTATTGGCTTCTACGCTGTTCTACAACACGTTTTGTCGTTGATAAAAGGTGTAAATAAAATACACATAAAATGCATCACACAAGAACAATGATCTTTAAAATATACTTTATTTACCATTTTGTAATTCAACAGTTTACGATATACAGCTGACAGGACTAAGACATTTCAATGGATTTTGGCCCTAAAGGTTGAAGAACGAGAAGAACAGACATGGTTAGATAGATACAGATAGATATGATAGAAGGTAGCAGAAGAACTGTGTTTTCTTTCCACTTGTGCTTTTTCCAGACACGCCTCTCTTGAAACAGTTTACATTGGTATTAGCAACAACACAGCATTTGTCCACTGACACTTTGATACAGTAGGTTCTTTCAGCCAGACCGCTGAAGAGACATTATTCACCGTACGGGTCCTTTAAATGGAGAAGTGGATTATTTTTGTTATCATCATTATCATTATTATTATCATTATTACATCATATTTTCCTGTTGCTTATAAAAAACTAATGATTTCTTTAAAGTGCTGAAATATGACACGGAAAATTACGCTTACATGAGCAGTAGTAAGAAATTCAAGAGGTAATGTTTGGCAGTTTACAGAGAACAGAGATGAAGGTGAAATCACAGTTTTGTTTTTTTAGTACAGTGTAGCAGTTGTGTCGTGAATTTGTATGAAAATAATTGGTTCTTCAGCATCAGCGCGGTTGTGCAGGGATAGCAAGCAGTTGTGTATTAGTACATATTCAAGGATGTTAAATGTAGTTGTGTGTAGTTTTTTTTTTTTTTTTTTAGCTTCTCTGGAGGGCCAAAAAAGTTTTCAGTAGCCGAATAAGCAAAGATTCACCTAACAAACCGAAATGAAAATAGTCATTGGACCCTTGCTTGATATGTACAGCATGTTATGGAACTGCCTCAAAATGTACACACAAAACAATTAAATTTTCTGTTACAGAACTACGGAAGAGGATTAGGACCAGTGGAACAAAAAAATGAAGGTTCAATATATGTATTTTTTATTATTATTATTATTATTATTATTATGAGAAAAAACTTTGAGTTCTGACTTTTTTTTCTCAAAATTGTGACTTTTTTCGCAGAACTGTGACCTTCTTCCTAGAATTCTAACTTTTCTCTCAAATTTATGACTGGTTTAAAAACTTTTTATATTCTTATTATGAGATTAAAGTCAGAATTTTGAGCAAAAAAGTTTCAATTCTGACTTTTCTCAGAATTCTGACTTTTTCGCAGAACTGTGACCTTTTTCTCAAAATTGTGATTTTTTTTCTTAGAATTGTGACTGTTAAAATGTATATTTATATTATAAAAATGTATATTTTTTTATATTTGTTATGAGTATAAAGTCAGAATTCTGAGAGTCTAAATTCTGACTCTTTTCTTGGAATTCTGACTCAGTTTTCTGACTTTTTTTTTCTTATAATTATGGCTGTTTTAAATTTTTTTTTTATTGTTCTGAGATTAAAATCAGAATTCTGAGAGAAAGTCTAAATTCTGACTTTTTCCTCAGAACTCTGACTTTAATCTCAGATTTCTGACTTAAATCTCAGATTTCTGACTTTGTTTTTCTCAGAATCGTGACTATTTAAAATGTTTTTCATTATTGTTCTAAGGGTAAAGTCAGAATTCTAACAGTCTAAATTCTTTTTTTCTCAGAATTCTGACTTTAATCTCAGAATAATAAGAGTAAAAATGTATTAGACCTTAATTTAATTAATTTTTTCCAGTGGCTCTAACGCTCTTCCGTACAGAACTGCACAAGAATGATGAAAACGTATCGCATTTTGGATGTGTTAACCAGTTCTGAAATGTGCTCTCATAAATGTAGTTGCAGTAATTTTGGTGTTTTGACTTTTTATTTTTAACATGTCAACCAGACAGAATAAGCCAAACAGAGTTAGGGCCCACAGACTCTTAAAGGGTAACAGCGGTGTACTGTTGTTGGTACTTCACTGCCTAAAATAGCTTTTAAAATACTGCTTTTACAAAAAAGCATCGTCATGTAGCTGCAGCCTCGGTCTACATCAACGTTCACAGTAAAAACGAATCATTCTTCCGTAGTTCAAGTTTCAATCCAAAGCTTTTTGTTTGGCAATGCTTTTAATATCAGCTGGCTTTATCATATATATATTTTTCTTATTTTACTATCAATAAAACTAAAAAAACAAACCAAAAAAAAAAAGTGTCATTGAACATGGATAAACAATGATTAAAACTGGAAGATAAAATATGTAGTTTTCTTTCTCCTCTTTTAGTACAAAATCTGTTTTTGTGGTTTTTTTTTAAAGATAGACTGTATATTATTAGCAGAATAGGACTTGGCTATTTCTGATAGATTAGAGATACATCGACATCAATACTGACACTATGCCCGCCCTACATGCAGGCTCAGCTGTAAGCGCTAATCCACTACACACACATAATACACCTGACGTTGTCTACACTACACTACAAGAAAATGACAAATCAAAAACAAGAACCCAGATGAAACCGTACTCAACCCCGTCCCACCGGCAGAGATCACATGTATCCACCCCCCACAAAAAATAAAAGCAAAGATAAACACATACATACACACAGTCCGATTATATATATATTTTTTTACATTACTGTACATTGGGGCCAGCAGAGATGGTGAGGGTTGGGATACGTAGAGACAGCATGGTGCTAAGCTTCACTTATTACAGCATGAACACACGAGACAGGCAAACAGGAAACGGTCCGTATATACACTGAGCATCACGACTTTATATTCAACATTATCGGCAAAAAATAGTGTAACGCTCCATACGTTTGAACTGTCGAATGCTATTGTCAGACATAATAAGATATACCGTTAGATTAGATGACATGGCGGTGACGTGTTGTCCCATAGAGCACCTGGTTTAGCAGAAATTCAAGTAAAACTATACACTATTAAAAAGACGTCGTATGCAGTTTGAATAGTTGAATAATTGAATCAGAACGACGACGTCAGATCAGACCAAACTAACACTGACTGTGCAACTCCATCCATGGAAATATTTAATACAATGCTCATGTTTATATAGAACTAAACTGCTCTATATGTAAAGTGTCATGAGATAACTTTTGTTAAATAAATAAAATTGGATTTGATTTATAAGTTTGTACACGAAGGATCCCAGATACTTCCCGTACAAACTTAAACCATGCTTTATTTCACAGGTCCTAATGTGCATTTCTGTGTATCTTCCTCATTTTTTAAGTTTCCCAGAAAAATCAATAGAATTAGAAGGAATTATTAGTAATTAGAAGGAAAGTGCTGTCATTAGTTTGTGCTAAAAGGAGCCGTATAAGTGCTAAATGGATCACAGTAAAAATCGAAATGTTAGTGTATTTTTCTCATTTCTAGTTACAATATCTCATCACGCTTAAAATAGGACAGAATCGCCTAAAGAGGAACTTTTCAGTGAGATAGAAGAACTGATTTTTAGACGATCGATCTGAAAAATATTATTTCAAGATCCTTTTCACTTGTTCCAATGGCAGATTTTTCTGCTTAATTCAAGATTTTTGTTTTTGCTTAATTCAAGCAAAACAAATCTGAACAAGAAAAAATGATCTTGGTAAGATTTCTTGAAATAAAATTATCAAGATCTATTGTCTAAAAACACATTCTTGATTAGATTAGGAATAGGAAAACTATACTTGGTAAGATTTAATTTTTTCCACTGACTATTATTTCATATCTTGAGGACTAGCTGGAGTTGGATATAATATAATATTTAAAACGCTTGTTTTCTTAAAAACAATAACTCTACTTGTCTTATTTTTTGTGTCCGGGGATTCAGGATAAATTCAGAGACCCGTAAAATAAAGTGTCCTCCTGCGTCTAATACAAAAACGTGTGCTTGTTTCAGAATGCTTGTGCTTGTCATGACTATCTTCATTATATTACAGATTTTGTGCTTCTTAACGTCGTTTCTTTCCAGATGAGCCTTTTTGGCTGTAGCCAGAGAAAGTGTAATGTCCGTTTCCATTTCAGCCCTCAGCTTTTGTTGCTTTTAGCTCATAATCAAACCTCTATTGTGCCTTAACTGCCCTGAGTGTCCTCATTCCTCCATCTTGTGGTTAAGTGGAGCAACTGCACTGTCAAGTCAAACGCTGTCCTTTAGAAACACAGATAACACTGAAAAAGCAAAGAAATCACCTAAGAGAAATGCACAGATTTACTCTGCAGTTGTGCTTCGACACTTCTAAAACCTTCCAAAAAGCCTGACATGTAATCACGTATATATGTTTGCCATTCAGTCCACTGATAAATATGCTGTATAAAATATATAACACTGTATGCTCCACACTCCTACTGACACAGCCAAACCATTTTGACTGAAAGGATAATACGATGCTTGAACTATGGTTAAAAGAAACACTGCAGCCAAAAATCCTCCCACTCTGTGAAGCTAAAAGCATCTGGCTACCACCTGAGCAGGCGCCCGAAAAAGCATCATAGATACAAAAACAGACCAAAAAAACAAACAAAAAAAACCTCTAGATGAGAAACAAACCACACTGTTCTCATGTTTGTTTTGTCTTCAACATCCACCTGCCTCCTGGTCTCACTGCAAAAAAATGTAATCTTACCAAGTGTATTTTTCTTATTTTTCATCAAAATATCTCATCGCGTTTAAAGTAAGACAGAATCACCTAAAGAAGAACTTTTTAGTGACATAGAAGAACTGATTTTTAGACAATAGATCTGGAAAATCCTATTTCAAGAAATCTTACCAAGATGATTTTCACTTTTCAGATTTTTTTTTTTTTTGTGTAATTCAAGAGGGTTTTTTTGTTTGTTTAATTGAAGCAAAACAAATCTGAACAAGTGAAAATTATCTCGGTAAGATTTCTTGAAATGCGATTTTCCAGATCTATTGTCTAAAAATCAGTTCTTCTGTGTCACTGAAAAGTTCCTCTGTAGGTGATTCCATCTTATTTTAAGTGCGATGGGATATTTGGACTAGAAATGAAACAAATACACTTGGTAAGATTTCCATTTTTGCAACGCTTATACTCGATGCTGTTGCTTCTGGAAACCCAACCCTGCGATGCTAAGGACGCCCCACTCTATCCTATCACACCCTCCTACAAAACGACAAATTAAGTCACAGATGAGGAATGGTAAACACGGTTAATCATGAATCTGTCATTTTTTGTTTCTTTTTCTTACAAAATAAACATATGCTGTCTTATTGAATTATTTACTAAGTTACTTTACAATAATGAGAGGTAAAAAGGAGAATCTATTGAGACAACAATACTATACAGCTACATTAAACTACATAGTTCATTAAAGATTCATTCTGTTTTCTTCTGAAATCAAGCTGCATCTCCAGACCGATGGCCTCGACGCTTCCCGTGCCATCATTAGTCACAGCTTGGCTCAGAGCCTCAACATAAATGTCTGTAAAAACATTAAAGGTTCCACTGACTGTAAGAGACTGCACCATACAGTAGTAGTCTCTCTGAGATATACTGTATAGATATACATATACAGATATATGTTACCAAAAACATGTACCTTCATGTTTTTGGTAACGTGCCTTAATGGGGCAAATTGCTACAAACCATGGGAGACACAGACTACAACAAGATACACCTATGACCATTTCGCTCCCTCAAGTCCGGGTCTCTCGTCATGTACCACATCCCATAATGCATTTCGCTGAAAAGGAATGGCCGGAAGACTTAAGAAGACATGGCACTTCTATAAACAGATTTGCATCCACTTGTTTTGTGTGTGTGCATGCTCGTACTGTAAGTGTAGACGTTTTTTTTTTTGTTTGTTTTTTTTCCTTCAACAGAGAGGCAAAGTTACCAGTAGGTGGTTTCAGTCCCTATAAATGTAACAGGCTACCTTAGTCAAGACAAGGTTTCCACAGGCGAACAACCACAAAGTGTAACTTCACATTGGACCCTGAGAAATGGGCACTGGGATGTTTTCAGCTTCTGCCAAAAGACTGGAAACAAATTTTCTTTGCGTGTGTCAGTATGAATGCAAAAGCAAAAAGTACAGTACAGTACAGTTAAAGTTCACTGATATATTTTACTGCTGAGTTTTCAAAATCTAAGCAGCTTTAGCGAAGGAGTTCTAAATGGAGAGAATTTCCACGGAAAATCCTACCTGTCAAGTCGCCATCTCTGGTGTTAGTTAAATACATGTGCTCTGTAGAATTTTTCTGAAGAAGAAGCAGCATAAAAAAACAACAGGCTTAGATTTTAGCTGAGATAAACTACAGTTGAGGTCACTGTGTGCTGTAAAATGTACAATAGTTTGAGTGTATGAGTGTGAACAAGTGTATCCGCCTTTTTCTGGCAATAAAAATCAAGCCTATTTTTTTTATCTTTTCGGGTCATCAGACTGTACAGTAAATGACCAGTACAGGCACAGGCGACCCTCCTCTGCTATGTTACCGCACCACTGTGTCTCACATCAGCACAACCATTTCCCAGCTGTCAAACCACTGGTAATGCCACTAATGGTCGCCAAACCCAGACAGACCCAGCTAACAGAATAAAGGAGAACAGTGTGTGTCTCTATGCTGCTGCATGCACAAAACAAACTCATGCAGCTCCACAATCTACCGTACCTCTGACTCTAACTGCATATGAAGATGACATTTACAAGTTTTACAAAAAAAAATAATGAAAGGAAAAACAAAACTGCATTATTAAATTATGTGGAACAAATTAACAACCCACCCATACGCACATGCACACTAACATACACACAAATCTTTTGGATGATGACCCAATTTTTTCTTCCTTTCGTATTTTTTTTTCTTGTAACTAGAGACAACACACAGATAGATAGAAGAGGTTAGGATAGATATAATAAGCCCTTACAATATGTAAAGGTCTCCAGCAAATGGGATCTCCCCCACAGAGGACTGTGGGAAAGTGGGGCGAGGATGGAGGAGAAGGGGACGAAGAGAAGGAGGAGATGGTTTTGGGTGCGGGGCCGAGCCCAGTAGTGTTGACAGAGCGGGGCCGTCTATGCGCTGGGGTTGGGGTTGTTGTGTGTGTTGGTGGAGCCGTTGCTTCCCTGGATAGTGAGGCTGATCTCATCCTTTCTTTCCTTCTCCTTTTCCTTCTCCTTCACCTCCTCCTTTAGCTCCTCTTTTAGCTCCTCCTTCTCCTTGAGGGGACGAGCCTCCACTGTGTCTTCGGAGGAAGCCATGGGTGCGTAGCGGCCTGTCCGGTGCTCCTGCAGAGCAGGGCCCCACTTTGGATGTGATCGGCAGGCGTACTTCAACCGCTTTGATACAGAAACAGAAAGACACATCATTCAGAGTGCAGGCAAGATTATAATAACCTTTATTTAACCAGGAAAAAAAGTTACAAGTTACATAAAATACACTAGTCAAAATATCTCATCACACTTAGATGGAACTGATTTTTAGACAATAGATCTGGAAAATCTTATTTAAAAAAAATCTTACCAAGATCATTTTCAGTTCTTTTTTTTTTTTTTTGCTTCAAGCAAAAAAAAAAAAATAAATAAATCTTTCATGAAGCAAAAAAGGCAGGTTTATTTCTACAGCACATTTCGTGTACAAGACAATTCAAAGTGTTTTACATGAAATATTAGAAATGTTACAGCAGGGAAGCAATAAAAGTATAGGCATGAGATAATAAAATTTAAAAAAAAATAAAAAAACAGATGAAACGGATAAAAACTTTAAGCTTCAAACAGTGCAGATCTGAACAACAGATCTTAAAAATCTAATTTAAAGAAATCTTACCAAGATCATTTTCACTTGTTCCACTGGCAGATTTTTTATATCTTTTTTTATTTAATTAAGCCAAAAAAAAAAAAAAAAAAAAATTCTGCCAATGGAACAAGTGAAAATGATCTTGGTAAGAGTTCTTTAAATTAGATTTTCCAGATCTTTTGTCTATAAATCAGTTCTTCTGTCTCACTGAAAAGTTCCTCTTTAGGTGATTCTGTCTTATTTTAAGTGTGATGAGATATTTGGGAAATAAATGAGAAAAATACACTTGGTAAGATTTAGACTTTTTTGCAGTGAAATTACTGATAAGTGTAGCTTTATCCTGGTAGTTTCAGAACAGACCACAAATATATTATTCATAGCACAAGTCATATTTTTCCTTGAGTGAAACTTCCCAGAGGAAGTCATCAAGAAGACCTACATTCAACCCTCTGACAGGAAAAGGATGTTTATGTTGGCCCGTACCTCTCTGAAGGTGGCTCCTGGGGACCTGGAGATCTTGTAGAGGGCGTAGACAGGTATGCAGATCACAGAGGACAGAGCCATAGCGAAGCCGATGGCCAGAGACCAGCCGGGGTACACATAGTCATTGTAGGTGATGGGTTTGTACTGGATCACTGTGAAGATCAAGATGAACTGCAGGGAAAAAACACAGGACTCGGTCATTGAACCCATAGAGACCCAGTGCTGCTGATTTGTCACCCTTTACTGTAATATTGTCCTCTGTTTTTTTTTTTCCTAGTAAAAATCTTTTTTCCCCTATATTTAATCCACTGATCTTGTAAATGTAGATTAAAACTGAGGCCGATAATATCAGAACCAGACAAAACTGTCCTTTTCTGTAAAATCTATCATTAACTGAACATAAACCCAGTGTGTCCATCCAGTGTCATTGATCCAACTCCAGGGGTTTTACTGGTGAATCAATGTTGTAGAAGATGAGAGTGTTTCCACGGTAACTACAGAGCCTCTGAACGTCCAAACGAGTCGTATCCTTTTATCACTCTGTGTTGTCTTATTGTTTTATACATATTTATGGTGTTGGGTTAAACTGTTTCTATCTCATAATTTAATTATGCTTTTAGATGTAAGGCACTTTGGGCTCCTTCATGTTGTTGTAAAGTGCTATAGAAATAAAATCTGATTGGTTGAGATCTGATGACCATGAAAAGATGACAAACTGCATTTTATAACAATTATTTACATGTATTAATATAATTAGTGAATCAACAGGTATGAAATATTTTACATGGATGTTTGGAACATTATGGGTTAAGAAAAAGACATACGATTTAACTAAATCCTATAAATGACTGGTTTAATGTAGTGTATAATATACAGTATGTGTTACGGAGAGAATCACATTTAAACTGAGATGTAAAACTGATATTTTTCCTGAAAATTGGTCAAAATGGCTCACTTGTGTTTTAACTCTAAGGCCGGATTTTGTATAATTTCAATGAGACCTCAAAGTTTACCGTTAAAGGAAAAACTAACATGAGCGTATTGATGTATGCGTGGCCTCGGTGCTGACGGAATGGTGGACTGTCCCCCTGCTGTGTGTTTGTTCTGTTATTGTGTGTATTTGTGTCATGTTTTTCTTACAAACAAAAAGTAAAAAAAAAAAAAGTAACTGACTCATGAAAATTTCTGATTGACCGGGATAATCGATGAGCAGTTTCAGGTTCAATAAGTGTCTCTTATAAAGTACGACTGTGGTACATCACTAAAATAATTACACCTCAAGACACAGTTATAATGATAAATCAATAAGTGTCCCCTTACTGCTTGTATTTAGTCTAGAAAAATAGCTGCTGTTGCTTCTGTGACAGTAAGAATGATCATTTCCTGTGTGCAATTAGTGCAGTACAGGTGAACGCATAAACAGCAGCACAACGGCCATTTGTTTCCATTTTAAGTGCAGCTGACAACTGTGATTATAAATCACGACTGCACCCTGTAGTCACAGTTCTAGCAGAGTGGGAAAAAAGGCTGTTAATCTGTGTAGTGAAATGAAAGAGAGAACAAAAGTGGCTGAAATCTGACCGGTAATCCACAACAATGGATGTCTTGGTTGGCCCAGCAGCTTAGTGAACTAATACGCCTGCTTGGGAAATACCATTGACAGCAGCCGCATGTGTCCATTTCCCAGTCAGAGAGATTTACTTCTAGAGGTTTATATTAGCGAATTATAGCCAACAGTTAGAACTGACAGCGACTCGAATGTAGGTCAGGTCCCTAACAATGTAACAGCAACACAGAAAAGTTTACAACTCTACATTTAATGTTCACATTCCTCTCCAAAAAGGCTTTATATGTGCAAAAAAGTTCTTCAAATATGCGACTAGGGCTGCGCAGTATATCACAAAAATACAGGGTGACACAAAAACAGGAACTTTTTAACAATCCAATAAAACCAAGAGTGATGGAAGAAAAATATTTTATTCATAGTAATTGAAAGCCTAAAACATGCCATTTAAGAAACAATGATGGAATTTTCATTTTTTTTAAACTACGTCCTGTAGATGGCGTCCTCTTCTACAAATGCATTCTTGAAATCTGCTGTTGAGATTCCTCATTGACTGAAACATCTCAGCTGGGATACTGTGAATTTCATCCTGAATTCTCTGTTTTAATTCGTCCAGAGTTCTTGGTCGAGTCGTGTACATTTTACTCTTGGGATAGCCCCACAAGAAAAAAAAATCACAAACGGACAAATCTGGTGATCTAGGGGGCCAGGGAACGTTACCAAATCTTGAGATCACACGGTTATCGAACAATTCTGGCACAGCCTCCTTCAAAGTTATTAATCCAACATTTTATGGCGTGTTTTGACGGAACAGCACCTTGACATCCTAAGTTGTAAAAACGTCGGAACTCCCTCTGTGCAGCTGTCAAACTATCACCGCTTTTATAAAACATTGTTGCCTGTTCCACTGATCCATTGTTACTAAAATGGCGGAGTGTTTACTTGCTCAAGGTCACTGTCTCATAGTGCTGCCACTTACTCGTGTCTGCCAATACGCACTTCAAAAATTCCCGTTTTTTTGGGTCACCCTGTATCATTATCGCGATAACAGTGTGCAATATTCATATTGCAAAGACATGCAATGATTGATGGTATTTTATTTGTATTAACTTTCTGTTTTCCACACCATGGCGTACCAGCGTGCTCTTCTCTATCACTCTAACATGCTAGTTTTTCTATCCAAAAAACTGAAATAATGCGACTGCTGCTGGTTGAATGCAAGTTTACACGTTATTAATGTTGAAAAGATGTGAATATTTTCCATTTAGTTCAGATTTTTTGTCAGTGCACATGCAGTATTTACTATATTTTATTGTAATATCTGAAGAGAAGAGACTGAGGAATAAATAAATATGCTCATTACAACCAGAGGTGGAGGGCAGTTAACTTGCATGACTTGACTGAGGTAAGACCTAAGATTTACTTGACTTCATCGCCAAAAGACCCTACGTGACTTAAATTAACTGTTCTGACATGACTTTGACTAGATGCAGACAACACGAAGAGACATCCTGCTCATAAACGCATTAAGAAGTCACTGAATTTGGAAAGGATTTGATCACATGATTTCAACAGCAATGTCAGTCGATCATTTTAAAGCAGCCTCCAACTGAAATAAAAGTCAAAGGGAACATAAATTATTGCAGCACCGCTCATCATTCCTGTTCATTTATGAGGCTTGTAATTGATTTCTCAAGGGCTCATGGGATAAATCATCATATGTTTGTTTGGCTTCACTTCTCATGTGTTTGACCTGAATATTGACTTCATTTGTCTTATCAGGGACTAGATTTTCACCACTAGACACTGGAGCACTGGTAGGGGGGGGGGGGCATTTGTGGGAGGTCCATAGAGCAGCGGAGGGCATCCAGGGGATACATGCTAGAAGTTGTGAAAATTCCATGTAATATTTGTTGTATAAGATGCATAGAAGTCAGGACTTGGACGTTGAAAACTAGTGTAAGTGACGTTATGTACAGACCCCCCCCCCCCCCACAACTTTTCCTGTTGATACTGAATTGTATGAAGGATCCACAATGTTTACCTTTCATGGAGCCCAAAATTGGTAACAGCTCCCTTGACTAGACATGTAACCCTTTATCGGGCAAGTGACTATTTTTGGTCATTTCTGCAAACATTAAATATGAAGCCAGTCATGCGCTTCAGTGAGAAGAAGCATGTTGGATTTGAAGTGATTCAAAGAGGTTTTATACAAATCTTGAAGCTGTAAATAGTGAATATGAGGGATTTTCGTCAGTTTATGACCATATAACCGTTGTTTCATTACATGTGCTTAGTTTTTAGCAAGTGCTGCTCAGATGTTTTATGGTAAATGGACGGAAGTGTTTGTATGTAATGAGGTCCGATAACACACTGAGGCTGAAAATTTGAATTTCAGAGTATTTCAATGAGTGCCCTATAGAGCAGGGATGTCAAACTTGTTTTAGTTCAGGGGCTACATACAGCGTAACACAGGCCGGGCCAGTAAAATAATATAAATAATAGGATAAGAACTGACAAATAATGTCAGCTGCAAAGTTTTCTCGATGTTTTTGAGTGAAAAAAGTTCAATTCTGTACTGAAAATGTTTACATCTGCAAACTGTACTTGAACATAACATGAATAAATATGAACTTGAAAATTCTTACAAAAAGTAAGTGCAGTTTTAACAATATTACATCTCAGTTTATGATTTACAGATGTGCAACATGACTTTTAGATCACAGTGGATCTACAAATACACAAAACATTTAGTAACAGGCAGAATACTGGTACAATTCTCCATGCTTCTCTTAAGACGTTTCAGGTTGTTCATATTTTTTTGAGGTTATTCACATTTTTGTAAAAGGCTAGTCTGTAAATATCACCATTTTTGAGTCATTTTACTTTTTTTTACACTAAAACAGAGAGAAAAATGTGCAGTTTTCATTATTTATAGGTTATTCTGATAGTATTTTACTGCTCTCACCCACTTTCGATTGAATTGACCAGAGATGACTTTTAACATCCTTGATTGTTAATATCTTCAGTGTCACTTTTACGTTTCACAAATTCATTCCACAGGCCAGATCGGACCCTTTGGCCGGCTGGTTTTGGCCCCCAGGCCACATGTTTGACACCTGTGCTTTAGAGGGTCAAAGGTTAAGATCTGAGATACGTTTGTTTGCACACGTATGACTTCCACCTGTGGCTTGGTTTCTACAGTTACATATTGAGCCTTTAACCAAACAATTAAAATATGTAACGATGTAAATGTACTTTGCTAAAATCTGAAATAAAATCTTGCCATGAAGATGAAGTGGTTATGAATGCCTGCAGGTGTTGTAGAATATAAGAGTTTTTCTTACAGAAATGATGACCGGTGAGATGAATCTCCAGCACACTTTGAAGAAAAGGGGAGGAGGGAAGCCCAGCATCATCTCAACATCTTTAAAGTAGTTCCTGTGGCCTGCAATGAAAAAAAGAATATTCAATTCAGTTTTATTTGTAGAGTCAGAGATCACAACAAGGCTGCCTCACGGAGCTTTACAGAATTAAACAAACAACAGTCAAATCAACGGTAGATGTAGAAAATGGATTAAAGTCCTGGGTATCCCCTGTTCTTAGTTCCTCCTTTTCAGCAAGAAAAAACTCCAAAAACCCAGCGGGAAAAGAGAAACCTGAGGAGAACCACAGTGAAGGACAGATCCACTCCCACGGACAGACAGGCTGTAGATGCACCAGGACTCATTCCAATGTTCTTGTCATACGTCTACATCAGTATTTATCAGATGTGTTGACCTTACCATAAATATACATGATGCAGATGCACATGATGCAGGAGATGATGACCAGGGAGAAACTAGCAGCGTAGTTGTCCATCAGTAGCAGCCAGTAGATTCCTGCCTGCACACACAAGCAACAAACACACTGAAACTCGACTTCTATGGACTAAAACTAATTGTTTTTGTGTTTATTTTTTGGGGGGCCTTACCCGTGTTGTTAGAGGCACCCCTAGTAGGAATCCAACGACGGCCACTCCCAGTGTGACGATGGTCTTGTGTCTGATGATCCAGTCTGTTCCAATCTCATCAACGATGGCTGTCACCAGTGTTTCCAGCAGACAGAACTGCAAGAAGACAAAACACATGAGGTTCTTCTGAAAAGCATAAAACTTACTTCACTGTTGTGTGGATTTGGTACAGCTGTTATTTGTGTTTTTGTTGTTTATGATCTTTTGTTCATGTTTTTTCTCTTATCTTTAACAGACCTTATTTATTTTTGTTTCATTGTAATCTCTTTTTTCTCTGTCCCGTTCACTCAGTTCTGGTTCTAGTTATTGTTAGTATTATAATTATCACCATGGTTGTTATTGTTAGTATTGATATTCTCTTGTGAGGGTCTTCGCCACCTCCTTCCTCCTTTCCCTCCCCCCTTCACTCCTTTCTTCTCTCCTCACCCCTATTTCTTTGTCAGGTCCGGCATTGAAATGTGATTCAATGAAACTCATATTAAAGACAGTAGAATAACAAGGGGGACCTCATATACGTCATGAATTTGCCCTTGCTCCAAAAGGCAGCCAGACTACCATTCTGCTGTTGTGATGCTAAGACAAAATTTAAAGAAAAAAAAAAAAAAATCTTACTTTACTTAGTTTTTGATGCTTTTCATTCAAAAATATCTGAAACTAAATTTTGCCCTTTGAGTATGTTTAATCCTTTCATGCATAAATTATGAAAACGATATTTTTCTTGAGTGATTTTGATCTTCTTTAGGTATGAAAGAAACAATGCAATTAAACTTTTTTTATGACCCTATTTTTCATGAAGTTACAAAAATGTCCATTCAGCTCGACACTATGCATTAAATTTTTGAAGCAAAGAAACATGCATGTCAAACTCATCATCAGAAAGTCATAAGCGGTGTGAAAACTATGAAATAAAAACTTTTTTAGTGCAGCTAATGTGATGTTTTCTCTTATTTTAGCATATTTTAATACTAGTTATTACTCACTTTATGGAGTTAATATGTAAAAAAAAAAAAAATAAAAATTCTTTAAAACTTTTAATTACACTCTAATACAATTTCCAATAACTATGTTACTGCAGACCACGTTTATCAAGAACAGAAAAGTGAGATGGTACATGAGCGCCCACTGTGTTGGCTGATATGGAACTAAAACAACTCAATCCATGAATATATAATGCCGCATTTCCACTACGTGGTACCGGCTCCACTCAGTTTGGCTCAGTGTGAGTCGGTTTTCCAATGTGGCGTGTTTATTGCTGAAAACTCGATTGTTGCGTGCTTTCTTGTCTGAATTTTTACATCAGCCACCAAAGACTGAATCTCTTCAACCGACCATGCTGTAGTTTTGGGCTGTTATGTGGATTAATGCACCGCTATATTTACTGTCTACTTCTGCATCTGTGTTTTGTAAAATGGCGGGTCACAGAGAAAACTGTCTGACCAGTCACTGGTCTGCAGTGTTCCTACGTCACACTTTGGTATCAGTTCCAATATTTTGGAACCTTGGCAGAAGTGGCACCAAAAAACTTGTACCGGGTACCAGATTCCAGGTCCTTTTTTGTAATGGAAACACAAAAAGGTCAAGCTGAGTCGAATTGAGTTGAGCTGGTACCATGTAGTGGAAATGCGGCATAAGAGAACAGTTGGAGAACAGCTGTCCACTGTAGAGACCAGTATGCATCGCAGGGTTAAGATGGCATTTAGACCTCTCCAATTATGTATCATATTTATCTTAAACTTCAAAAAGTTATTAATCAAAAGACAGTGGGCTGTCCATATGTGATGCCCTTGACCTCACCTTAAAGTGGTAACAAATAAACAAATTGAACCAAAAATGCCTAGAACACATTATATCAGAGGTATGGTATATTCTTAGAGAACCCATCTGAAAGACATTTAATGTTTGTACAGTATGTCTGTGTTCTCTGTTTGCAGAACTTTAGGATCAGATACTAAATGTGATCAAAAACTACTGCACATCTTTTCATGAATCTACTTCGGCCTCAGACTTGACTTGATTTTGATTATTGTTCATGGCAGCGAGTATCCCAGTCTCACCTGAGTCCCGAGTCCCAGGAGGATGAGCATGAAGAAGAACAGCAGCGACCACAGCGGCGAGATGGGCAGAAGAGTGAGGGCTTCTGGGTAGGCCACGAAGGCCAGCCCCGGGCCGTGGTCAGCCACCTCTGACACCGGGACGTTCAGGTGGTGTGCCATGAACCCCAGGATGGAGAAGATGACAAAACCAGCATAGACGCTGGTCGCACAGTTGGTGATACTGATGATGATGCTGTCTCTGAAGAGGACAGAGAAGAAACAGCATTCATTAATGAAAAAGCCTGGAATGAAACAGAAAAGGAAGCATTCATTAGGTATGAATAACTTAAATCTTAATATTGTCTTTCTACCATTAGTGCTCTTAATGCTGACAGTTCCTGCTCCTTACTTTTCCTGTTCTGCCTTCACAATGCATCTCACACAGCAACATTTCCATATTTTTGACTTTTTTTTTTTATACTTAGCTTGAACAAGTGTATCATGTTAGATTCAGAATCTGCTTCTACAATCAGATAACTCTATAAATAACCACAGACCCGATAAATAACGCTCCTACTTAATAGATGACATTTATGATGGTTGCATTTTAGCATAATTAAAACCCTGGTAAATAGCATATAATGTTTTATGTATCATCCCATATGTCAGGACAGTCGGTGTATCTTGTGGTAATTGGATTTTAATTTCAGAAGCAAAAGAAAAACTAGTGGTTAATTGATTTTGTTTTGAAACTTAAGAATTAAATTTTTATTTGAAGGCATTCTTCTTTGCTGTCAAAAAAGATGAACCAAATTTTAAAAAAAACAAACATTGATTTTCATTTTCTCTTTCTAATAGTTACTACCTGACAGAAATGGAAAATCCAAAACACCTGTTATAATCTTTTTCTAAGACCAGATGTTGTCATTTTCAAGGAAAGGGCGCTACTGCCTATAATACAAATATTCTTATGAACGATGGGTTTGTACGAATCTTCCAGTTTGTACGAAATCTGTAGTTCGTAGACATTTGTGGAGGGAGCATGTCTACGATATCCAGATTTCGCACAAATCCATCATACGTAAGAATCTTTGCGACCTTGGCATTAGAGCTCCTTCCTTGAAAATGACAACATCTGGTCTCAGGAATAGAAAATAAAACTAAAAAAAAAAAGCCTTTGGTCTGTTTTTCAATTTCTGTCCGGTAATAACTTATTTTTTTGTCATTAGGAAGAGAAAACTAATCTGTTTTGACACTGGAAAAGAAAAACAACTTGAAATTCCATTTTAATTCTTCTATTTTAAAACAAAAATCAATTCACCACTAGTTTTTGAAAAGATAATCTACTTCCCAAAAGA
This sequence comes from Ostorhinchus rueppellii, assembly GCA_030068375.1. Classification (NCBI taxonomy): domain Eukaryota; kingdom Metazoa; phylum Chordata; class Actinopteri; order Kurtiformes; family Apogonidae; genus Ostorhinchus; species Ostorhinchus rueppellii. The sequence goes on along the minus strand of JAQQZY010000010.1, from coordinate 34,542,102 downwards.
TACACTGACCCAAGTGGGGTTCTTTCACATAAATGTTGCCAAGCCAGCTGTAAAAGCAGTATCTGTTGGTGGTATATGACCCAGAATAATCAGAAAATGATTTAACATGAGTTTAAAGTGGTCAGTGATGCGACACAAATAAAGACTGAAAGGTTCAACATGAAAAAGAAAAACCTTCCTAAAACTCTGTGCCTTATGGAGAATATGAACAAACACTGACAGTGAATACTAGTCCAGATATTACAGTATGTGTGTGTGTATATATA
>JAQQZY010000010.1:34524924-34535776 GCA_030068375.1 Ostorhinchus rueppellii | reverse complement strand
CGTATGGAGCCTATCCCAGCTACTTAGGGCGAAGGCGGGGTACACCCTGGACAAGTCGCCAGTTCATCACAGGGCTACCATAATAACATAATAATATATAAATAATATTAACTCCAAACTTTCCTGTGTTTTAGAGCAAAAAAAGTAAAATTATGCAATAAAAATGTTTACATCTTCCAACTATCCTTTAAAACAATGTAAATAAGATGAGCAAACTGAAATTTCTAAAGAAAACTAAGTGTAATTTTAACAATATTCTGTCAGTTTATCATTTACACATGTACATCACAATGTATAGATCACAGTGGATCTACAAATACACAAAACATTTAATAACAGGCAGACTATTGATAACATTACACTTGAGTCATTTCAAAATGTTCATATTTGTTCAGGTTAGTCACGTTAAAATGATAGTTTGTTTTTGTGTAAATACAATAAAATGACATGAAAATGTTTACATTTACAAAGAGAAAAATGTGGAGTTGTGAGTATTTGTAGGTTATTTTGATAGAATTTTACTGATCTGACCCACTTGAGATTAAATCGGTCTGCCCGTGGAACTTGAACTAAAATGATTAGTATCTGCAGTGTAGTTTTTTTATTCATCCCAGGGGTCAGACTGGAGCCTTTGGGGGCCGGGTTTGGCCCCCAGGCTGCACGTTTGACACATCGGCTCTAAACGACGTTTGATGGAACATTTTCCTTTGTTGTTCGTTCTGACCAAAGCCCTCCTTGTAATCACAAAAAGATCCACGTCCCTCGCCCCCAAACATCCGTCACGTTTTGAACACAGTACCAGGCTAAGGTTCAAAGGCTCTGATCAGGATCCAGGGTTCGATGAGCTCTTCCTCCTTCTGGCCTTTATGGTGATGGAGGGGCAGCAGGACATGTGAATGCAGCACTCAGTAGACAAATAGGCAAAACCAACTCCTCCTCTTTCCCTGCCTCCTCCGCCTCTTACTCACATCCTTATACATACGTCCTGACTGCAGACATTTTAAAGACGAGTGGGAAGACGTAACTAACTAAAAACAAAAAGACAGCGATCGGTCCAGTGAGGGCTTGTGCCAGGGCACCATCTGCTCATCTGTTCAGTGGAAGCGGTGCCTTCGAAGCCATTCATGACATCGCAGAAAGATTGAGGAGATGGGGCTCCCTTTGAAAACTGTAAACGAGCCGGGGAATTAAGTTTGGACAGAAAGAGTCCTGGCAGAAGGCTACCAGCCGAGCCAAGCGGAGGCAGGAAGCGAGCGCCTTGCATATCACGAGATTTAGGGTGACGGGTCCATCCACCTGGCCATCTGGGCCGGCATAAATAAATTTAAGCAGACCGTAAAAAAAATGCTCAGGGCTAAAAAAAAAAAAAAAAAAAAAGTGTAGTTTTGTTGAGAATGTACCACTAGAATGTACAATGTTTGACCCTTTGGAAATCACACTCCACTGATAAAGACACGCTGACACTGTCACTGCACTGGTGGACCCTTGATCTATCTATTTACATGTGAGTCTGTTACATAATGTACAGTTAAAATGTTCCTGATGCTGAATTAAAAAGCCAGGATGTTGTCAAATCCACTCATCAGTTAAAGGAAAACTGTGTATGAGCTAATCCAAACGGATGAAAAAAGTACATCATAATTAGAAGAAGACAAAATTAGCCTAAATAGAAGCAAGAACAGGTGTCTAAGGCTACGTTCAGACAGCAGGTCCTAATGTACAATTCAGATTTTTTTTGCGATATCTGATTTTTTCTGTGCTCATTCATATTACAGATTAACCCTTTCATGCACACTGGTCACTATAGTCAACAGTTATTCTGCAGCTATTTTCTTGTATATTTATGAATTTTATTGTTTTAGCTCCGTATCAGCCAACACAGTGGACAACTATGCACCATCCCATAATACACTGATATTCATACCATTACTGTAACTATGCTCTTCTTGATGAACCTGATCTACAGTAATATGTTTTAGGGTAAACAAAGAAGCAAAATTATTTTTTTCATTATAATTATTTTTTTATGTTTTTTTTTTTTTTTTTTGGCATATTATTTCCATGAAGTGAATAATAACAAATATTAAAGTATGATCAAATGTGGGAAAACATCTGATTAGCAACATTAAAAATGTTTTTATTTCATAGTTCTTCATAACACTTTCTGACATTAGATTTTAAATACATATTTCTTTGGTTCAAAATGAAATGCACAGTGTCCAGCTGAGTGGACAAAAAAAAAAAAAACTGCATTGTTTTTTGTTTGTTTGTTTTGTTTTTCATGCCCGAAGAGGAATAAAACCACTGAGGAACTATATCTTGACTAAGGTTCTCAGAATTCATGCATGAAAGGGTTAAATGGGACTTCCATCAGTTCTCAGTATGAACTGAATGTGACCCTGAAGTGAGTCACATGCACCAAAGAGGTACTGATGTCATACAAGACCATGCAGAACCCACTGTGTTTACGAAAATAAATATGGAGGCCATCTGGTACTAGTGTGTGTGGCACTGATAAAGTTTCTCTAAAACCAAAGTCAGCACCAGCCAAATAATTTAAGTATTAGATTAAAATTCAGCAGAACCAGGTTTTTTGCTGTGGCTGCTACAACAGAGTATTTGAATGTGGAGTCGGAGTCAGGAGTGGTGGGATAGTGACGTTAGCAGCTTCACTGACACAGACTTCATTCAGAATTTTCCAATGACAAGAAAAATGCTTAAATGTATCTGTGACCGCCTCTCCATAACACTACCATGACAAGACATTCATCTCCAGTGATTTCAGTAATGTAAAGGTCAGATAAATGCGACCTGGCCGTTCAGACTGATGTCGCATTGCAAAATATCCGATGTATCGGATTTAGGACCACATATGAAAGTGGCCTGGGTCGGATTTGTGCTGTTCAGACAGTTTTTAACAGGTCAGATAGTGGTAAAAAAAAAATAAAAATAAAAAAAAGATTTGGGCCACATTTGGCTGCAGTCTGAACGTAGCCTTAGATTCTTTTGGCCTCATGTAGAAACATATTCTTCCCTTAAATTTCCCATATGTTTTCGTATGAGTGTGCTGCATAAAATTAACTTTAACTTTACATAATTGTGTAAATCACCCACATAAATATGGTGGATGCAACCTGTGTGGTATACAGTACATGAGAATTGTAAATTAGGATTATGTCCATCCCAGTAAAGGCCGTACATCCTGCCCCATATGTCAGGAAATGCAGAGAAGAAATACTTTAAAGTTCTTCAACTGGAAATGAAAAGATGACGAGTTGTGATAGTAATGATCCGATAGTAAAACAGGATTCATTTTGCATTGGACTGTTGGAATGGTTCCTCTGTGACATCACCTCGCAAGCATGAAGAAAGTTTAGAATGAGCACCTGTACCCGTCTACTAGAACTGGCTGCTGTGTTTCAACAGTCATTGAGGAGTCACATACAATTTGCTATTACATTTATTTAAGAACATACAGTCACGAAAAAGATCATTAGCCCACCCTTGTTTTCTTCAATTTCTTGTTCATTTTAATGCCTCGTCCAACTAAAGGTACATTTGTTTGGACAAATATAATTATAACAACAAAAATAGCTCCTAGTAGTTTAATTTAACAGCTGATATCTATCCATTTAACATGTTTTCTTGATAAAAACCAAAATCACTTCAGTTCTTACATCAGTATCTATGTCATTGTACTGACAAAAACAGTGCTTTTATACATCCCATGTTTCCTTTTCTGTCTGTTTTAGTCACATGATACACACAGGAGTTAGGACTGCAGAACCATTGTTTATCATGACTTTTGATGGTCTAATAATTTTTTCCACAACTGTAGATAGTACAGTTACATGAAAAAAAAAAGCAACCAGAATTTTTTTTTTAATTGGAAGGATGTAATAAAAAAAAAACAAAAAAAAAAAACATTCTGTGTAGTATGTGGGAAAAATGCTGCATTACTAGCAACATTGACTTTTCATGGTCTTACATGACTACATGATCAGAAAATAAAAATAAAAACAGAAAAATACTTGATTTCAATACAAAATACCGAAAATAATATTATAATAAACAGTGATTAATTACTTATGAAACATTAAATGTAGAGAAAACTGTAAGCACTCAGTTCAAATGTTATTATTATTTTATTTATTTATTTATTTTGCTTTCTTCTGTTTTGTAAATAATAAATAAATATCATATGTATGAATGTTAATGCTTAGATATCTTGCTCCTTTTCCAATTCCATCCATCTATCCATCTTCTATACCCGCTTTATCCTCACTAGGGTCACGGGGGTCGCATGGAGCCTATCCCAGCTACTTAAGTGCGAAGGCGGGGTACACCCTGGACAAGTCGCCAGTCCTTTTCCAATTAAAACACACACAAAAAAAAGAAAACTTGTTTATCATTTTTATGTATGAAAGCTTGTGTCTGTTTGAAACTATTAAATGTACTGCTGCCCGTCTAGGCCAAAACACAATTTTTAATCTCAATGATTGAGATTTTCCTAGTTAAATAAAGGTAATAAATAAATAAATAAAGGAAATGAATGAATAAATAAAAACATTTAAGTATAAGTCTGCTTCTCCTGTGCTTTTCAGCCTCCTATAACTTTCCTCCACACTCACTCGTACACTTTCTTTCATTGTTGTTGACTTTGCGAAGCCACAAGTGACATCAGTATCTGCCTCCGCTCCAGACAAAGCCTCCATCCATCAGAACAATAAGAAGAGGCTGATCTCAAGAGCCAAGTTGTGTGGAAGTGTGCATGTCACTGCAGCAGTTGGTACAATCTATACAGTTGGTATACTCTATCAGCTCTGTTTACCTTCATAGATAAAATGTGTGCGTGTTACTCTTTGACCAATGTCCTAGTTTTGAAAGAAAGACACACATAGTAGCCTCTTTTTATTTTCTTCCCTTACTATTCAAAGTTAATTTTGCCTTAAACTAGTAATCAGTAAGTGCTGGCCAGGAACTAAACTTTATGATTTAGGCAGAAAACAGATTATTAACCAACTGCTGTGCTGCTTGAGGCCAAATTAAATAAGCAATCATTTATATTAGTGATAAGGAAAGACTGTGGCCAACACAGTGTGGCTCATGTGGTTATTAGCAACTCACAGTAATAATACAGCTAAATTGGTGCCTGATGCCAAAGGGAAAGTTTGTTATGAAGTCTAACATGATGTGTAATGGAGATTTTTATGTCGCTGTCAATTTGACTCTAACATTTTAACTGTGTAAGTATCAGACTGCTTTTACAATAGTGAACCGTATATACAGGACGGTGCGAATGTCCTCGGTTTGTTGGTTTAGTACAGTTCTAATGAGCCCATATGCATTTGTGTCTACGTTAAGATCCATAAGTAGCATAAATGTGAAGTATGGACAGCAGGAAAAACAAACATTTAAGGGAAAAACAGCTTCTATAAAGCCAAGTGTGACCTCAATTTGCATTTGACATGTTTTTAACCTTTTAGTTCAGACCATATGAGATTCATTGCATTTTCTGATATTTTACAGCAGGTTTCATTCATCACATATCAGATGTTTCAAATTTTTTTGCGCTGCTTCTTGTCATGGGGTCAGAGGTCACACTAAATACTGACTTTAACCTTTTTTTCTGTGTTTTTATGGCTTTGCACGTACTTTCTGTGTTTTTCCTGTATCTGAAGAAATGAATGAGACTTAGGCTATATATGTGTGCTCACTTCCACCCTGTAGAAACAACAAACCTAGACTTTTGCACAGTTCTGTACATGTAAAATGAAGGTTTTTCCACTAAAAGAGCAAAAAAAAGAGCCATGAATCCATTCAATAAAACCTTCCAGCTGTAATGTTGATGCATTCAGTGACTTACTGTTGGCCTGCATGCCCCTAGTGGCCATGAGTGGTCATGACACCCTGTAAAAACAGTGAATGTCAATGTTTTCTCAACCTGTCTGGTGGGGAAACGTATAAGATCATGATGCACTTATCAGTTAAAATCAAAAGCAACATTTCTTTCAGGAAACAGATTTTTCTCATGGATAAATCTCACTGCTCTGAACTCTATTTGCAGCTACGAACAGGAGTTTAAAACCCTTTATTACCAAGTATCATACAGGCCGCCTGGATAACAAACGATTCCCACAAAGCTAAAACTCAGCTAGCTAGTAAAGTTGGTATTTACTGTACTGCATTTCTTCTTAGCAGCTTTTCCAAAATGCATCACTAACTCTGGTTGAGATCGATCTGCTCCAGACTAACTAGGACCTTCATCCAGCTCACTCTCCTCCTCTATCAACCCTCAGAAAGTTTTCTCTCTCTCTCGCCGAGATTTTCTTGACATGTTTTTTGACAAGTTCAATGGTGAAAAAAAAATTGGTTGAATCCCCCTCTGCTCTGCTCTGTGTCATTTCTTGCCTGTGATTGGACCGTTGCTCCAAGTGGATGCCTGTGACATACCGTAATACCCATAATATAATATCCCTGTAAAACCCATCTTCTCTTCTTTCAGGAACCATTTGAATTTTCTCTTTAGCCCAAACAGTCGAGGAGTTACGGTAATTTAAATAGCACTTATAAAACGGGAGCGTCGGCGCTCCGGTGGTAAATAGAGGGTTAAGAACTATTTAAAAGTGATTGGCAAACTGGCACGGAACTGGAAACACAAACAAAAAAGACCAAGAATCAAATCTCTATTCACCTTCAGATCCTTTTTTTTTTTTTTTTTTTGAGAGGAGAGCAGGCGACAGTGATAACACCCCCCTCTTAGGATCAGACACTGCTTTTTAACACGCATATTCATCTGGAAAGGACACGGCAAGGGGAAAAAAATGTCATCCAAGAGGAAAGCAAGGCTTCAAACGAGCGAGAATGTCAGAGAGTTGTCAGAGAGAGTTGAAGTTCTGAGTTTGTGTTTATCGCCGTCTCAAGACTGACTGGAGGACTTGGACCGAGGGGCGAGAGAGAGTGAGAAGTGACCTGACTGCCAATGATGCCAAACCTCTATTTAAAGCTTCACCAACAGCACAGGCCGAGCACTGACACATTTACCTCTTGGCCTGATCTTTTATCAGCAGCCGGAAAGCACTGAAAACATGATTTTTGTTTGCTCACGCTTCAGCAACAATGGACTCAAAATCAACTGTGAGGCAGAAGTTGAGAGAGAAGTTTGTTGTTGCCGCGATGGCAAGTGAAGGCAAACTTTTTGGACTTTTTAGGGGCATCGTTTGGCATTTATTGTCATGGAGAACTGTGGGTGATACAGCTCTGTGAATACAACAATCCGAACCAAAGAATTTGTGATTTTTTTGGGTTCAGTGCGAGCAACAACAGCTGAAGTTATGGATAATCTTGGGATATTAGAAAAAATATTCAAGGGGGCAATGCAAAAAAAAATAAAAATTAGTAATGTGTTAATGCAATAAAAGGGCAACAGATGATCGAATTAACCCATAAAGACCCAAACATCCAAAAATTAAGACCAAAATAAATTACTGATCGAAAATGTTTTGTAACTTTATTGCTTTAGGTCCATTTTATCTTATCAATCCATGTAAATAATTGGAAACTGGTCTTTTTATGGTCATCAGATATGACCCATTTGGACATTTAGAGGCTCCGTAGTTACCATGGAAACACTGTCATTTTCTACAACGTTGGTTCACCAGTAAAACCCATGGAGTTGGATCAATGACAGTGGATGGACACACTTGTTTTATGTTTAATTAATGATAGATTTGCCTGAAAAAGTCCCTTTTTCTTCAGTTTTTCTCTGTTTTGGATAAAATAACCCTCAAATTTAACCTCAGCATGATGATTAAAGTACACGACAGTCAGTTAAATATAGGAAAATACCTGATTTTCAATGAAAAATGCTAAATACAGTGGATAATATGGTGATAAATCTCTTAAGAAAGGTTAAATAGACTTTTAAATGTATTTGGGGACTGCCACAGAAGTAGCACTGGGTCTTTATGGGTTAAAATGAATGAACTAATAAAAGTGTGAAGTGAAACGATCCGGTCAAACTCAACTAACTGGGGTTTAAAGGACAAAGATGAGACAGCGGACAGTCTTAAACTCAACTGGTGGTCCAGCAGCTGCATCCACCCGTGAACTCTGCATGTAAACTGTACACTTCCACCTGCAACAAAGGCAGATTGTGTGTGAGTGTGTGTTCACTGTAGGAGCAAAACTCACCAGGATACCAGCAAACTGCTTCTCTTCCATCCTTCAGGACCTCGTCAGCAAAGATCCTGTGCCACTCTGCTGCCGTTCCTGCCTCTGCCTCTCTCTGGGATGGACTCGTCCGCCTCTTGGTATCAGGGCTGGAAGTTTTCTGAGGTGGCGTTCGTTCGAGTGTCTTCACCCCGTCGCGTCGCTCTCTCTGTCTCCGTCCTCCTCTGCCTCTTCTCTGTTGTTTGGGAGTGTAGCTGGAGTGGCGTCGCTGCTTTGTGTTAATTCTGCCCTAATCCAGAAACTTTTCTATGCTGTGAAAAGAACATGTGACAGGCAGAAAAGGGGTGGAGGGAGGAGAAGGGTCGGGGGGTGAGGCAAGGGTGGGCGGTGGGGAGGGAGGGGGGGAGTGGGAGATTGAGGGGTGGAGGGGTTAGGCAACACTTTTCAGTTATTTGTCCCCTTTGGCCACATTCAAAACAATTCCGTCTTTGCACATGACCAAGTTCCTGGTAAGAAATAATAATAACGACTTCACTTATCAACAGGTTTAAATAAGTTCCACCTCGAAGAAAGCACTGAATGAAAGAATTTAGAAAACATTTAGTAACAGATTTGCATTTTGTAGCAAAGCAGCTGCAATAACAAAGTAGCCTTTTGTGTAAAGAGATTAACTGTTAGGGGAACGTTTAGACTTCCCATTGACTATAGTTGTGTGAAAGCCAAACTGGAAAAGAACACTCAAAAAAAGGCTGAATTTAGTAGCAGTTGGCAGAAAATGCATCGAAATGCTCATGTGTGCATGTAAGTTTAAAAGTCATAAAACTGTCGATTTGAACAGGAATAAAGTCAAATTGTTTTCCTTATTTTTAATGATACATTCAATGAATCCTCAGGTCATAAAGTGCAACAGGTGATAATTTTAACTTAAGAATGAAACTTTCTGACAAAGTGTAGACAAAGAAAAGATGTGAATATTCGCCAGACTGTTTTATTTAAAATGCATTTTCTATTCAGTCATGAGTTACACTTACAATAGTATACCACTACTATTAATTATTATTATTATTATTATTATTATTATTATTAGGGGCAGATAAAATAAGACTAGTCTTCTTTCTGCTCCCTTTCATTCTAGTACAGAGAATGTTTGTCTTTCTATTAAATTGTTTTTTTTTTATTTTGCAGTGAATGAAATAAAGAATAAAAATGAAATGAATTATTATTATGATTAATATTTTACAAATGAAGTAAGAAAAGCTTGCAAGTAGATACTATTATGACTAAAACATTTCACATATGTTAGCATATGAAAACTAAGTAACTTCATTTTTGACATTTGAAGTATATTTTAATTATAACTACCTGCTTTTAAGTGTGTACAGTAATTTCTACTAATCTGAACACTCTTTTTCATTGCATTTTATTTCAATAATAACACTTTTAAGTCAAAAACAATCAAGCTAATTTAAATCCATTCATCAGTTAGTTCTAACCTTATCATTAACATATAGCCTCCACCCAAACAAAAATACTGCTAATAATTAAAAGACCAACCAAGGAGCGGCACTTCAGACATAAAGCCCTTTTTCAGACGTAACATATGCAGCCCTCAGGCACAAACAGTGCCATAAATGTTATTTCTGCATCTCTATAAAGACAAAAACCTCCTCCCAAACCCCAACCCTAATAAAAAACAGTCAACTATGCTTACCTTTTTGATTAATTGACTAATCGAGTATTTTTGCACATCATTATCCTTATCTTTATCCTTCAGACTCATCGCCATGTAGTGCAACATATAAACTTTCTCCGCTCTCAGATAACAGAACTTCTTTAGTGCTGATAAAGCTGTAGTTCTAGGGTTAATTAAAAATATTCACAAGGTTTTCATCACACTTCTAATCTGAGTCCTGCGAGCTGTCATGTGGAGACTGCAGTGTGTGCGCTTCCATCATCTGATTCCATCCCTGAGTCAGTGAATAAAAACCCTAAATAGTGTTCTAAAAGCACTCCGGCAAACGGGGGGGAAAGTGTCCAAATATAGCCACCATTCAGCATCATGCACACATACACGCTCACACAAGGGGTCTACTGGGACTAAGAAAAAAGCCCCAGGGCATCCATCATACACAGCACGCTGCACAGTGATAAGAACTATGACAAAAAAACTGAAAAAAAACAAAAAACAAATGTAGGTTAAAAACTCAACCTTACCATCCGTGTTACAGTGTCTGAAGGACAAAGCAAAAGGGACAGACCCCGACCTCTGCGTCAGCCAATGATCAGCCCAGCATTGACAAACTAACCGGTGTGTGGAGGGACGTCAACGATCAAGTGTGTGCTCTGGTTTCATCCCACTAGTCCACTCTACTAATGTATGTACACAAGGTTGAGTGGAGCCAAGCCTATTGGGCAATCCCAGGAGGCGTAGCAGAGGTTAAACTAACCCTGAGAACCGACGTGTCTGCTAGGTTTGACGAGTGATGTCTAAACACTTACGGGTCAAAACTCGGTATTCCAAATCTGTCTGATGGGACATTTTAGAGACAAACTGACAGATTAGTGTTGGTAAATGAGCCACATTTTTACTTTCAATAAATTTTTGCGATAGATAGATAGATAGATAGATAGATAGATAGATAGATAGATAGATAGATAGATAGATAGATAGATAGATAGA
>JAQQZY010000010.1:34388917-34403248 GCA_030068375.1 Ostorhinchus rueppellii | reverse complement strand
GAGGTCTCTATCAACTCGTCTCAGGTCAGAGAAGGACATATTTCAGTATGAAAACACGGTGGACTGTTCCTTTAAGATAGAGTAGATAGAGAGAAACAATTATTTAAGAACTGCCAGAAAAGTCACACTAGGTCTGTATACAGGGTTTGTACACATTTTAAAGCTCAAATCCATGCACTTTACAAACACGTTTAAGGTCATTTTCAAATTTTTCCAGCCCAGCGCCTGATCACTGGGGTCAAAAACATTTCGGATGGAAAACATTTTTTCACTTTTTATTTCAATGATATACATTGTATTGTACCATAAACATCTACAATTATATTTCATAATAGCAAAATGTTTAGAAATTAAAGGAAAACATAAAGTTTTATCCAAAAAACACCAGGAAGCCACTTGAGGTTCTTCAGAAACACTAATACTGAGCTAAAGATTACGATAAAAATATACCTGGAGTGGACCTGAGAACACCTTTTTTACATAAAGTTCATCTCTCTGTAAGTTGCTTTAGTTTACCATCTAACCTGGCAGAGTTAATAATAAAAACAAAGAAATAAATCCCATCATAGAGTTATAATTACAAGCATTTAAATTAAAATTCAAGCACTTTTCAGACCTTGAAAACATAACACTGAAATTCAAGCATTTTCAAGGATTTCAAGCACCTGTGCGAGCCCCGTTTATGGGTTAATGGTGCAGTATTAAGTCCAGATAGAGTCACATTTCTGTCCCCAGGATCATACTTCATCACCACTGTACTGTATGTTGTAGTGACAGATACGAAACCGTGAAAACCCCCACAGTAAAACATCTGCTCCGTATAAGATCATCCATATTTCCCCCAAACAGCCTACAGGACGGCAGTATAGACACATATACAGTCACCAGCCTGTAGACCACCAAGCCTGAGGAGGAGTTCAGCATCAGCAGCCACTAAACAGGCTGACGGTTCATCATGCACGCATGTCGCTGAGTTCACCGACCCTTCAGCTGCAAAGGCATCCGACCCTCGCACTGAGACCCACTGAGATCTAAAGGCATATTTAACATCTGCATTAATGAGGGCACATACGGGACATCCTTCCTGTCACTTCTCATCTCTGTGGCTGTGTTTTCCTTTATTGATAATATTTTTTCAGCATTTTATGTCATATTTTTATAGTCTTTTTGCACTTGAAGTGTTTACTGATAAATAGATTTTCCTTGTTCCTGTAACAGTTTCAATAAGATCCATTCTATTCTATTCTATTCTATTCTATTCTATTCTATTCTATTCTATTCTATGTTGGTGTGAAAATGGCCTCAATTTTATCACTTTTTTTCTTTGGCTCTAAAAGTTGTTTCTTAGTGGTTCTCATTAGGGATGAAACAACACATAAAATATTTGGTTCGGTATGTTTTTGATATGTTTTCTGTACAGTGAAGGAGAGCAATTTCATTAAAAAAAAAAAAAAAAAAAAAATTCAATATTGAACAGATCTTCACTTTGTTTTGTCGACTTGTTTCTCTCCACTGACATAACTGACAGGGAATCTGAAAAGCTTCCAAATCAAGACATGGTAGCTTCAAGAGTTCTTTTAACATTTGAAAGTAAAAACCCGACATAGACCCTTTAATAAGTACAAAGGGTAGTTGAATCAGAGCTAAAGCTTCAGCCTAAACATTTTCAGTTGTTGTATTACTACTGGAGACATTTTACCTTAAACCTGTAGCCACATTCTGCCCAGTATGATCTAAAGTGGGCCGGACCAGTAAAATAATAACAGTGATAAAAGTATAATTACATCATGAAAATGCTTATGTCAACAAGGTTTCATTAAAAATGTGAATAACCTGATCAACCTGAAACATCTTAATAAATATAAATGCAATTTTTATTAACATTATGCCTCAATTACATTCTCATTATGCAATCTACAAAACACATTTGGTATGAATATAATTAGTTATTTAGTTAATTACTTTATTTAGTTTTGCTGCTACTCTAGTCGCTTTTCCATTAGGCTCATGGGCAAAACTTTATCAATATGTACTAAGTATCGAAAAAAACAGAAGTGCATAATGTCAGTTTTTCGATTAAATCACAAATGCGATAATTTGTTTATTTATTATCATGAGATGGCATGAGAAGTCATCCCATAAACATGGTGACGAACATAAATATGGTGTTTATTTACAAATATATTCATACAAAATTTAAAAATTATTCATGTTCCTGGTGTGTCCTCACATACACCATGTTTCTGTTAAAACTCTTCTTCTTCTTTAGTTGTAACATCCGTCCACATCCATTTTGCTTTTTTATTCACATGACTCTATTTGCAAAAAAAGGTCTGTCCATTGTTGAATGACACCAAATATGCAACGCCTGAAAAACCACCTCTTGCCAACGCAAAAACTTTTATGAAATTAGAGTTTTGGGGAAATTGACGTTTTTCCATTTGGTAGATTTTTATACGCAAGTTATTTTTACGATATTTGAGGGTCAATAGAAAAGCAATTTGCGCTAAACAAAGAAACAAACCGAACCAAAAACGCTTCTGTAGTTGTCTTCAGTTACAGGTGATGATAACAGTATTTTATTGATCTGATCTACTTGACATCTCATTGGGCTGAATGTGAAGCCTGAACTAAAATAATTTTAACAAGTTTGATGTGAATATCTTCAGTGTAATTTCACAGAGTCATCCCTCAGGCTGGATCGGACCCTTTATCGGCCCACAGGCTGTATGTTTGTCACCTGTGTCGAAGACTAAACCTAAATGAAGTGAAGGTTTTGTGTTTTCCCTCCATCTCTAGCTTGTTGTGTGTCAAACCCTGACAGTTGGACAGGTTCACATGCACCAGGCTGTGCCACCGGCTGGAAGCTAATTGTGTATGAGCGACGATGGTAATGATGCCAACGCAGCAGTGTCTGCAGGCTGACACAGCGTTATGATGATAGCAAAAGAGAAAGACAGAAGGAACAAAAAACTGCACAGACAGAAGAGAAAAAAAGAGGAAGGAAGGAAGGAAGGAAAAACCCCTCTGAGATGAAGCCGACAGAACAGAGACAGACTATAAATCTGATTTAAGTCTAGACGTGGACGGTCAAAACAACACTTCATCTCCCGCCTGGTCCTCGAAGGATTCCCACTGGCCTTGGTTCTGATACCGTCAGCAAGACGACCATGGCACATTCAGGTTTATCACCTAAATTGGGACTGATAAATTACACCTTCTCCTCATGCTGAGCCTTAAACCAATGAAAATCTATCAGTACGCTCAGTCCTACAGTGCAGAAAACAGCATTAATTATTAATTGAACTGAGCAGAGTAATTAGACTAGACCATGTTAACTTTAACATCCATAAATAATCACGACATTGTAATAAGTGTTAACATAAAACCTCACACGTAGGAATGTTAATTTCTCTCAAAAGAAGGCGGACAGAGTGTAAATATTCAGAATAAGTACATTATTAATGTGTAAATGTCTTGTAATGAGTCCATTTATACTGCTCTCTAATATAAAACAAATGTTTGTTAGATTTGAATCTGCTCACACTAGCTCAGAAAAAAAAACAAGTCTTACAATAATGTATTTATGTCCTAAGACCAACTAAACCCAGACAAAATGCAAATAAATAACTGCACCTTTTTCAGATATTATACAATGATATGGGTTATGGGGTGAAATGATTTCTTTTGCCAGTGAATACTAGAATAAGGCGGACTATGGTGAGATAAATCATGAACTGGCACAAAGACATAATTTACAGATTTCTACCAAACTGCAGTAATAATGATGACAAATGTAGCCATTTATCTACAGCTGTGGTCTTAACTGCTTTGGAAATAAAACCCAGAATCCTCTTTGTCTGAGATCAGCACAAGACCAAGTAAAAAATGCACCAAGATCTCTACGACAAAGATCAACCTAAACTACCATGAACAACACCAACCAGAGAGGATAAAGCGCACACAAAACATTCTCTAAACTGATGAGCTCCAGTCTCTCGTTAGCCAAACGGACCCCAGGCTTTTAAATAGAACAAATCCTTCTCTATATAATAATCCACGTCTCTGTCCACAGGGCTTTTGTCTCTGCTCTATTTAACTCTGCGCTCAGTTTCCCTCGTTTAACAACAGGGACAAAGACAAATGTTAATGTAAGGCTCGTCTAATTCTGAACAGCATGATGCATTGTTTTATTAGTTTGTTAATGTTGAACATGTAGGAAAAAGGAGAACTGAAGAATTCTGTTGATCAATAACAAATAGGATGACTGAAATATACGGTCTACAAATACAGAAAATACTGGGTAGATGTAAATAAAGCATCGTACAGTACATGTGCAAAATGAAACTTATGTCTTTAAGGACAGTTTGTGTTCCTCATGACCTGATGAGACCAGACTGTGACTGTTGGAGCTTTGTTTTCATGAGTGGGTGCTCCATCATGTAGTCAATAGATGTTAGGATCTGAAAGCTTCATCGAGTTTCATTTATTCCAGATGAACTACTATATGTCCTTACACATGTCAGTTAGGCCTAAAAAAATTGTTTGTTTCCTATTACGCTCTGAAAAAAATAGGGTAGGTAGGTCGGTAAAAAAAACATTTTGCAAAATCATTTTATTGTCAAATCTTATGAAATGTTGTTGTGCACTCTTTGTGCAGGTTGTGGCTGTTCACACTCTAAACATGCTATTAAATTTCTATTTCAAAACTTTAATATTTGTCTTTAAAACTGAACATATACTTACTAAGCTATGCTACTATCTTGTTCTGAGTGTTTTAGGCCCATTTTAGGCCCATTTAAGCTAGTACTGCACACCATGGACCTGTGGAAGGACTGACACTGACAACATGGACAAGTCTCACGAGATACAAGATGACGCGAGACTCAAGATGGCGGCCAATTCGTAGCTATTTTAACTCGTTTACATTGCCAATTTCTAGTAGAAATTGGCAATTTAATCTAGGTGATTTAAAGCAGGTGATTTTTGGCTAAAGCTGAGTAATTGCTGCAGATTTGAGGGATTTTGAAAAAACCTGGAATGGAGGTCATTGTAAAAAGATTAGGGTTGGCTGTTTTTTCTAGAGTAGGTCGGGTAACCGGAAATGACCTTTTTTTTTTCAGGCCTTACATATATTAGTACTAGTGCGTTCACCTGTGCAGAACCAGGTCATATTTATACTGATATCTAGAGACTGAAGCTTGTAAATGCATCATTCCTGTTTGTTTTTTCAATTAAATTGTATATTTACATAAACATGTTCTCAGACATAAAGAACCACACAGACACAATGCAAAGAAACTCAGTACACAAGCGTATAAATCAATGAAGCAAAAGAAAACAAGGCAAATCAAACAAAAAAGGGAAAAAAACCAACAAAATAAATAAATAATATTATGAACTTCTCCTTACAATGCTCAGGGCTGACTTAGGGTTAATATGATGTATTCTAATGACAAATTTCTCCACTCCATCAAGAGGACATAAGAGACAGCAGGACACTCTTGTTGACGGTAACGAAAAAATTCCATTGTCGATAAAACAAATGAATTTGTCTGTGAACTGAAAATGTAATCTTTTCCAGTTTTAATAAGAAAAGTAACTCATGCATTCATCATTTCTGTTTTTAACGTCATTTCCCATCATGCAACATGGTACTGACTTTCTGGTCAACCAAGCAACATGATTATTATAAGGCTACTGTATTCCAAAAGGACTAATATCTCCCAAAACATTGGTCCTGTCAACTTACTGAGATATTTAATGTGGTGATGGGAGCTATTCCTCAACTGTAGGAACCAAATTGGCCGTTGAAAACATCTCAATTCCTCAGGACGGTGCCATTCCAGTATTATGATACAGATATATACCACTGAAAACAGGTACATATAGGTTAATTCTCCTGTCAATGTTCTTCATGACGGTACTGATGAAGATCTGGAGTTGGCCCCTGAGCCTCTTCAATGGCAGCTCACTGCTCATACAGTATGCTAATCCTAATGCTAATGCTAATGCTAATGCTAGGGGCTATGTGTATTACTGGTAAAATACAGAGATCAAATTTCCCTACAGGGATAATAAAGCAGGTTAAACTTAACCTTTAACCTTTTTAAATTCAAAGTGTCCTGTATCAGCAGCCCTGATGATGATGGCGTGGTGCTAAATCTAAGTACCACTGTATCAATAAATACATATTATCATTATATTATTAAACAATACTGGTAACATGAAAGAGGATGACATTTCAGCCAAAGGAGGGTAAAAAAAAAACAACAGTGAACTTTGCTTTACTAGTAAAATGGACAAATATGGCAACGTGGCTTATATGAATCTGATAGAAGACTGACACAACAAATAAACTCTTTCAGGAAGCTGTCATACAAACCTGATGACAGCGCTGTAATCAGTCAGTCTTGCTAACTACTTTAGAGCTTTGGTAGCCTCATTTCTTCTCTTCTACTGAGCGGAAGTCTGACACCTTGTGGTAAAATCCACAAGGTGTCAGGTAAAAGCAGCTGTTTATGAAATGTCCTCATGAAAATGACCCTTTAAAATGTTTATATGCAGTCACATCCCAACCAATAAAGTCCCATTTATGCTTAATGTTAAATACGGATACAGATAGGGACGGAGCTCCTCTGTCCATGCTCGCATTCATTTTGTCCGATTTCTGCACGTTTCCATACTGCTTACGGATACGGGCCAAACGGAGCAGTACCAGTGGAAACCATAGGGGCAGTGTTGCTGTCACTACCTGATAAATAGCTCTAGTGAGACACGAAGAAGAAATGGCGGAAGTTATGAAGATAGGCTGTGCGAGTTGTGCTGGATGTGGGGGACCACCTGGAGTGCCTTCAAACCTGACGGATTTTGGTAGCTTTTAGCAAAATTATCAGGGGAAAATAGAAAAAAAACGCACTAAATTTGAAAGTCCTCATCGCTATAAGTAAAAACAACAGCCTCTGAGTTCCAACAGCACCCTGAAAATGAAAAACAGTGGTCTGGAAGAAACAAACAGGCGTCCATAGAAGGTGCTAAGTGTCCCTGAAGCTAAACAACCATCCACTCACCGCTCTTGGTGTCCTTCCCGTCCAGCAGGGGTCGGTAGTCGCTTTTGGAGACCGTCTCTCCCACCTTATCGTCGTAGCTCTCCTTCTCCAATGTCGCCACAAAGTCTCTCTTTAGCAGGGCCTCAGCTGGAGCCCCACCCGGGACCCCGCCGCCGCCGCCTCCCAGAGCATCTCGCAGGCTCAGGTCCATAGTCCTGTTCCTGGACACATTGAAAAGAAAAACACAGATGTGATTGGTTGGTTCATCTCTTCTTCTTTCTTGCCTCTCCACCTTAAGCTGTGAGATGTTCCTGCAATCTTTAAACCACGCATAGACTTTGTTTTATTTTACTTTTCCAATAAATCAGTCTGGTTAACCTTTCAAAACCAGCCTCTTGTGTAAAACTTTAGTGGTGGGTCATAATCCGAAAGTATGTTGTCAGCGGATTCTGTGTGGATCGTAAAGTGTATTGTATCTGCTTTAAATTCTCAGCCTTCGGATGCGTCTCTGCTCTTGAATATCCACACTTTTCTCCATATTTTCTGAACTCGGTGTATGCGTTCTACCTGGGTCTGCTTCTCTCCACTACTGAACTGAAATAGGGGTAAAAATTCTCTGGGTTGTTTCTTTAACAGGTTTCTTTGCAAATTTTATTTATCTCAACCCACTATTCTTTAGTCTGTGCTTCATTTCTTTGTGTATTTGGACCCTAATAGTTCAGACAGTTTGGATCTGAACCCTCCAGCTGCTGATCAACTATCTTTAGATTAATTCTGGCAAAAATCAAGTGGATTTCTACAACCTGTTTGAATTCTTGTTTAATTTGTGGCATTTATAACTAGTTCCGTCCCCACATTTGCACATAGAAGGTCCAGACTTCACACCAACATTTCTCCAGTTCCACACAATAGTTCATCATCATCAGCGGTTGGAGTAAAAACTGAAAATATGTCCAAACTTGGAGCCCGTTACTTAAAAGGTTCAGTTATTGGTTGAACGGGACAGAGCAGCACAGCCAATGATCTGCAGGGGGCGGGGCCTGAAGTGTCATGTGCATTTAAAGGGCCAGCGCTCCAAACCACCTTTCTGGTGTCATTAGTCAGAAACAGGCTTGAAGATGGACCTGTGGAGTTGAATTAATGAAGAATTGAGAGCCAAGCAGAGTATTTACAGTTTATGGAGACCACAGGGACATGTTTAAAATGAAGAATTACATTTTTGAAAGAATAAATATCACTGCTTTAAAATCTATTTAACTGGGGTAAAAAAAAAAAAAAAATCCCACTGAGATTAAGAACCTCTTTTTCAAAGGAGTCCTGGCCAAGAGGCAGCATGGAATACAACACACTGTTACAACATACAAAAATGTACAGAAGAAGTCAAACTATGAAAAACAAGATACTGAGTTAGTTTCTAGCACTTTGAGTTTGGATTGAAACGCATTTAAGGAGATCGGTTCAATCAGTTTCCAGTCTTTTAGCAAAATATTCCATGTGTGAGAAGCAGAGTAGACAAACGGCCTTTTAGCCAGTTCTGTATGGGTGAACAGCACAGAGGAACAGCTGATTGTCTGATCACAGACAGTAAGAATCAACACTTCTTCTTGTTACTAAGTTACAGATACAGGCAGGCACTAGTCCATGTACGGCCTTGTAAATATATGTGTATCATCATCCCAGCCTCCTAGTGGAAAGGGCAGGCCACTCTGGAATACAACTGACAGTGATGTGTCATAGATTTAGAATTAGTAATAAACCTCAGAGAAGCAGGATAAACTGTGATAAATTAGTGCTGACATAAATTATTTTGGTAGAACATGTGCACATGATGAAGTGCGTTATGGTATTAAAAAAGCTAAAGTAAAACAAAAGTGGAGAGTACACAAAAATGACTTGGATACTGAAATAGGTACAGGGGTTTTGTCCACTGTGAACCTTGTGCATGGAATATGCTGCAGAAAGACCGGAAACAAACTGAATGTATTTAACTGAAGGGTTTTACTGTAAATCCAAACTGAGAGTCTCTGGAGGCTGACTCCATAACATGCACTTGTTTTTTCATAATCTGTTATAACCTTGGTCTTCTTTTATTTATCTTATCCTTGTGTTTTAACTGTGTAATTCTGTAACTGTGTTTTGTCAATCTTGGCCAGAATTCCCTTGAAAAAGAGGGAGGTGAAATAAAGGTTAAGCCACAAAAAGATGGATGGATGGATTTTAAATTGTAAAAGTGATTTAAAAATATTTTCTATCTTTATAAACATTTATATAAATACCAAATTTCTCATTTTCTTTTATATTTCACTTCTCACTTGTGTTTTTTTTCCCTGTGTCTTTCTTTGCACTTGTGTGTTCAGTGTTGCTGAAATTTCCCCATGGTGGGACAAATAAAGTCTTATATCATATCATAGATAGTCGGATAGATGGACGGATGGACAGACAGATTGACCTCGGGTCAACCCAATCTAAGTGTTACAAGTACATATTCTGTAAAAAGTTTTGTTGGAACCAAACTTTTTCAAGGGGACAGTGGACAGATGTCAAAAACATCGCATTTCAGCAATGGAATTAAATGTAATAAGGACCCAGCAGGCAGTGGCTGACACCGGCTCCATTCACCAGTCTGTACTGGGTCACCTTGACTGCACAGTATTTAATGATAGGGTCCATATAACAATCATGGAAAACTGATTTTTATGAAACTCTGTAAATTAGTTTCACTGCACCAAGAGTCAATTATTTTAGGTTTTAATAAACTGTGTATTTACTATAAAATCCACTCTTATGTTAATTAATTTATTATATTAGTAGTAATGACACACATCAGGGTATTGTCTTGTTGTGATATTAATTGCTGTGTGAGCTCTAATGTTTTGGTTTTTTTTTTTAATTTATCATTGCTTGTCATCAACCATGTAAAAGTCTTGCTTGTATTTGTGTGAATCCCAGGAGAACTAATTGTTACCACGACGACACCCATCTGAAATGCCTAAAGTTCATTTTGTCCGTTTTCCTATACCTCAGATAAACTTGGGGAACAACATTGCTCCGCTGACCTTTTGTGTTTTCCACCTCTGGGTCGATAGGTTTGTAAACACAAGAGCAGCGCTTGCTTTCAAATGAGCGTCTTCCGGACCAGACATGGTCATGTGATCACGTTTTACGATGACCCAATGACGTGATGACCAATGACGTTTTTGGCTCCTCTTGACTGATGGAAAAGCAAAGCAGTTCTTTGGAGGCACCAGGCTGGTCCGAGTACCGGCACCGAACTAGCACCAGGTTCTTTGTAGCGGAAAAATACACACGAAATTCTCCATGACCACAGAACACTAGCAAACCCACGATTTTCCAGCTCAATACATGAAGAAGTCAATAACCTCTGGGTCAGACCAAATCGGATATCAAAAATGTAACCAAGAAACTCCACATTTAGTCCATTTGCTTATTTACAATTTTTCATTTGTGCATTAAATCAAAAAAATGAAAAACATTTTTTTTTTTATTAGTACATGAATATTGAAATTAAGAGTTGTTTTTTTGTTTATCGATAATTGACTCTCAATTGGATATGAAAAGAACGAATGACACACAGATTTTGGATCAATGACTTCATTTTTTTGACGCCTTTGCTGAAAAAGTCACTTTTTCTTCAGTTTTCTCTGTTTCTGATATAATAAACCTCAAAGTGAGTTTGTAACGGTTGGGAAGCAGGTACAAATCCAACTGTTACAAACTGTCTTTTCTCCCGACATCAACAGCACTATTAAATAAGAAAGCAGCTTTGATCACCAGGCCCTCAGTCCTCTGTCCTTCATTCAACCTTACCTCAGGTCTGGTTTTTCCAGCTACCCATGTTCTTACTATTTATGTGTTTCAGTGCTTTTTAAACCTTTACTCTTTAAGGAATGACATTACTCCCAGCCTTTTTGAATGAACTCGTATCAATTGTATTTATTCTATTTATTGTGTCTTGGTGTGAAGTAGCTGAAATGTATAACTGTGATTATGCTGACTTCAAGATTTTGTGACTGAGTCGTTTTGTGATGTGTAGTGCTGTTGTCCAAAACACATATCCTGTATGGGTCAGGAAAGTTTATCCTGATCCTCCTGAACTTTACTCTGAGCTTTTATGAACATTTACATGATCAATGAAGTAAATTTAGGAAAACACATGATTTCACTGAAAAACAATGCAAAACACAGAGGATAGTATTCTGATAAATGGTAATAAATCACAGAAGAAATGCTATATATCGAGAAAAAATTCATTTGGGAACTGCTACAAAATATCACTGGATCTTTACAGGTTAACCCGAAGGGATCACATGACATGTTCAACACGTCATAGCGTTGGAAGTCAGTCACATAGACCACTGAGGACAACTGCATTCAAAAGTGTGGACCGGAAACACTTTTCACTTGATGTTGACAGAACAAATACGACCAGAGATACGACGGTTTGAAACTATAGCAAACAAACAATGTCGTGTTATTATAGCGTTAGATTTCTGACCATATCTACGTCCTTTTTTGTCCTTTTTCAAAACGGGAAAAACTGGCCGACTCCGTGGGTTCCAATCCTACATTAGCATTACAGCTAAGGGTGGGAATGACCCCCACCTGAACCGGATGTGGAAACTGGGAGGGGGGGACTGGAGGAAACACTTATGTAAAGATCTGCTTTTATGTCAAATATTTGAGTTTTTAAATTTTAATTTTATATACCTAATACTGGAACAATATTCACTTTTAAAGTCTCTGAAAATGTTCCTCAAACATCTTTGTGTTATTTATAATAACAATAAATCATATACATTTTTAAATCAGATTTTACATTTACCTCTGCCAAGGAGGTTATGTTTTTGCCAGTGTTTATCTGTTTTTTTTTTCGTTTGTGTTCAGAATAACTTGAAACATTCTGAACGGATTTGGATGACATTTTCAGGAATTGTTGGAAATGGGAAATGGACGAAATTATAAAATTTTGGGGGTGATCCAGATCACCACCCGGATCCAGGAATGTTTTTTTTAAGTTTCTATAGCATTGGGAGACAGGACCATTTTGGGCATTTGTGCATAAACTGCACATAGAGTGGTCAGGGCTCTTGGGAAAAAATACAGGACATGTTTCCAAAAGCTTCTACTAGATATCAAAGACTGATCTGGATAATTGAACAATTATCTCCCCCAAGGAGGTTATGGAAGCAGTAGAGTTTGTTTGTTAGCAACATAGCTCAAAAAGTTATGGAACGATTTTGATTAAATTTTCAGGACATGTTAGAAATGGGACAATGAACAATTAATTACATTTTGATGGTGATCCAGATCACCATCTGGATCCAGGAATTTTTTTAAAGGTTTCTTTATTGTTGGGAGATAGGACATGACGGCACTGGGCTGCCTTGGCGGAGGTCTGCGCTCTCCTAGTGCTTTTCAACTTTTTGTGTGTTTTTTTGTCTTTTGTTGATATAGTAGGTTAAAGTGAAAAAATAATAGACAGATGAGACAGATGAAGTTGTGCTAAAAAAAAAAAAAAGTAAAAACATACCAAACATGGGTGGAGGAAACATTTGTTTGTATCACATATAAAGGTAAAATCAGAAGTGCTGAAAAACCGACAAAATAGGCTCAGACCACCAGGGTTAATGAAGATCATAAGTAAATAAATATAAAAAATCTACAAGAATAAACATGTCAGCAGCATAAACATAAACCCAGTGCCCGAAGCCTAAGACAGTTTGACCCCTGGACAAACTTTTCCATCTTCAGCCCTCGGCTTCTGTTTACCCCATCATCCAACCTCCCATCGAACAAGCCACCATTGTCTCACCGCTGTTCCAAACACACACACACACACACACACACACACACACACACACACTGAGTCCAGTATGAGCACATACAGTAGAGAGTTAGTCGCCCTCGGTGGAACTGTAGGCCATTGTACTCAGAGGACACAGCACCGTGGACGCCTGTCGCTCCATCCACCACCAACACACTTCACTTTTCATTTATAATCTTATAATCACACTCATCGCTCTCCCAGACACACTCTCACACTGCACTCAGCAATTTCATCATTCACACCCTAAAATAAACCCAACCCACACTGGAGCTTCCAAACCTCTGTTACCCTCTTAGTACATCATTCTGTGACATTTAGCGCTTGGTTGGAGAGGTTTCATCAGCTTGAATAATCAGCGGCCTGGAGTTGGCGTTCTTTGTTTTCTGTCCGAGGGAGTTCCAGTTATTTCATATTGAACCATATTCAATTTTTTACGCTAAAATTATGTGCAGATATAGTGTGATAAATATAAATATACTATATGACAGGTGTAAAATACTATCATAATAATCTATATATCATGAAAACCGCACATTTTTCTCTTTGTTTTAGTGTAAGAAAAGTAAAATTACACAAAAACATTTACATTTACAGACTAGCCTTTAACAAAACCTGTGAATAACCTGAACAAATATGAACAACCTGAAATGTCTTAAAAGAAGTAGGTGGAATTTTAACAATGTTCTCCCCTTTTTTTCTTCCTTTATTATTTATCCATTCATTTACAATTACAACAATTACAAACACTCGATGAGGACTATATACAAACAAACACTAGGGGGGTTAGAGGACAGTGAAAATATCACTGTCAATATCACTTCAAAATTTCAATAAATAAATAAAAAAGAAAGAAAAAACAAAACATGATATCTTGTATTTGGAGCATACATATTAAAATAACAAATGTGCAGTCAACAATGTTCTGCCTGTTACTAAAGGTTTTCTGTATTTGCAGATCCACTCCGTACATTATAATGCACATGTATAAATAAATCAACTAAAAAAATCGTAATATTTTTTAAATCGCACTTATTTTTCTTAAGAATTTTCAGGTGGTTCATATATCCTCACGTCATGTTCAAGTACAGTTCGTAGATGTAAACACTTTCATTATGGAATTTAACTTTTTTCACTCAAAAACATAGAGAAAACTTTGGAGTTGACATTATTTTTAAGTTCTTATCCTATTATTTATATTATTTTACTGGTCCAGCCCACTTTATATTATACGAGGTTGTATGTGGGTCCTGAAGGAAAGTGAGTTTGACGTCCCTGCAGTATCTGGACAAAAGTATGTGGACACGTTGAATTCAGGTGTTTTCTTTTCTAACAGGGGTCTGGGATACAAAACAATAATGACTAATCTCAGAATATCATTTTCTATTATGTTATATTATATTATCCAAATGTTGATTTTTTTTTTTTAAATCCATG
>JAQQZY010000010.1:34344903-34364237 GCA_030068375.1 Ostorhinchus rueppellii | reverse complement strand
TGTCCCTGTGGTCTCCATAAACTGTAAATGCTCTGCTTGGGTCTGAATTCTTCATTAATTCAACTCCACAGGTCCATTTTCAGCCCTATTTCTGAGTAATGACACCAGAAAGAATATGTGGATCATTTCTTCTTTTGAGAAGAAGTCAGTAACTTCCGGGTCATACCAAATCGGATATCAAAAATGTCCACATGAAACTCAACTTTTGGTCCATTTGCTTTTTTTCCAATTTATTAATTTGTGCGTACAATCAAAACAATGAAAAACAACTTGTTTGTTGATTTTTACATGATTAATGAAATGAGTAATTTTTTTCATTTTCCAATTGTTGATTCTCAATTGAATATGAAAAGAATGAATGATACATGGATTAGAAAGGTGGTTTTGAGCGCTGGCCGTTTAAATCCAAGCCCCTCCAGGTTGTTGACCCAGCTTTCTGTCCCATTCATCCACTTATGTTCGTTAATACAAGCAACAACTGAACGTTTTAGGTAATCGGCTGGAAGTTTGGACATATTTACAGTCTGGACAACAACCACTGCTGCTGACAATTATTTTTTTGATCAGTGTATTTTTAATAAGTCTTTCAAACGTACAAAAAGTAAGACAAACACTGAGACATATAATGGAGACAGAAGACACCACAAAAAAAAAATAATTAAAGGCTCCCACTATGTAATTATCCAATCAATCAATTGTCGTTTTTCCATTAGGTATATTTTTAATATTTTTAAGCATAAGTTATATTTGCGCAATTTGAGGGCCAATGGAAAAGCGACTGGTGATTCACATGTGGTAAAATTTCACTTCTTTTATTCTGGAAGTATTTTACGAGTAGAACAGTGGTATCTGTACTCTCCAGCATTCTGCACATTGGTCCAAACTTGTATTTAAATGAACTCTCGTGTGGTTTTAGGGCCACCAGCGCACGCCAAGACGCCACTGGAATGGACATCACCAGCCGCTGTACTCTGGGGGACCCCAACAAGCTCCCTGAAGGGGTCCCCCAGCCTGCACGCATGCCCTACGTCTCAGACAAACACCCACGGCAGACTCTGGAGGTCATCAATCTGCTGAGGAAACACCGGGAGCTCTGCGACGTGGTGCTGGTGGTCGGCGCCAAGAAGATTTACGCTCATCGAGTCATCCTGTCTGCCTGCAGCCCCTACTTCAGGTATGAGACCATCTGTGAAGGCAGTTAGAATGAGGTGAAATGAGGCGTTTGAGGGACATTCTATCCTATTGTTGACTCTTTGTTCACTTCAGGGCCATGTTTACTGGAGAACTGGCAGAGAGCAGACAGACCGAGGTCGTCATCAGGGACATCGATGAGAGAGCCATGGAGCTGCTCATTGACTTCGCCTACACTTCACAGGTAAATAAGACTGTGTTTTATTGATATGTGGCATTAGGGACGGTAGAATACCCACTCAATAGTACGTCAGGATCAGTTAGTTATTAACCAATATTCAGTTGCACCATTAGGATGGAGATAGATATTCACATTATCAGAATCCAAATAGTCTTTATTGTCATTATGTGTCCAATGAATTTAGGAGTGATGCAGCAGTCAGTGCAACAATATGAATAAAAACAATACATCGGAAAATAAGAATAGAGCGACTATAAAATTACAAAAAACTAAAAGGTAAAATAGAACAGAAAATGTAACAAAGTAAAATAAGAATGGAACTAAAAGTAGAATAAAATAAAAGTAGACATAAAATATGAATAGATACTATATTAACAGTATGTGTATCTATGATAGCCTGTAAAAATACTGCATTTATGTTTGAATAAAGATTGCATTGTTATTTTTAAGAACATAATTTTGTGCAAACTGCAGAGAATTATTGCACAACTTCTTGGACATGATTCACATTATACAGGGTTGTTGCACATTATTGGAGGTGATTGCATGAGGATACACTGAGGATCACAGTCAACTGTGTTTTCCTGTGCGATTCCCAGCTGCAAGTGTAAATATACTTAAAACACTCAAGTAAGATGCAATGAAATACAAATTCATTTAATCCATGTTCATGTGAATTTACAAGTCTTTGCTTTTTTTTTTCTGTGAGTCTTCTAGTTGTTGGTTGTGGTTTTTAAACGGTTACAGCAGCACTGCTAACAAATGGAAGTTAAGGTGATTCAAAAATAGACGTCAGAAGAAGGTTACAGGAGCGTTTCAAAGGCACAGACGTCCTTCAGGCTAATAGAAGGTCGGATATAAAGAATACAAAGGCTATTGTGCAACTGCACGTCAGACGAGAACAGGTTGTCCTCAAAAAAATGTCCCAACCTGCAGAGCCTCAGACAGAGCTGAATGACTCCGGATGAGATGGCAGAACCTGTCCAGTCTGTCCACAGCCACAGCTCCATCTGAGCAGAACGTTCCCTGACCAGTGTCTTCCCGCTTCCAGGTGACCGTGGAGGAGGGGAACGTCCAGACGCTGCTCCCTGCCGCCTGTCTCCTGCAGCTGGCAGAGATCCAGGAGGCCTGCTGCGAGTTCCTCAAGAGGCAGCTGGATCCCTCCAACTGTCTGGGCATCAGGGCCTTCGCAGACACACACTCCTGCCGAGAGCTGCTCCGCATTGCAGACAAGTTCACCCAGCACAACTTCCAGGAGGTAAAGTCGACCGTTTGCAGCGTCCGTTCATTCATGGGTGTCGGTCCTTGATGTGTATAAATGACCATGAAGTGTTTCTGATGATTCCTCAGTATCAGTTGCTACTTGAACATGTACACAAGAAAAAACCAAACCAAATGAAGTGCGTTTTCCTCATCTTAGTTCTTTGTTGTTTTTAGCTCATAAACCCATAAACCATGAGCTGTTATGAAGGCGTCGTCTTCATTAACAATTTCTTCAAACATTTTCTCTCATAAAATAACTGCTCATTTGTCCTTTTTATTTACCTTCCATGGGACAATGTCTGTCTCCAAAGTTTGTTCAGTTTTGAGAGATTTAGATTTTTGAAATACAAAAAATTTGTCTTTACTCATGACAGTCCATATTTTGATGGTTTATAACATGGAAATGATTACAGATATCAATACAGTTACTGTTGATCACTGATAGGAGGTCATATATGGACTTTCATTTGGGTTTGTGATCTTAGACCTTGAGTGACCTTGAAGGGTCAAACTTAAGGTCAGCAATGTCTAGATTTCAACAGTGTTTTTCTCCAAAACTACTAGTCAGATTCATTTAAAGGTTTTGTTTTTATTATGTATCTTTCTTGGGACAATGTCTATAAAGTTGAACAGTTCTGAGAAATTAAAATTTTTGCATTTTAAGGATTTTTTTTTTTTAAACATGAAAAATATGTCTTTTCGGAAAACAGTCAATATTTTGATAGTTTATAACGTGTAAATGGTTAGCGATATCAATATAGTTCCTACTGGTCACTGATAGAAGTCATGTATGGATGTTGAATTAGTTGAGTTCTCCTCCAGTGAAAGCCCCGCCCACTTCTGTTGGGAGGTTGATCTGCTGCATCCAGACCACAGGATTGGAACATAGAACAGAACCTGACAACGTCACACATTCAACTTATTAGTTCTATATCGAACATGATGCTGACATACAGGGACATTGGAATTATTTTTTCTTTTCACAAGAATAGTTCTTTCTGTGAACCTTTAGTAATTTGTAATAATTGTGAAGGCATCTGTGATTTTAATCTCACAATGCTTGTATAATTCCACCAAATACAGAGTTCAGATGTATGATGTGTCCAAAGTTATACCAGGTAAAGTCTGTGATCTACAGAGTCCATTCAGTCAGCTGATCGGTAAAAATGAACATGAAGCGTTTCCAATAATTCTCCAGTATTATCTGGATTACTTTAGTCACTCCTTTAATACGTACACGAGAAAGCGAGTTTTTGTTTTATTTTCTGTCAAAACCTAAGGATTCTGGTTGCCTTGAGTTGAGAACATCAGAGAAGTGTTGATTTTCTGCATAAAACCATCAGCAGGAATGTTACACACTTCATTTAGTTTATTTTTACCAGTTCACTGCCTTGTTTCCGAGCCTCAGGACGTGTGCGTGTACTAATACAGCTGTCGATGTCATGTGTTTGACAGCAGTTTCACATAAACAAGGAAAAATAACTTGTGATAGTAAGCGTCGTTTCAACACATGTGGCTCGATGGATACAATGGATCAGGTGTTAATGGACACATCTGGGAACAAAATGAATAGATATTTCTGATGTCAGGATGTTGTCATGAATGAAAATAATGTACTTTTACTCATTAATTCCTTCAAAACTGTCACGCAGTGGAATGAAACCTTTTTTATCTTGTGTTCACAGTTTTGAGAAAAGTAGATTGTTGAAGTTTTAGACTATTTTTTAAAATATTAAAAATGTCTTTTACCTATAATGGTCCGTATTTTGATGAGTTATAACAAATTATTAGAGATATCAATGTAGCTACTATTGACACACTGCATATGACCTTTGACCTTGCAGTGTGCTTGCACAGGTATTTAAATTTTTAAAAATGAATTTTTTTAATACTGTTTTCCAGATCTGGAAAAGTCTGGAATTTTGTGTGAAAGTCTTGATAAAATGTGGAAAAAAGTTAATCTCTTAGTTGAATTTTAGAGTTTGCTCAAAGTCAGTGATGTAAGGTAAAAAATACACGAGAAAACGTATAAAACTAGATATGATTTCACTAACTACTAGGTACTGCAGTGATTTTAGTGAAACTTGTGTGACATCCATGCAGTTTTGTAATTTTCATGTTTTGAAAGCATTTCTGTCACTAAAACACAATTTACTGCGAGTTGTACATTAATTCTTTCATTCAGAAATTTATTAAAATGAACTTTTCTACTCCACACAACAGGTACAATCTCAACCACAAAAGAAGGAACCGAAGTATAAAAGTACATAAAGTTTAGGCCGAGGGAGAAATACCAGTTTTGAAAGTCTGGAATTTTGATTTGGATAAAGAGCAAACGCCCTGCCTTGGATGACCTTGAAGAGTCAAACTCAAGGTTACCAAGGTTTAGATTTCAATAATCTTTTTTTCCAAAACTACTGGTTGGATTCATTCAAATATTATCAGTCACTTTCTTGGGACAATTTCTACAAAGTTTGTTCAGTTTTGAAAAATTTTTCTCTGCAAATTTTTGATGAATTTTTAAGAATTTCACAAATCTATCTTTATTTACAATCATCCATAGTTTGATGATTTTAACACAGAAATGGTTACAGATATCAATATAGTTCCTATTGGTCACTGATAGAAGTCCTACAGTCGCGGAAAAAATTATTAGATCATCAAAAGCCATAAAAAATGGTTATACAATCCAGTCCAAACTCCTGTTTATTATGCGACTAAAATGGACAGAAAAGAAAACATGGAATGAATAAAAACACAGTTTTTGTCAGTACAATGACACAGATACTGATGGAAGAGCTGAAGTGATTTTGGTTTTTATCAAGAAAACATGGAAAATGGATAGAGATCACCTCTGAAATTAAACTGAGCTATTTTTGTTATCATTATATTTGTCCAAAACAATGGACCTATAGTTCAACCAAGCAATAAAATGAACAAAAAACTGAAGAAAACACCTCCAGTGGAAGTCCCGCCCACTTCTATTGGGAGATTGATCCCCCTCATCCAGACCACAGGACTGGAACATGGAGACAGAACCTGACAACCTCACACATTCAACTGTGGATTGATTCTTGTTCCAGGGACATTGGTCGTGTTTTTATAGCTCTGTCATGATTAACCATCTTCACTGATGGATTTGATCGCCCCTCTCTCCCTTTCCGTCGGTGCCGCTGACTGTTCTGCTCTTTTGTCTTCTTAGGTAATGGAAAGTGAGGAGTTCATGCTTCTTCCTGCCAACCAGCTGATTGACATCATTTCCAGTGACGAGCTCAACGTTCGGAGTGAGGAGCAGGTTTTCAACGCCGTGATGGCCTGGGTGAAATACAGCATCCAGGAACGCCGACCGCAGCTGCCGCAGGTCTGTCGGCGCCCGTAAATGAATGAGGGCGCATCCAGAGCCTTCAACACCAGCCTTCTGCAGCATAAACAGGCAGCGTTTAAATGGATGTCATGTGTTTTCCAGGTCCTGCAGCATGTCCGACTGCCGCTGCTCAGCCCTAAGTTCCTGGTCGGCACCGTGGGCTCAGATCCTCTCATCAAGAGCGATGAGGAGTGCAGGCGAGTCCTGATACTTAACGTCCCCTCCATTCATTGTATGACACTAAACACAAGTCTTTGTTTCAAATGATATCTTGTTTGAAACCTTCACATTTAGGCACAAAATAAGACCCAAATCACTTGTGGGTCTGTTCTTCAAACTCAGAAACCTTCAATCTTCAGCAGATGAACATGAAAATATCCTGACAGTGTTGAACTGTTGAAAGATGTACTTCTGCAGAGAAACTCCAAGGTTAAAATGATGGGAGGAGAGAAAAACATTTGTTTTGGAGTGAAGTACAGTATTTTTGGTCGTCAAACAATAGCAGAGATCTGAATCTGCATACAGTCACCTTCCTAACATAATTGCCCAAGACATTTTTTACGGAAATACAGAAGACTTAACAAGAAATGGACTACTTTTGTCAAAAAAAATTATCTGGGCAATTATTTTAGGATGGTGACAAAGTTTGTTATGCTAAATTCTGTTTTGTTTTTGTTTTTTTTTAAATCTCAATTCTTAATCTTGTTTCAGTGCTCCTAATGAATCCTGGGTAAATGGCAACAATTACAGACAGTGTTGCTGATCTTAATCCCATCCAAATCTACATCAAATCTCTAATGTTTAGAAGTCCACTATTCCACCAAATAGAGAGGTCCTGTGAGGATGTCAATCTTGTGCAAATCAACATCTCTGAGTTTGTTGCTGCATTTTTAGTTTCTTTTCTGCATTTTGCCACCTTCCTAAAATAATTGCCTGTCGTTTTTTCAGATTTGTCAGGAAATACAAAAAAACACAACCAGAAATTGAGTATGAGATGATTTAGATGCAAAAGGAATTTTGTCCAAAAATGATTTGGGCAGTTATTTCAGGAAGGTGATGTTTTATTGGGCTTATTTTCTGGTCGAGGCCTGTGGAACAGTGTTGTGTAGTCGGCCTAGAAATTCTGTCTGTAATTTGAGAAGAAACCTGACTTTGCTTGTCTCGTGCCAATGCATCACATGAAACACAGACGTACAGGGTTCATTTCCAAATCACTGGAGGTACAAAGATGTACCGGTCCTATATGAACAGGATTTCACCTTCAGATCGTTAACTTTCTGACAGAGTGTAATGAGTAGTTTTTCTGTTTCAGAGACCTGGTGGACGAGGCCAAGAACTACCTGCTACTGCCACAGGAGAGGCCGCTGATGCAGGGTCCACGAACCCGGCCCAGGAAGCCCATCCGCTGTGGAGAAGTACTTTTTGCAGGTCAGTCTTATTAACCCTTTTATGACGATTGTATCACTGGTGCTTAGCCGCTTTCTGTCCTGCTTATTCAATAATGGGCGGTGCAGGCTGTGCTGTGTGCAAAGTTACTAATTCCTCTGTCTCCTGCCGTTGTGAAGTTCATTGACCTTTTCCCTACCTCCTGTTATGGCCCGGCTCAAAGACCACAACCAAAAGAAAAGGAGCAAGTGGGGGTTAGTGCGAGAAGTGCTGGTTTTATTTACAAAAACACCTTGAAATGGAATAATCTAAGAGTCCATGGTGTCAGCAAATGGTGTAGGAGCACCCACAGCCGGTTTGGCAGGAGTGAGAGCGCACAACATGATGACAGGGAGGGGCTATAAAGAGGAGCCCGACACTGGGCCCAGGTGCAGCACATCTGCTAATGATCTGGTCGACCCGCCTAAAGCAGATCCTGTAAACCAGAAGAAATAGAGACCAACACACCTCTAGTGGTGTGGAGGCATCGTCACACTCCTGAAACCTCACAAACTTTTATTTAAGGAGGTAGGATCTTTGTTTATGATGGCTTTGCCCCCCCCAAGAACCAGCCCTGAGGCCTATTATATACGTATGATAAGTCTAAAGCGACAGTGATGATTTTTTGTCAAATGTATGGTATGGCAGCAAGGATGTGCCACAGCAAAACCTTACCGGCCAAAACTCTGTATGGTATTGGTGCAACAAATACAAAATAGAGCCATTGTTTATTGTTTTGTTTTTTGTTTTTTTTACAGTTGATAATCTAACTAGGTGACTAGTCCTTGCAATAGTCCATGAGTAGTCAACTATTGAAATCATCATTAGTAGCAGCCCTATTAGCTGTCGACGTCTCCATCTCACACATCGGTGCCTCCTTATGTGTTCGGTTTCTTCTTCATGTCTTTCTTCTTCATGTGCTCCTGCAGTCGGAGGCTGGTGCAGCGGCGACGCCATCTCCAGTGTGGAGCGTTACGACCCTCAGACAAACGAGTGGCGAATGGTGGCGTCGATGAGTAAACGGAGATGTGGAGTGGGTGTCAGCGTCCTGGATGACTTGCTGTACGCTGTGGGAGGTCACGACGGCTCCTCCTACCTGAACTCTGTAGAAAGGTCTGGAACAGGCCCTCAGTTTGTCCTTTATCGTCCTTTCTTTGAGGCTCAGGAGCTCAGTGTTTCTCTGTCCTGTGTCTCCCATTCAGATATGATCCTAAGACCAACCAGTGGAGCAGTGATGTGGCCCCCACCAGCACCTGTCGGACCAGTGTGGGTGTGGCCGTCCTTGGCGGTTACCTGTACGCCGTGGGTGGACAGGACGGTGTTTCCTGTCTCAACATTGTAGAAAGGTACACACTCTACGGCTTTATCCTGCCTTTTTGCCTTTCTTGAATACCAACATCCATTTTTAGTTATTGATATTTTTCCACTATTCTGTAAATAATTGTTAATGTTATTTGTTCCCTCTTTATGACAATAAAATTACTAAATTTAAACTATTTTAGATCCTTTTTCTCATTCAGTTGAAATTCAATTGTACGAGTTTATGAAAGACTATTTAATAAAATAGTCTCTAAAAGGTATTAAATTTGATCTGGTAGGTCTTAAGTTGTGTTTCCATAAACTTTTTGGCTGCTGTGTTTAAATGTGGCTGTTAAATGTTTAAACTGCAAAGAAAGAAACGTTCATCTACTTGGTTCCACCCGTTCCAACCCGACGATTTATACAGCAATTAGGAACCAATTATCACTAAATTTGCAGAAATGATCACAGAACATTCAGTCCAGCACACACGCAGCTGTGAGTCGCCCGAGAAAACTGACTTTGGGAACTTTAAGGGATGGCTCTCCAGCAAAAAGTAAGCATGAAAACCTACACATTTAATGATGCCTGGTTGGAGAAAAGATCATTTTGGATCTGGTTGACATGAGTGAAGGGGACATTAAAGTTTGACGTTCACTGCAAGAAATCACTTCAGCTTGAAACAGTGGGAAGTAAATAAATACATACTTTTTCCTAAACTCTAGGACTCGTGAATTTTTGCCAGTATAGCTGTAAAAGGGGCACTAAATTTGGTTCTGAGTAGTGTTAAAAAGGTCTAAAATTTAACCAGTAGGAACGCTGTATAAGGATTAGCAGGCTGTAGGGGATTTAATGAAATATTGTACGTGATATTTTTGTTGTTGTTGTTGTCCTGACTGTGTTTTTATTCAACACTGATGGGAGCTTGTTGTTTGTTCAGGTATGATCCAAAGGAGAACAAATGGACTCGCGTGGCGTCTATGAGCACCAGGAGGCTGGGCGTGGCGGTCGCTGTACTGGGAGGTTTCCTGTATGCAGTGGGCGGCTCTGATGGGACGTCACCTTTAAACACAGGTGTGGTTCTGGTTTAACACAACGCCACTCTGCAGGTCATAAAAACCCCTTCAGTTTGAATAAATTCTACCCGTTTGTCTCTTCTTGTTTTCCTTGCTTCTCAGTGGAGCGTTACAACCCTCAAGAGAACCGCTGGCACACCGTGTCGCCCATGGGCACTCGGAGGAAGCACCTGGGCTGCGCCGTCTACCAGGACATGATTTATTCTGTCGGAGGCCGAGACGACACCACAGAGCTGAGCAGTGCCGAGCGCTACAACCCCAGAACCAACCAGTGGTCTCCAGTCGTAGCCATGACGTCCAGACGGAGTGGGGTGGGTGTCTTTGCTTTAGCGCAGGGGTTTCAAACATGTGGCCTGTGGACCAAAAACAGCCCATCAAAGGTTCCAATCCGACCTACTGGGGGAATTTACAAAAATTACACTGAAGATTTTAACAGCAGGGTTCTTACAGGTGCTTGAAATCCTTGAAAATGCTTGAATTTCATTGTTGTGTTTTCAAGTTCTGGAAAGTTTAAGTGCGTCAAAGTGCTTGCGTTTTTTTTTTTGTTTTTTTTTTTCCTAACTTGTCTTGTCCAGCATCCTGACAGCAGAATGGTAGTCTGGCTGCCCTTTGGTGCCAAACAAATTTGCTTTGCCAAGGGAGGCTTCACAGTTTAAATGAGGCTTCCCTTGATATTCTACTGTCTTTATTATGAGTTTTGTTGAATCACATTTCAATGCCAGACCTGAGATGAGGAGACTGGGGGGAGGAGAAGAGAAGGGGAGAAGAGCAGGAAGGAGTGAAAGGGGAAGGAGGAGGTTGAGACCCTCACAAGACAATATGAACAATGCTAACAATAACAACCATGGTGAAAGAGCTTGAAAGTGCTTGCATTTCTAACCAAAGTTCCTTACAGAGAGGCGATACATTTTGAAAAATAAAGCTTTATGTTAAAAAAGAATATTAGTAGGTGTTCTCAGGTCCATGTTTATCTTCATGTTTTGCTCAGTGTGAGTGTGTTTGAAGAACGCAGAGTGGATAACGCTTTGTGTTCACCTTTCATTTCTAAACTTTTTGCTGTTATTTGATTAAAAAGTGAAAAAATAATCATGAGTGCATATATTCCTGTAGACCCAGCGGTAAGGCACTCTGCTGGAAATATTTGAAAACGACTCTTAAAAGTGCTTGAATTTGAGCTTGAAAAATTTGTATGAACCCTGTAACAGCCAAGGGTGTTGAACTCAGACCAATATGACCTCAAATATAATGGCGTAATAACCTAGAAGTAATGACTCCAAATGTTCCTCTTGTTTGGACAGGCTTTTATTTTTATGACCACTGGCTTTTCATGCCTGTCTGTGACTGTAGCTGTGTGTTTTGGGTTTTTTTTTTTTTTGCCTATATATTTACTTCTGATTCTTTTTGCAAAGCACTTTGTAAATTATTTCTGCAGCAAGTGCTATATAAATAAACTTTATTATTAAACTTTATTAGTAATGTGAAAAAAAAATGACATTACATCATGCCTATAAATAATGAAGACTCCAAATTTTTCTATTTTAGTGCAAAAAATATTAAATTAAAAAAATATTTACATGAAAAACTATTCTTTAACAACCTCAAATGTCTAAAGAAAATAAAGTGCAATTTTAACAATATTCTGTTACTAAAAGTATTATGCCTTTTTTGTAGATTTGAACTGTAATGCACATAAATGATAAGCTGAGGCATAATACTGTAAAATTGCTGTTATTTTTCTTAAGAAATTACATTTTTTCAGGTTATTCTCATCTTGTTTTTGGATAGTTTTTAAATGTTAATACTTTCATAATTTAATCTTAATTTTTGCATTAAGTTTTTATTTATTTTTTTATTATTATTTCACTGGTCCGACTGAATGTGGAACCTGAAGGAAAATGAGTTTGACATGACTGCTTTAGTGTTTGTTGAAGGTGGAGAATGTTGAAGATGTGTGTGTTTGTAGGTGGGCTTGGCGGTGGTGAACGGTCAGCTGATGGCCGTCGGAGGCTTTGACGGGACGACGTATCTTAAAACAATAGAAGTGTACGACCCCGATGCCAACACATGGAGGTGAGTGGAACCCAAACACTGTGCATAAATAAAGCAGATGAAAATGTGATCACAGCTGTAGTTTATGTCCAGATTTGACTTTTTTTTTTCACAGAACTGTCAGTGTTGTGACTAAAAACTATTATATATTTGGTTGCATAAAGGCTTTCCCTTTGTTTATGTTCAAAAGGATCATTTATGGGACTTTTATTCATGTCCTGTTCTTATAGTAAAAAGGAAAATCAAGTCCTATTCCGTAGGACTAGTAAAACCTCTGAGGATTTATAAATCAATTCCCTACATTTTTATTTTATGCTACACATTTACATAAAATCAATTTATATTTCACTTAAATTTGCTGATGTTATTTTTAAAATCTGATGTGGACACGCATTATCTTATTTTGGAGTTAAAGGATTCTTCCAGTGATCAGGTAAACGGGATAATGTGATCGGCTTTGTCTGATAACGGCCATGATCGGATAATTAGAAATCGAATTAACGCACCTAGATTTCCAATCCAATCTGTCTTTATTTATAAAGAACTTTAAAATGACCACAGTGGACCAAGGTGCTGTACCGAAAAATAAAAGCGCAATAAAAAAATTAATGAAAGCATTAAAAAATATTGGAATCAAATAAATAAAACAAGTTAAAATACAAAAACTTAACAAAATATCAGGATTGCATGAGTTAAAAGGCCAAAGAGAACAGGTGGGTTTGAAGAAGAGAATTAAAAACAGGCAGAGGAGGTCTGTCTGGGACCATCAGCTGATCTGAGAGCGACTGGGTGTATATGTATGAAGGAGCTCAGAGGGAGGGTGGTGCAGGACCATGGAGGGATTTAAAAACAAAACTATTTTCAACTGGATTCTGAAATGGACAGGCAGACACTGGAGCGACTCTAAAATCAGAGAAATGTGCTCAGATTTCAACATTTCTCCTCAGTACTCTGATGTCTCCATGCATGTACACAGGTTAATCGGATTTCTTTTGTTTTTTGTTTTTTTACATCTGTGCATGTGTTTATAAAAAAAGAAAAAAAAAAATCTATATAAACAGAATGTACACAATGAGCCAAAGGAAAAAGGTAAACAAACAATGAAATGAAGGGTAGCAGCAGCATGTGACCTATTCTGCAGTCTTATTAGCTCCTCCCACATTAGGACGGCTAACACGGACCAGAGTCCTGCACGGTTCTAAGTTTAACAAACCCCAACTGCCCGTACCTGTCATTTAAACCCGCATCTGACCCGTTCTCCGACAGAATTAAAATAAAATTCCACACCCGAACAGACCCGCTATAAATAAACCTGATATCCGACCCAAACTGGAATGAAAATCAGTCACAAATAAAAAACAAAAATTAAATTCAAACGTTTAGTGCCATGACAATCGAACCACAGTGATGTGTGCAACTGCAGTTGAAGGCGGAGCCAAATGAAAGCGTTACTTAACACAGAATCTTAACGCAGTTTGTTGCACATGATGTTTTGTACCTAATGTAAACCGTAAATTAGACCCGCGCTCTCCTGCATCTGACCCGACCCGACCCGAACCCGTATCCGACACAGCACAAAATGTTTCACCCGTTTCATTAAAATCTGCAGTTCACGCGCCGGGGCCTGAACCCGTGCAGGACTCTGACACAGACAACACAAGACAAGAAAGGATGTTTTAAAAATGACAGGAAGTGTCCGCCTTATGTCATCATGTATGTGCGAACTCCGAAAGAAACCAAGTAATGGACTGAAACATGTAAACCAGAGTTTTGGATTATCACATTTCTGAAGTGCATGTAAACGCATCACATCTGATTATGGCTCTTAACAGATTACTGCCAGTTATCAGTCATTTACAGTCGTGTAAACAGGCTTATGGTGGGATGATAGTGGGTCCTGAAGCTGGACCAGTGGAGAACCACTGGTCTAAGGGGAAAATACCAGTTCAGGGTTAGTTCTTGAAGCTCAGGTGTCGTAGTCTTCCCTCTTAACAGCAGAATAACTGACGCCACACAAACAACCCTTCCTTCTCCATCATCTGACTGTTGCGTCTCTCTATAGGTTATACGGTGGGATGAACTACCGGCGGCTGGGCGGCGGCGTGGGCGTCATTAAAATGACTCACTGTGAATCTCACATCTGGTAACGGCAGCTCCCCCTGCGCCCACACGCTCACCTGTCGTCACATCGAAACGGACGCCTCTTTTCACTGACTCCATAAAGAGACGCTGCGATTCACGTGAGAATGAGAAAGAAGTCTGTGTGTGTGTGTGTGTGTGTGTGTG
Organism: Ostorhinchus rueppellii; assembly: GCA_030068375.1. NCBI lineage: Eukaryota > Metazoa > Chordata > Actinopteri > Kurtiformes > Apogonidae > Ostorhinchus > Ostorhinchus rueppellii. Next base: position 34,350,103 of record JAQQZY010000010.1, on the reverse strand, counting down.
GGGTGGGGGGTGAGATGGAGAGAGGAGCAAACTTTGACTCTAGTTCATCCCCGACTCCGCTCTGAGGTCACTGACTCTAAAATCCCTCATTGTCGACGGCGACCGACTCTGAGAACAGAAGTCCAAGTCCCATGAAGCTTCCAGTCGGAGATCAAGTCCGACAAACCTGCGAGAGTCTCCGTCACCTTCCCTCAAATACAAGCCCCGCCCACCCACGTGTTCTGACCAATGAAATTCTTCAGGCCGAATGATGACGAGGTGGTTCCACGCCATCGTTCTGCCTCGGCTTTAACCTCCTGAGACCCAAAAAAGTCAAAGTTTAGTTGTGTGTGTTTTTTTTTTAAATAACTGCCTCGATTGGAAACTGCATGATGCAACAGTTTTTACAGATCTAATTTTTATTTGTCTCATGTGCTCAGCGCTTTGTTTCTTGGTAAAGCTGTGAAACTCTTGTCCCTTACAGTGGATAAAAGTGCGTTGCTGGGTCTCGGGAGGTTAAACGCCACTCGTGTGTAGCATTCAACGGCGGAAAGCAGTGATTTTCAGTTGGATTTCTGTTACGACTCATCAGCACTAGGAGCTCACGGCTGGAAGGGGACGACGCTGCTGCTGCTGCTGCTGCTTTAACCGAGGCGACTGGAACTGTTTGGAACTTCAGGTGTTTAATAAAATCAGCTGAGACGATGACAGTGTGGCCGAACATGCCGCCATAACTAACCCTCGAAAGCAGAGGTGTCAAACTCATTTTAGTTCAGGGGCCACATTCTGCTAAATTTGGTCTGAAGTGGGCTGGACCAGTAAAATAATAACATAATAAAATATAAATAATGTCAACTCCAAACTTCTCTCTGTGTTTAAGAGAAAAAAAAGAAGTAAAATTAAACAATGAAAGTGTTTACATCGACAAACTATCCTTTCAAACAATGCAAATAACACGAACAAACTGAAAACTAAGTGTAATTTTAACAACTTTATGCTTCACTTTATCACTTCCATGTGTTCATTATAACTTGCACATTGGATCTACAAATACACAAAACATTTAGTAACAATAAGAATATTGTTAAAATTACACTTAAGACATTTCAGATTCTTCATATTATTTCAGATCATTTACATTTTTTGTGAAATTATACTTTGTAAATGTAAATATTTTTACACTAAAACAAAGAGGAAAAATTGGAGTTGTGAGTATTTATAGGTTATTTTGAAAGTATTTGACTGATCTGACCCACTTGTGATCTAAGTGGTCTGAATGTGGAACTTGAACTAAAATGATTGTTAATATCTTAATATCTATTTTTGCATTTCACAAATTCATCCCAAGGGCCGGACTGGACCCTTTGGTAGGCTGGATTTGGCCCCCGGGCCACATGTCTGGCACCTGTGATCTAAAGGGTCAAACGTGGCCCAACTGGAATTCCCACTGTAGATATTAACAGTCACGGATGTCAAAATCCTTTTAGTTTAGGTTCCACAGACAGAACGGTTCAGTCTCCAGTGGGTCAGAGCAGTAAAATACTATCATACCTATAAATAATCTTATTTTGTGTCTTTATCTTATTGTAAAAATGTGAAATTACATGAAATTAACATTTACAAACTTTCCTTTCAGAAAAAATGTGAATAACCAGAATAACTATGAACAGCATGAAATTTGATCAATATTCTGCCTGTTTCTAAATGTTTTGTGTTTGGAGATCCACTGCGATCTGTAAATGACAAACTGAGGCAGAATATTGTTAAATTTACGCTGATTTTGTTTGGTTGTTTGTGTTTTTCACATTTCTTTAAAGGAGCGTTTGTAGTTGCAAACATTTTTATAGTGTAATTTTACATTTTTGCACTAAGAGAAAAAAAACTTGATTTCGTCTTTTTTTTTTTTTTTTTTTTAATAGGTTATGTTGTTATTTTACTGCTCTGGTGCGTTTGAGATCACATCGGTCTGAATGTGGAACCTACTGTGGACACCAGAATCAGAACAAACAGCTCTGGAAAGTCCATCACTGATTAAAACACACGATGGTTCCGCTACAGATTTACTAACGTTCCAAAACGGACCAGTCTAAGAAAGCCGGCAGAACCTAAAAACCATATTTCAGTGGCTTCGTATTGTTGTGATGATGCAGAATTCAGTTTGTTTTACTTTACTTTCTTTAATGCAACACTCCAGAAACACTAGAAAAAAGGCAGTTTCTCTGGATGCCTCAGTAGCGTCAGAGTTTTTATGACTGTTTGTGGAATCACAGATCATTCACTACTGTTACAAGCGTCACCAAGCACTATTGAATACACTGAATCATGTGTAAAATAATCTGTAAAATAAGTCCCAGTTCAGCTCTTAGGGTTTGAAGAGGAAGGGGGTTTCCTCTCCTGTTGTTGGTCTTCATGTGTCCCTGTTACAGCACAGTGTAAGGACTCCACCTGCTGGAGGCACGGTGTACTGCAGCGCCAGTGAGAACTGCAACAACAAAACACTGTGGCGTCTTATTGGCCCGCGGTCGTGCACCTGATCTCAGCTCAATGTGAAACAGACATGGGGATTGAAATGGTTTTGGATGCATCCTCTCAGAGTTTATTGCACTGTGATTGGAAATGTATTTTAGATTTTATCCTTTTTTTTTCTTAATTCTATTTTTTATGGGCGTTTTCAGACAGAGGGAGAAGTCAGTCATTCTAGGTCAAACCTCGGAGGTTTTAATGCGACATTTCAGGCCGAGCGCTGACAGCGAAGGCCTCGATGATCTGTTCAGATGCAGTGGGGTTTATTTATGTTAGCGATGCAACATGACATGTTCTGATCCGCTTTGTCACAAACACACGGTCCTGCACTTTTAAAGTGTGCATCAGAAGCAGGTGGCCGACGTTATGCATTAGCTCTTATTTAATGTTCAGTAATACGGCCATTGCAGATTAGATTTAGTTCTCTGAGCCTTAGACGGCCACAAATGTAAATGTTAAAAAGTGTAAATGTTACTGGGGTTTCTGCAGACACACATTTGCAAACTCATCCAAAATCGTGATTTAAAAACTGCCGAGTGATGTGCACCTGCTTCTTCAACCCCATCCTAAACATGTTACCGTTCGTCACTGCCACAGAATTATACGGGTCAGTGCTCAGTTTCAGGTTCCGTGTGTTACCGCGACGTTAGAGTTAAAGGTAAAGCTGGAACGGTTCAAACAGGGGTGTCAAACTCATTTTAGTTCAGTTCCACGTTCAGACCGATGTGACCTCAAGTGGCTCAAAGCAGGAAAATAAGTCATCTGTCATTTTAACTCAACTGTTGAAGTGTTTGAGTGAAAAAAGTAAAAACACATGATGAAAAATGTTTACATGTACAAACGTCTTTAAAAAAAAAAAAAAAAAAAGGAATTGCATGAACAACCATCAATAACCTGGAATTTCTGAAGAAAAATAAGTCCAATTTTAACCGTGTTCTGCCTCAGTTTATCATTTACAGATGAACGTACACCAAATATTAAGAAACAGGAAAGCAAATGATAGAAAAAAAACAACAAATATGAACAAAATATAGAACAAGAACAAAACCTACAGATAAAATGAACAAAAACTTTAACAAAATATTGTTAAAATGACACTTATTTCTCTTACCACACTCCAGGTTCATGTTTGTTCAGGTTATTCTCATTTTTGTTAAAGAATAGTTTGAAATTGTAAACATTTCACAGAACTTTACTTTTCACACTAAATGAAAAATGTAGGTTATCATTAGTTGCTTTTCCATTGGACATCTGTGCAAAACTTTACTGATATTTACTAAACGTCGTTTCCATTAAATCACAAACACGATGGTTTATTTATTTATCGTGAGATGACACGAGAAATCATTCCACAAACATGGTGACGACCGAAAATATGGTGTTGATTTACAGATATATTCATCATTATTATTATTATTATTATTATTATATATTACCCCTCTGTCCTGTACCAAATTTAAAAAAGATTGTTTCCTGGTGTGACCACAGATCAAACTCTTCTTCTTCGTTTGTTGTAGTGTTTCTCAACATCCGTTTTTTTAATTCGCGTGTCTTGTTCTGGAAAAAGGTCTTTCCATTACAGTTTTGTGTGATCTACCAAATCTACCGTGCCTGAAAAACCACCTCTTTCCAGCACAAAAACTTAATTGAAAAAAATGAGAGTTTTGGCGAAATTTACGTTTTTCTATTCTGTAAACTTGTACGTTCAAGTTCTGTTGGTGGAGTTTGAGGTTCAATGGAAACGCGGCTGTGGTCTGTAGGTTAATATGACAGTGTTTTACTGGTCAGACCCACTGGAATGTGAGGGTTGAATGTGGAACCTGAACTAAAATAGTAAAACAATGAGGATAATGTTCAGAATTTCAAGGCAATTTTTGCATTTCACTAATTCACCCCAGGGGCCGGAGTGGACCCTGTGGAGGGCCCGTTTTGGCCCACGGGCCGCATGTTTGTCACCCCTGAACTCAGATCATGGAATATTTTCAGCGGCCCTTTTCAGCTGCTGCTCAGACACTAAACGGATCAAACGACCATGTTTGTGTGGATCTGATGAGGAAACGTGACGGGTCTTGAATCTGAGCTGTACTTTTCAGTTTTGTCCTCAGACCGAGGCGGTAACCACGGTTCCCAAACTGAGCGCTGTCCCCCTGGAATGGCGTCGATGTCCTGATGATGCATTGTGTTAGTGAAGAGCAGAGGTCGGCCAGTGTTCAGTCCAAAGTTCGGTGCAGATCGTGAAACATGGTGTGTCTGTGTTCTTGTATCCAACAGCCATTTGTTTCCACGACAACAGCTCTGGATTCACCATGTTCACTATTAAAAAAAGGATTAAACTTTATCCTCGGAACAAAAACGCTGTCTGTTTCTTTGTGCGTCTCAGTGTCTGTGTCCAAGTGCAAAGTCACAAAAATGACACTGGACTGGAGTGAATGATGTGGGTGTGGAACAGACGGCCCCTGCACCGACACCATCAGATGTATTTCCAGCTGCAAAAAAGACAAATATGGAAAAGTTGAACTTTGTAAAGAAGACCAACCTTGAACATTTATTATCTCTGAACCGGCAGCAGAACTTCAGTCTGAGGCTTTGAAGAGCTTTCACCCACAGTCAGTAGAAAAATACAGGTTACACACACACACACACACACACACACACACACACACACACACACACACACACACACACACACACACACACA
>JAQQZY010000010.1:34328049-34344803 GCA_030068375.1 Ostorhinchus rueppellii | reverse complement strand
GTACAATACCAGTTCAGTACATGTGAACCAATGAGCTTGAACCATGTTATTATGTTTTGATATGTGAACCAATGTGCCTGGAACACCTTAGTATGTTTGACATGTGGACCAGTGGGTGTGTGTCCATGTTCTATATTATAGTTTAGACTTCCCAGGGTTAGTCAGTCAACTGCTGTATGTACTTGGCTCCTTGCCTGCAAGTAAATTCATATTGGTTCCTGAACCCAGTGACTCCGCCTCTTCTTTTCAGAAATTCTTCCAACAAGGAGTTTCACATAATTCTGTTCAGATCATTGGTCAGATGGAAGTAAACAGACAAAACATACAACAGTGTAAGTACTTTTCTTGTAAACAACTGACTCATTCGATCGTCTGTTTAATGCCGTTTCAATGTGTTATAGCTGCATTTCTGTGGTTTATAGTTGATAAATGTAAAAACATGAACAAAGCCCATTCAGCAGAGATGGTTACAGCTGCTACGACATGGTGAAGATTTACAGAAACTAAGTTGTCACATCTGTTTATAGCGGCGTTGATGACCGCTGATGATGGAACAGGTTCCGAAGTGTTGTCCCATTACATAGGAGAATGATTCTGCCACTACCCCTTGCAGCTCCATTTCGAGGGGTAGAGCCAAGGGGTAAGGGTGAGGGGTGAATTGGGATTGGGCCCAAGAGTTGAACCACTGTGTAAAGTCTTCTCCATCACATCCCAAAGATCCTCAGATGCTGTATTAAGACCAGCAGAACTGTGAAACGAAACTTTGGGAACCGAACATCTGGTTCCCGATGGGCGACAAGTAGAACTCAGCGAACAGTGACGACATGAGTGGACGTCACCGAGTTGATCTGTGTTTGTCTGCTGAGGTTACACGTCTGGATCCAGCGTCACTGCCTTCTTCTCCACAGCAGATGTTGGAGCATGTCTTGGTGCAGATAAACAATAATCTGTATTAAGAGTACAAATGCTCGCAGGTATGCAATGATGCAGTTCCATAGGATACTTATTTTTTTAGGTTTGCTCTTACACCAATGTGCATTAAACTACTCTCTTTTTTACATTTTTAAATTTTATTTTTTTTTACAGATGACCACATGGTTTTTGGTCGTACGTGCAGGACACAGTGATCTAAAAACAGTTTTGTTCCTGTTGCCATCACTGAGCTCAATAAGACACAGTAACATTACACTTTATTCATTTATTTATTTATGAATCTTATTTCTTTACTCTATTTATTATTATTGTGACTTGTAATTTATAAACATTATGTTCTTATCCTGGTTTTTATCCCACAGACTGTTTATAGCTTCTTGAGGTTTTTATTGTGTTTTATTGCATTTTGTTTTTACTTATTTGATCCTATTTATTTTATTTATCCATGCTGCTGTACTAATGAACGGTGGAATACTGAGTACTTTTTTGTCTTGAAACCAAGTACTTGCTGAACAGATTCAATCCATGTTATGTTGTTTTGTTGAAAAACAAAGTTAATCACTATGTCTGCAAAACAAATCTACCCACAGCTATAAATAAAGTAACCGCAAACTGTTTTTATTTTCACTGCCATGAACACATCTGCTTTTTTTTCAGTGGCGAAGCAATGCTCTCTGTCGAGGACATGCCATGGGCTTGCATAATGATAAGAACGTGGGCCGTTCACAGGCAAACACTTTGGTTTCCAGTGTAACTAGTACAGGAACCGGCTCTGGCACCGGGCTGATCGCTCTGAAAACAGCTAGACTGGTTCAGGTCTGGACTCAGTGGTGTCCAATCTGTGTGTAAAGTTATATCTTATGTTCCCAATGTTGGAATATGAAGGTGTCATCGGCATAGAACGAAATCCACTGCGGTTCAGACCTGCTCATTCAGTTTATTCAGGTTCAGTTGACCTCATTTTTTGGACACATTACACTGTGAACCTGGACCTGACTAACTGAAGCACACCCAGATGATGACATTACAACCACAGGCTTGGAATGAAGGCACTAGGCATGATGGGTAATCATGTCATGGCCTTTGTCCATTGAAACCCGGTCAAATCCTTCTGCTCTTCATAACCTGATGGTCGTTTAAGAAATTAAATAAGACTGAATTGTATGATCACTTGGCCAGAGCCCTCTAGGAAACTTAGACTACATTCACACAGCAGGTCTTCATGCACAATTTGGATTTTTTTTTTTACACATTAAATGTGACTTCCATTAGTTTTCAGTATGAACTGAATGCGACCCAGAAGTGACCCACAAAAGAGGTCCTGATGCAATATGTGACCACGCAATGTGTTTACAGAAGGAAATGTGATTTTCCCACTGGTCCTCCTTCTCAGACACAGAATTGTGACATTTGATATCAGATAAATATGACCTGACCCCTCAGACAGAAGTCACACTGTAAAATATTAGGTAGGAATCAGATTTAGGACCACATATGCAAGTGACCTGGATCAGATTTGTGCCTGTATTTGATCTTTAACAGATCAGATACAGGTCACATATGGGAAAAAAAAAAATCAGATTTGTGCAACATGTGCCTGCAGTCTGAACAACAGTCTGAGGTTCCAGTAGCAAAACAACACTGTATTTACAAATATAAGACGAAATTAATATAAAAGAAAGAGAACAAAGTATTATTATTATTATTATTATTATTGTTGTTGTTGTTGTTGTTAATAATAATAAGAATAAGAATAAGAATAAGAATAAGAACAAGAAGAAGAAGAAGAAGAAGAACTGTAAAAACAGAAGTCAAAATAGGCCATTGCACATTAGAAATACTAGTAGTAATAGCAGCATTAAAGAAAAGTAGTAGTAATAATAATAGTTGTAATAGTAGTCATAACAACATCAATAATATCAGTGATTGCAGTAATAATTGTGATTACCAAAAGTCAGTAATATAAGTAATAAGAAAAGAAAATCAGAAGCTTCTCACTGCATCAGTTAAAGGGTTAAAGAACTCAAATATTGCCCACTGCAGTAATTGCCCATTAGATGACTATGTGGTCATTTCAATCCAGGCAGTGACTGATTTATTTATTTATTTTGTGCATGTACAGTTTTCATGTAAATACACCAGTTTTAAAGGTAAGGCAAGTCATCCATATGTCCAAAAGTTCTGTAAGTGTCTTTGTCTCCTGATCCAAAACAACAGCCTTTAAGTGAAAAAAACCCCAAACAAACTTAATGATAATAATGAAACAAACATTAATAAAATGAAGTGAACACCATCTCCCTCTCTTCCTGAAAAATTTTCTTTTGGTAAACAGTTAAATTAACGGAATTATATTCGTCCGTTAACTTTAACCCTGATGCTCCCTCACACATTATGAAGACTCATTCATTCCAGGTTCCTTTTGCAGTGAACATATCCACGGGCCATTAACACACCACAGACGCTAAATAGGTTGTGTGTGTGTCCGTCACTAATTGGACTGAATTTCACTGAGCAACAAAAGATCAGGCTCGAAAATTCCAGCTCGGGTCTGTACAGGCTCTGCTTTGTTGTCCCTTTGCCTCTGTTTGTTCTCTTCTAATGCTGTGTTAACAGTTATCTCTCCCCCCTCTCGCCCTTCTCAACCCTCTCCTCCCCCTCTGTCTCACTTTCTCTCTCTTTTTTCCATGTGTCTGATGAAAGCCTTTTTACCCCAAACGTAGCAGGGTTACCCCAACTGCTCAGAGCCAGGCAAACTCTAGAGGCCAGAACTCACTAGTGGCTTCTCACAACAAGTCCGATCCCCCTCTCTGCAGCAACAATGAGCCTCAGAGCTCCAGTGAAGTGGACCGTCACTGCCTCCATTGATGAAAAACTTGCCATGGCCCTCAGTGCTCAAACCAGACCTGAGATTCCACTTGGATTGTTGTGTTGATCTAAAGGACTAAGATGATGATTGAGCTGCAGAGTCCTGAGGATGAAGGTGGCGGCGGTGGCAGAAGCGTGGACGTACTGAGCACAGAGGAGCTGGAGTGTAAGATCTGCTACTGTGCATACAGCCTGGGGAGTCGAAGGCCCAAGGTGCTCGAGTGCTGCCACCGTTTGTGCTCCAAATGCTTGGCTAAGATCCTGGACCTTGGGGAATCACCTCCAAATGCTGTGGTGTGTCCTTTTTGTCGCTACGTCACCAGACTACCGGGGGAGGCTGTGGGTAACCTGCCGGACGACTGCAACTTGGTGGCAGCGCTGGCCCTCAGGGGCAGGAACCAGAGGAACCTCCATCTTCACCAAGAGGTGTCCACGGAGCTGCTCCTCAACCCCAGACACCTGAGCTCTCTGATGACTCTACCCACGCCTTCATCCTCCTCCATGTCATCCACCAACACCACCTACTCCTCTATCCGAGGCTCTCCTAACTTTGTGGTCATCACTATCATGGAGCCTCCTCCGGCATCCACATCAGCCCAGGACCTGCACCTCCACCGGCTGAACAGGGGCTACCGCTCCTCCAGTCTGGACTCCATGGCATCCATCACGCAGAGGTGGACCGTGTGGAACTGTGCAGCCCTCCTGTGCCAGACCTCCGCCCGGGCTCTGGTGTGGGTGCTGGGGCTGCTGTACTTCAGCTCGTTGCCCATGGGGGTCTACCTCCTCATCATGCAGAGGACAACACTCGGGGTTCTTCTTGTGAGCCTGGTTCCTGCCAGCCTGGTCATGATCATGGTCTACGGACTCTGCCAGTGCATCTGCCATGAATTCTGGGACTGCATGCCACCGTAATTAGACAAATATGCAAAGGTTTGCTTTGAGTACGCTTGACAAAGATCAGGGGTTGAACTTGCACCCATTTCCATAGGACTATTACAGGGTACCTCATGTGATTCAGTAAATACCTGCTCACATCTGTGTTCCATGTGGCCCATTCGCTGGGATAAGTGAAGCCTGTGTTTTAATCTGATGTGCTCCACCTCTAGATGCCTACCTTTAATATGCTGCCAGCTGATATGCCTGTTATAAAATGTTCTTTGTTTTTTTGAGATTTTGGTCATTAAATTTAGTGTCACATCTTTCATTTTGGGCATGTGGCCCTCCATCCAGGTTCATTTGTGATTCTTCATGGGTAAGATTATGGGCATGTGTGGTTTAAAGCAGGAGTGTCCAGCTCACATACAGCCCAAATTAAGCTCAGGCAGGCCGGTTAAATAATGGCATCATCTCTGTTTTAGTGCAAAAAAGTAAAGTTACAACAGCAAAATATTTAAATTCACAACCCATCTTCTTAAAAATAAAGAAGTGAATAACCTGAGCTTTCGTTGACAACATAAAATGTAAGAAAAGTAAGTATAATTTTTTCATTTATACATGAACGTTACAACTTACAGATCAGTGGAGCTACAAAGACACACAATTTTTAGGAACAGGCGTCTGGGTCTGACAGATACAGCCTTTAACTTCATCATCAAGACTCAGTTTTGCCCTTGACTGTCAGTGTCTTGTGTGTAATTTTGCCTTTCAGGGGGCTGGTTTTGACCCACTGGTTGTATGTTTGACACCGTTGATTCAATGGTTAAAGAGGCTCTGATCTGAGAAGTGCAATGTAACGTCCATAATTGTGTTTGTATTCATGCATCAACGTCTGAAAATGATCATAGTTTATTTGTTGCATCAGAATGAAATATTATTTACTGTCAAAGTGGAGATCATGTTCCCACTCAGTTTCTTTTTCCTTTTTCCTGTTTCATAGCAGGTTGTTAAAGTACACTGGTGTTATTTAGTACCAGAGTGTGGACCAGTTACTGTCCTGTTACTGGTAAAAAAACAAAAAAGCACAAACCAAGCACGGCTTCTAGAGGACCATTTAGTCATTTACAATCTATAGTTTTACCACTAGATGTCACTTAATATCAGACTCTGAAACTTTTAACCAGGGCTGTCAAACATACTCACTGAAGGTTCTAATCTGGTCCACAGGAGGAATTTACAAAGAGCAGAAATGACATGGAAGATGTTAACAGTTGAGGGTGTCAAAGTAATTTTAGTTCAAGCCAATCTGATCTCAAGTGGGTCAGACCAGCAAAATAAAAACAACTCCAAATTCCAAACTTCCTAATTTAACAATATTCTGCCTCTTATGAAATGTTTTGTGTGTTTGTTGATCCACTGTGATGTGCAAATTCTAATGCACATGTAAAAAAAATAAAAATAAAAAAGATAAACAGACATTTCAGAACAAGAAATTTCAGGTTATTCACATTTTTTGAAAGGATCATTTTCATAATTCAACTTTTTTTCAGTAAAATACATGGAAAAATTTGTAGTTGTAATTGTTTATAAACAGGGCTGTCCAAATTAACTCAGATTAAACTGTTATTCTGATTAATCTGACTGTAAATGTTAACTCCATGAACCCATCTGCAGAATGACTGTGAACGTCTCCAACACATTTGGCTCAGTTTGTCCAGTAGAGTTAGTGTTAACGCACATGAACACATGGTCAGCTGATCTGGTAGTGACAGACAGTAGAACCAACCCAGAAAGATGGAAGAACACAAACAGCATCTGGATGGAAATATGAGGACAAAAAACCCCCAAAAACTATGAGGACAAACAAACCAAGACAGAACAGACGACTCACATAAAGTATTAGACACACCCTGAGGAAGGAGTTTAATATTTACTGAAGCATTTCCATTTTAAAATATCACATGAACACACGATAGTCAGGGATTCTGTCAGTGCACAGATGTCAAACATGTGGTCCGGGGACCAAATCTGGCCTGCCAAAGGGTCCAACCCGGTCCGTGGGAGGAATTTGTGAAATGCAAAAATTATACTGAAGGTCTGAACAATTAATGGTGACAAAATCATTTTAATTCAGGTTCCACATGCAGACCAATATGATCTTAAGTGGGTCAGACCAGTAGAATAATATTACAATAACCTATAAATATATACAACTTCAACTTTTGTCTTTGCTTTATTGTAAAAAATTCAAATTACATGATAATGTTTACATTAACAAACTATCCTTTTACAAAAAAAATTGAATAACCTGAACAAATAAGAACAACCTGAAAAATCTCAAGAGGAATATATGCAATATGCTGCTTATTACTAAATGTTTTGTGTATTTGTAATAATAATGTAAGTTGTAATGCACATGTGTAAATGATAAACTGAGGCAGAATATTGATAAAATTGCACTTGTTATTCTTAACACATTTCAATTCATATTATTCAGATTTAAATTGTAGATGTAAACATGATCATAATATAATTTTACATTTTTCACTGTTATTATTTTACTGGTCCGGCCCACTTGAGGTCATGTTAAGGGGAATATGGCCCCTGAACTAAAGTGAGTTTGACCCCCCTGTGTTAGCGCTACGGCTTAGGTGTCGCTGTAACTAATGACAAACACATAAAGTGTAAATATATTCCTTCATTCTTGAGTCAGTTTGATCATGCAAGACGAAACATGAATAAAATAAATTAAAAGTAAATGATATCTGAAAAATGATAAAGTTGTTAAAAAATCATATTTAATGGTGATTAACTGAAATTAATCCACAGTAACCATGTGATTAATCAAAAATTTTTTTTAAATGTAAGTGTTTAGCAGCACTTTTTATAAGTTACTATGCTATTACTTTACTGATCTGGCCCACGTGTGATCAAACTGGTCTGAATGTGACCCTTGTTTACAAACCTGTTTTGCTGTCAAACAAAAATCAGCTTGTTTTTTGAAGATTTAGAAAACCTGACCTCAATGCATTTCCACCAAATTCACCAAGTTAAAAAAATAGATAAATTAATAATTAAATTAAATTAAATTAATCCCTTGACCTCAAAGGTTCCTTGAAAAAAAAAAGTTCCTTGTAGAGGGATTGGAATTTTTCAGATCCTCCACAGCTCCTAGGGGGCGGGGCTGTGGACTGAAGAACGCTGATTGGTGGAACAACACCTGCAGCGTTTTGCATTTGGGATGCTGGACTAGAGGTGGAGTGCACTGTCTTTTACCTGTCTCCCATGTGTCTTCAGTCGGATTTGAATTCATTTTCTGGAACTTTGTGGTGGAAATGCAAACTACACACAGCAACAGGAATTCTTTTACCCAGGTCATTAAATTCCTTTGGGGAAAAAAAAGTTCCTGGAAAAGGGGCTTTAGTAATTAAAGATTCTATCACAATTTTTTTCCAGAGACATGGGATGATAAAATTGGTAATTGACCATTCAAATAATCAATCGATGTCAAGAATCCTTCAGATACGTCCAAAGTGTTGCACAGAAGCACTGTGGCAGCTTCTATAACTGAAACCACACCATCCATGTTCACATCCAGTCTGCCCTCCTGTCGGATTATACTATTGATTCACATTTGATAAAACATATCCTTTTGATACCAACCGCTTAAAACGTAAAGAGAAGAGTACTAATATTGAACAAACTAGCGATCCAATTTTCATTTTCTTATTTACAAAATGAACCCATAAAGACCCATTAACCCATAAAGAAAGAGTCTTTATGGGTGAAGGAGTTTTTATTTTCCCCATCAGAAATGCATGGTACTGCACTTTTAGAGAAGTGATTTTCCTTCTTACCTTTGTGAACATTTTTACTCAGTAATAAAGTGCTACTGTAAATGACCACCATCTGTCCTGCTTCCTCTTCATCTCTTAGCACTGAAAGACGTATAACACAGGCTTTATTATTATTATTATTATTATTATTATTATTATTATTATTATTATTATTATTGCAGTAAATAGAGCAGATGTCGACTGGACTGAACACTTAAATGTCAACCCACCACCACCACGGCCAGCCACTAAAACTTTACAAAAGACAAAGAAATATTTAAGGAACACAATTCAAAAGTTAAAAAAAAATAAAGTAAGACAAAAAAGGGTCCTTATACAAAAACTCCAAATATATACACATATACATAAATTAGAAATGAATGAATGATATTAAATAAGATAAACAGCAAAAAATAAATGATTAATTACACATATCAATCTTCCATCTCCAGTGAATGTATGTAGTTCACAAAAGGATCCCAAGAAACATGAGATGGTTTTACAGAGCCTCTTAGTTTCTCAGCATCTCATTAGTTTATTTTTTGTTTGTTTGTTTGCTTTGTTTTTTTGGAGTTCTGTTCAGCTGCACTGGTTTAACTCTTCTGAAAACATTTTGTCTCCTCCTAAACACTTCTTCTGCTTTTGGATGAGAGATAAAACATTTTCAAAAGACTTAAATCAGTCCAGTTGAACCCAGAAGAACGACTAAGTAGAACAATGACCCGGACAAATGAGAACCTACACAGATGTTTGTTTTGGGGTTTTTTTGTTTTTGTTTGTTTTAATTCAAGACTTCATCACAATTTGGTGCTACAGGTTGGAAATCATTTAGATGTCTTAGGTTTTTATACTTTGGAACTGGTATAATTGTGGGTGTTTTCCATATTACTGGTGTTGTTCCACTACCTACACACTTCTGGGGCAGTTCAGTGAAGACATCACCACACTGAACTGCACAGTAACACAGTATTTATCCACTAATGGCATCAGGGCAGCAGCCTTCTGGGTGTTCATCTTCTGAAAAGGAGCTGCGTCCTTTTCCTGTGATATCAAGATTTCATTTTATGGTTCCAGAGAGTCCCTAAGCATAGAGATACTACCCAAGAAATCTGAGCTTTCAAAACAAACAAAGAGGCTGTATCCCATTCACATGAACTGGCTGGCTGGTCTCACAGGACAGTTGGTTTATAGATACCATATGTTTTATTCCTTACCAGGCTGTTCTAAGGTCACCTCTACTACATTGTTCCTCTATTTTCTTATTACATTTTTCACTTCTCTTGAAGCAGACTTTTTCTCCAAAGGCTCCCCAGTGTCTATTCACTGCTCATTTAAATACCAAAGGCAACATGCACATTGCACACTGTTACTATTTTACACACAAAATCTCTTCACACAGTGCAGTGACTTCCTGTAGTCTGGCTGCTTGGCAACATGATGTGACAACAAGCCTTTGGGACACCACTGCACACTACTGTCAATAAAATAAATATAATAAATAATACAAATATAATAATAAATACTTTAAAACTTGACATTGGACCTTCCTATTTACTGTACAGACATGAGAACGGTATTACCAAAAACAAACAAAATATTTTTTTCTCCCCTCACATTTTGTGTTCCTTTATATACAATACTCAGTTAATGGTGATTCCAGCTGTTCTCAACCATAATCAGATACAAAGTAGAAACCATGCTGACGTTACATACATTACATAAACATGTCCTGACTTGTCCCATACACACCACATCTGCCACTGCAGTCTGCTCGGCGCCCACCCACACTGACTCTCAAAGGCTCAAACAGAAGACCTTTTATGCAAAATGATATTAACATTTTAAATTCTTGGCATCAGGCTCATTCATAACATACCAAAAGTGCAGCAGATGAATAAGCATGGATTATGTCGACAAAAAAACAAGCAGCAGACGTACAGTGAACGGTCAGCAATGTCACAATAAAGAATTCATACAAGTACCTGCATAAAACTTGGACTAAAGTAAAGTCCTACAACTGATTCTTACATGTTTCGTGTGTATGGAAACTGTTTCATACACAGTGGTCACTACAGTGGACAGTTATTCAAAGCTGATCACTTGTATATTCATGGATTTGTTGTTTTAGTTCCATATCAGCCACTTATGCACCATCCCATACACTGACATTCATACTGTTACTGTAATTTTGCTGTTCTTGAGAAACCTGATCTGCAGTAACATGTTTGAGTGTAAATCATTTCTTAATATTGTTAGATTGTAATTAACAATGGGGGGGTTGTTTTTTTTTGTTTTTTGTTGGGTTTTTTTTAACAAAAAGGTGGGGGTTTTTTGCATATTATCTCCACAAAATGAGTAATAACTAGTATTAGAATATGTTAAAATGTGAGAAAACATCTGATTAGCAGCTTTAAAAATGCTTTTCTCTTCTTTCATTGTTTTCATATCACTTTCTGCTGTTGGGTTTTAAATACATCTTTCTTTGCTTCAAAAATTAAATGCATGGTGTAGCGGAGTGGACATTTTTGTAACTACATGAAAAAAACCTCGATCACATTGTGTTTTTCATGCCTAAGGAGGAATAAAAATCTTGACAAAGGTTTTCATAATTCATGCATGAAAGGGTCAATATTGTGTTTGCATAAAAGAAGTCAAATAAAGACACATGTTATTGATCACATTATTAGTGTTTATGCCATATAAAAAAATCAGTAAAAATCTACATTTTAAAAAATGCGACATATTGTAAATAATAGTAATTTTGGAGCTGAGTAATTTATAAATAAGCTTGTTCATGTTAATTAAAGTATATTATAAAAACCTTGTGCTTAATGCATTAATCCCTTAGCAATATATTTAAGATCACTTAGCAATAAACCATGACACGTAAAGCTCTATGGGAGCATTGATGTAACATTTAATATCAGATGTAAACGCAAAATAGGTGCCATTATGATTCAAATGGGATTATAATGGTTACACTGAAATAAAATCACTGTGTGAGACTTTTTCCTCATAAATGTGGCCATTGACGCATCACTCAAAGGATGAAGGCCACTGTTTCAGCAGACAGATTGTACTTTGTGACTTTATCCGATTGTAAGCAGCTGTTTCTATTTTTTTTTTTTTTTTTTAGTGGAAACAAGTCACTCCATCTGTGCTGAACCAGTCCTGTGGACAGACCCCAACCCCCAGGTCGACACAATGAGAAGGAAATCAACACAAATCCTGTTTACTCACCACCTCACAATGTGATACAATAAACATGTTTCCCTTATGACAATGAACATCAGCACAATAGAGACTTTAGAAATGAAAGACAACTTCAACACATCTAAAAGCGCCTTATTAAACATTTTATTTTATTTTTTTCACGCAATTTTCTCAGTACATCAATCAAGCCAAAGTTTTGTCCTGTGTCATTTATTCTACATTGTGGAGTTGCCGCTTGTGAAGTTGCGTTCTGTTCACATGGGAGATGACCGTCAGTGTGAAGAAGTCAATAAGAGTAAACTGATGCCACAGAAAGACTCTGATAAAGATCAGAGGGTTGAGACCCGGGTCAGACTCTGACCTAGTCTGTGTGAAAGTTCAGTGTTTAACCTGCTAAGTGGGGCCACACACCATCTGCTCATAATACATCATTAGAAAGATGATGCAGAAATGAAAAAGCTAAAAGCCTCCAATGGACTGGAACATCTTATTATCATCCTTTGGAATAAACACATAATAAAACATATGGGGTTCGCCTCAATGACTCACTGTCTGTTTCTGCTTAAACCTGCCTATAATTATCCAAATATAGTCCCCAAAATGAGAACATCCTATATCCCACAGCATTTCTTTTAACTCTAATTTGCTCCAGTTTCTGTGCATAAAGCAATAATACATGAATGAAATCAAAACCTTTTTAGAAACAACAAACAGACCCGTAACAATTGAAACATATTAAACCACACTGTGTTGTTCAACCCTGAGGTGAACAGAGTAATTTGCTGTGAGCATAAATAAACCATTACATACGATCTGAATAATTAATGTGACAGGGATGAGGTAAATAAACAATATATATAATTCCTCTAGATCTTTATGGTTTTCAATTTTCCATTTTAACTTACATAATTTGTTTTCAAGATGGATGTCGATTATATATCAAACCAGGTTTATATAAATATATTTTAAATAAGCTGAAGAATATAATGTCATATTGTAAACAGTGTTACGTATAATTTGTTTGATAATCTCTATGAAAAGTGAATTTGAATAAAACCATCTTGAAGGAAAAAAGCAGCTTGTATATAAAAACAACAATGTGAATAAAATAAATAAACAATGAAAATAAAAGACAATTACACTCAGGCAATTAGTAAAATAAACTATTCCTACTACTACTACTACTACTACTACTACTACTACTACTACTACTACTACTACTAATAATAATAATAATAATAATAATAATAATAATAATAATGAAGGCAGTAATAAAGCAGCACTATAATTAATATGATCTGAGTATTAAAATGCGCTGATTGTGCTAAAATTGAAAGTAGGTGAATGTGATCTACTAAAGCTGATTATGAGCTTAACTTAATGTGGTTAAGATAACCAGAATGAGATATTTCCATATGAATACTTTTAATCAGAGTATTGCCTTAATCTGGGTATAATTATATTATTACAGACTGATTTAAATGTAGGTTAAATGCAGTTAAAACATGTCTTCGTAGTGACCTCCTCTTTGTTTTGTGGTTTCTGACTGTCATTCCAGGAGTCCTATATTCAGTCTGCCTTCAGGGTTGAAACGTTAGGTTTGTGTGTTTTCTTTTTTTTTTTTTAACATTAACTGTGGATTGGTTTAACTGTAACCTGCCTGCAGAGACGTTATGTGTCAATCTGTTGTTTGCTAAACAAATGAGGGTCTGGAGTATTTAAGAGAAACTGTTAACTTTAACAACCCTGAAGGACTCCTTATTCAACAATGATAATAAGATAATGAATAGTTTGACTTTTGAAGAAGTGGATTTGAGGGTGGTGCAGTGGTTAGCACTCGTGCCTCACAGCAAGAAAGTCCTGGGTTCAATTCCAACATCAGTCACTGGTGGGACCTTTCTGTATGGAGTTTGCATGTTCTCCACGTGTCAATGTGGGTTCTCTCTGGGTACTCTGGCATCCTCCCACAATCCAAAGACATGCGTTGATTAGTTAATCTAAATTGCCCATAGGTGTGAATGTGAGAGTGATTGTTTGTGTATATATCAGCCCTGCAATGAACTGGCGACTTGTCCAGGGTGTACCCCGCCTTCGCCCTTAAGTAGCTGGGATAGGCTTCAAGCGACTCCTGTGACCCTAGTGAGGATAAAACGGGTACAGAAGATGGATGGATGGATGGATGGATGGATTTGAGTGTTGTAATCTCTCTAAGATCTACTTAAACCTACAAAGACCCAGTGCTACTTCTGTGGCAGTTCTCAAATGAATTTTTGTCCAGATTTAACCTTTCTTAAGTGATGTAGTGCCATTTATTATAATATTACCCTCTGTATTTTGCATTTTTTTCAGTGAAAATCATACTATTTCCTGGTCATGGACATATTCATTAAAGCTCAGATTAAAGTCGAAGGTTATAATATCAGAAACAGAGAAAACTGAAGAAAAATTGAGTTTTTCTGTCATGTCTCTGCTCTACTCTGTCTGTTCTCCCTGTGACCTCTCACCTAATCACCTCTCCCGCTTGTCAATCAGTCAACTCTGCACACCTGGGTCAGGTGTGGCTCGTCAGGTGTGAGCTATACAACCAGTTCTCATCTATCTGTCCCTTGCCAGATTGTTCAGAGCCGTACCTGACTTTCCAGTGATTCTCCCAGTGGTTTCCTGAGCTCCGTGTTTGACCTGTTTCTGTTTGACCCCTGCCTGCTAGCTTCCTCGTTTGAAGAACCAACCGTGGAGAACCAACCCACTCTTCTGTCCCCCGACCACATCCCAGGCTGTTCTATGTGTTGACCCCATGGTATATCAGCCATCTCTGACCAAGTATCCTGCCTCACCCTTTGGATTCTGGACACCATGGACCCATGGTACAGTATGGAAAATATTGTATTGAAGAGGATTATTCCCAGACTGATAATTGGACCATTTCCTCCTCTGTTGAACTGTGTTTTTATACTGAAGCCTTTGTGACTTTTACCTTTACAGTGTTTCTGCACTTGGGTTCTAGGCTTTACACAATCACGATTTTTGTGCTGATCACCGATCAGTGAGTTTAAATAAACCGATAACCGATCACCGATCCGATCACGTGAGGAGCAATATTTAAATTACTTGTTTATATACTTATGTCCGACAATATGGACGAGCACTGTCTAAAGTTGTTAGCTTTAGCATCTGTTTTGGAGTTTGCTTTTCTATTTTTTCTCCTCGCTGCATTTCTTGAACTCCACATGCTCCTCCGTGTGTATCTTTTCCAAGTGCCTGATTAAATTTGTTGTGTTTCTGCTGATGTTCCCCCGCAAGGTACTGTAGCATTGCATATATTGCAGATAGCTTGTGCTATATCTGTTTCTCTCACTTTGAAAAACTTCCACACCTCTGACATGTTTGTTTGTGTCACCCATGGATGTTGCTGTGATTTATGACATGACGGCCGATCTCGAACATTTCAAAAAATGCCAAATATCGACCGATCTGATATAGCCGATATGATCGGTGTAAAGCCTATTGGGTTCATTGTCTGATCATTACATTTTCAGCAACAATATCAATAACTGAATGTAAAAACAAGCGTCTCAATCCACTCCATGGGTTTATCTGGTGAATAAATGTCATAGAAGATGACAGTGTTTCCACGATAACTACAGAGCCTCTGAACGTCCAAATGGGTCATATCTGATGACTATGAAAAGATGACAAACTGTATTTTACACCAATTATTTACATGTATTGATTGGTTCAGAAGTTATCAAACATTTGATATCAGTAGATGCTTTTGGTCACCAGTAGCTGTCTGGGTCTTCATGGGTTAAGTATTGATAAATACTGTATGGAAACTTTAAGTACACTTGTCATTTATTCAATAATGCGTAACACTGACCAAAGGAAAAACAACATTAAGGTCAAAGTTACAGCAAGTTATTATTAACCAGTATGAAATATTGCTTATTTAGCTCTTCTAAAACGCCAATACAGACAGTATTAAATGTTTTAAAGAGATCCAAGGGAGATCCAAGTTTTGGTATGTAATTGGCATGTTTCCACTACACTGGTCCCAGGACTTTTTGACTGGGCCACGAGTTGGTCTGGTCCTCTCAGGTGTTGTGTCCCCATTACAGTAATGGCCCTGAAAGAACCTCATGACAACGTCATCATATCACATCCATCTACTTCTTTGTTGGCGCAGTATGCCAACAATGCATGCACCTCCTGGTCGGTCCACTTGTCTTGGCTTTTCTTCTCCATTTCGTCTTATCATCTTTGCTGTTCTTTCATCAAGTAAGAGTAGTTACGAGTCTGCTTTGTTGTGTTGTGAAATTCCTCCAGTAAGTACTCCTTTTAAAATTTGAGCTTGTTTGTCACGATCTGCTGTTGTCATTTGCGACAACCAATCTACGCGAGCTAGCCCCTAGTACCAACCAGCGACTCTACTGGGCTGCTCTCGAGTACCTACCCTCAAGCATGTACTCTGTTAGTTCCTGAAAACAGCCCTGTCAGAACGGCCCAGTTAGTGGAGATGTGCGTATTGTGAAGTTCCTGTAAAACAGCCTGGAAGTTCTGATGGAGGAAACGCGCCTATTGTGGAAAATCTTACACAACACTGGGGTTCTGCATGTTGAGGAAAATTAAATCTCTTGCGCTGGCAAGAGGTGGTTTTTCGGGCATTACGAAATTTCTATATTTGGCAAACTGCAATGGAAAGACCTTTAGTCGCAAGTACAGTCATGTGAATAAAAAACAAGGATGTGGACGAGTGTTACAACAAGCGAAGAAGAATTTTAACAGAAACAAGATGCAGTATGTGAGGACACACCAGGAAACTGAATATTTTTTTTAAATTTGTACAGAATAGAGGAGTAACATATAATAATAATAATAATAATAATAATAATAATAATAATAACAATAATAATAATAATAATAATAATAATGAATGTATCTGTAAATCAACACGATATGAAGAAGTGGCTGATGTCGAGAAAACATACCAGTGGCTGAGAAAGGCAGGACTGAAAGACAGCACAGAGGCCCTAC
>JAQQZY010000010.1:34309480-34325117 GCA_030068375.1 Ostorhinchus rueppellii | reverse complement strand
AACATACCTGTTTTCACTCTTTTATTCCCTCACCCAATGAGAATCGATAAGAGAATCGGAATCGTTAAATTCTTATCAATTCCCATCCCTATATATAAATACTCTTTGTAGCTGCATTGGTTTAATAAATCGGCCACGTTTCACTGATGTTTTATGAAGATTTATTTTTACTCTGCTTCAGACAAATTCCAACATAAAATCCAAAAACACTGACATTAGCGCCATAAACCGAATGCTTTTCTTCAAACCATTGAGTCCGTAACTGTTCTGCATCTCCTCGTGCACTCTTCCCAGAATCCTCGTCATGACGCTTTTATGACGTTTATATAACAAACTCTTAAATAAATGAATATTCCCTTTTAAAATGTACATGAGTCAATATGTCATTTTTAAAGCACAAATTAGAAATAATTTTTAAACAAGTAAAGTCATGTATTTAACACTTAATATTGTTAACACATAACAATATATTCTCTAATAAACACACTGTCTCTCTGTTACAATATTATTTATACAACTACTTCTTCTGGCTTTTCCCTTCAGGGGTCGCCACAGTGAATCAGTCCCTTCCATCTAACCCTGTAATATTGTTCATACGACTGATTTAGCAAATCTGATTGTGTGAGAAACTGAAAAGGTGTATGTGAATGTTTGTACAGATGTTTTTGGGATATTGTAAACATCTATAGAAACAAAAGTGTGTTAACAAGCAAAGGAAGCAGAATTAATTTAACTATTAGTTTGTAAAAAGGGGTGGAGTCTAAGTTATACTCCCTGTTGTACAGTTCTGTGTCGTTTGATTCTATGTGCTGGAAATAAAACTACTACTACTAAACTAATAATCATTGGGTTGATTTGGAACCTAAATGAGCAGCTCTTACCTTTGGTTTTTAGTTGAGGATGAGTCACCTGTGGACAGGAGGGAGAACAGGTTTTCATTTTAACGTCATGGACTGTTTTGGTGGATTTACTCGTCTCTGCTTTCAGATAACGAGCTGCTGTCGCTGCAGAACAAGACGGGCAGGAATAAAGGAGCAGCGGTGCAGTTTGTCAAGAAAGACTGGGGTACGTACGGCATCACAAAAAAAAAATAAACATCCCTCTGAACCCCTGTTGAAGCTGTAAAAATAAATAATGCACATGTTCTTTGTAAACTCTATATGTAGCTGAAATAGGACCAGTTTATCCCTCCGTTATCAAACCCATAAAAGTCCTAACAACCAAAAGCACATAATCTACACAGGACTGTGGTAATGTCAAAATGTTTTTCATACAGTTTGTTTTAACCTTTTTTTTTTTTTTATATATATTTCATTTGAACCATAAACAAAAATACCAAATACTCAATAACGGTCATGTTTTTCATACTGTGTTTGTAATGTGAGCCAAATTTTTTTAATGCAAAAAAAAAAACAACCAGAAAACACAAAAAAAAAATCCTTTTTCTTGTAATATTCTACATATAAATTGGATTGATTTTTTGTTTGTTTTTTCATTTTTTCATCCTGACACAGGTCAATAGTTGCTTTTCCATTTGGCTTATGCGCAAAACTACCAATATTTACTAAATGTTGAAAAACAGAAGCGTTGCAACGTCAGTTTTTCCATTAAATCACAGATGCGATGATTTATTTATCACGAGATGACACGAGAAGTCGTTTCATAAATATGGTGATGAATGTAAATATGTTTATTTGCAGATATATTCATTATTATTATACATTACCTCTATTCCTTCCTAAATTAAAAAAAAAAAATCAGTTTCCTGATGTTTTCACACCATGTTTCTTTTAAAAAGTCTTCTTTGCTTGTTGTAACAGCCTTCCAGGTCCATTTAAAAAAAAAAAAATTAACTTGACTTAACTTGCGGAAAAAAGTCTTCCATTGCAGTTTTGTATCATATACCAATTTCACAATGCCTGAAAAATCCCCTCTTGCCAGCACAAAAACTTTTAATCAAAAAAC
This sequence comes from Ostorhinchus rueppellii, assembly GCA_030068375.1. Taxonomy (NCBI): domain Eukaryota; kingdom Metazoa; phylum Chordata; class Actinopteri; order Kurtiformes; family Apogonidae; genus Ostorhinchus; species Ostorhinchus rueppellii. The sequence continues at coordinate 34,323,152 of JAQQZY010000010.1, read as the reverse complement.
GAGAGTTTTGGCAAAATTGTTATTTTTGGGGGGTAAATTTTTACGTGCAAGTTATATTTGCGATATTTGAGGGTCAATAGAAAAGAGACTAGTGATTAACAGCAACATTTCTTAATATCCATTATTATTTTTGGCTCTAAGTCAAATGTTAAATGCTAAATTTGTCAGTGTGCATTTTGTACTCACTAGGTAGAAGGGTGTTAGTGTAGGAATTTAACATTTTTTACAATGCGCAGATTTTAGTGACAGGTTCAGAATATTTAAAAATCGTGTAAAAATGAACAACTTTTGAATTCTGACCTAAAATAATATGACCTTTTATATCATTAAGTGCAAAGTGTACATAATACGCTCACCTGGATGCCGGAGGGTTAATGACACAAACTGACCAGAATACAACACAATGTAGATTCCAATTGCTATGTTGATGAAAGATAACAAATCTTTTTGTTTTTGAGGCTTTCAGCTGATATTTTATTTCAGTGTTTTTGCTGCTGAATGTCAATAATGTTAATGTTCAGCTTCTCGTCTAATTTTTTTTGGGTCGATTTTCAGCCTCGAAGGAAAAAGCCAAAGCAGAGAAGCTGAAGAAGAGGTGGATCCACAAGCAGCAGGTTTCCTCATCCTGCTAGAGGACGTTTGGACAAGGACATGTGAACAGACGTCCGGAGTCAGGGACGAAGGCTGCCACGCCTCCGTCCATGAATGAACTGTTTTCTGCTGCAGGACCTTCACTCAACCTGGACTTTTGAGATTATTTGGAGGTTCCAGAGTCAGGAAGAACATGTGCTTAAAGCCGATCTTTAAACCTTTTTCCTGAAATTGAAACAAGTAATACAAACAACTTTCAGGTCAGAGCCTGCATCCATGATGGATCCACATGATCTCAGAAACTGCCTCCACCTGTGGTTCAGATGTTTGTATCCTGTTTGTATTAGTTCCTGTGCACAATATGGACATGTTGAATTCAGGTGTTTGTTTTCTAACAGGGGTCTGGGATACAAAACAATAATGACTAATGTAAGAATAAAGTTTTTTATTATGGGATGAATATCATTGCATTGGTTAGTTTGGTTTAAATTCTTATCTTTGCTTTAAGGACATTTACCATATATGTTTCTAAACTATATGGACAAGTGTTCATGCTGATTTGAAATATAAACATCAATATTTCCTTAAAATTTAATGGGAGAGTTTTCTCCTAAAGATGGTTAGTTGTGGTAAAAATTACAATTTACTCATTATTTTAGAAATTTAGAGATGGAACATTTAAAATCATAGCCACGGATTAAAACCCCCCCCAAAACTAATAAAAATCAATGTTGGGAGAAATTAGGTTAAAACCATCTCTGAAGCATTTTAAAAGAAAGTTTGACTGAAGATACGTGTTTCTGTCTGTTTTCTTTAACATCTTTGTAGTGAGTATTTATTAAAAATTAAATAGTCTCCACATAGCTATTCAACAGTTATTCTTTTTTTAAGCTGTCTTTAAATTTAATGTACTTGGAATGCAGGAACATCGTGTTAATAAAATGTATCATATTTACTTCATTATTACATGACTAATAATGTCAATACAGTAAATAAGAAATATGTATTTAATGGTCATATAACTTCAAAACAAGAACTATCAAGCGAGTGATAGCTAACACTGAGACAATAAGTCACTGTCAAAAAGAAACTCACCGTTTACTCGTTTTCTCACTTTTCAGAACATTTTTGCACCACATACAGCCTTTATAAGGACAACGGACGTCCTCGCTCCCGAGACATAGCGTGACCGCGCTTTAAGAGTGCATGTGTACAGCTGTGACCTCACCAGAGAGATAGCGACTTTCCTCTGACTTTTCTGGCCTTTTGAACACTTTTTGACCGATTAAAAGTCCATGACTTAAAAATGTGAAATGCAAAGATCAGTAATTGACCGCGTTTCGTGCTGGACACGCCCTGTCGACAGTTTCACAGCCGTCTCTTTTACTATTGCCGCTTAAGGGGAAAATGCTTCTTGAGCCCAAGGGGATTTTTTGTTGCAGTACCACGAGTGGTCACTGGAAAAAAATAGGCGTGCCGCCGGAGGGGCGGTACCATATCCAGTTCTTAGAATACGTCCATGGTACTACTCTGTAGTCCGCCGTGGTTAAGTAGCGTCTTACTTCCGGGGTGAAAGGTTAGAGGCGGGGCTATGACATCATTTTAGAAAAGTTGCGGTTTGGTCATACAGATGAATAAGAAAAATGTATTCTTACAAATAAAGTAAATGACGTCATATTTAAAATACTTCATATGTCAAAACTTACCTGATAAAATAAATGTTGACACTATGTTCTTTTTATGGCAACGCAGAGGAAACGATATCTCACCTGTATTTGATTGTTCTCATACACACACATTTTGGATTGATTTTAATTCGTTCATTTCATTCATTGAAGTTTTATAAGTTTTTGAACAGCAAAGTTGACTTTCCATTCAAATTAAATGTCCAACATGTATTATTTGGTTTTTCTAAAAATGAAAAAATATCTTTTATGTCAACCTAGTCAAAGCTAAGTTTCATATTCATTGTTCAGAATTCTCTAAACAATGACCAAATATTTTTGTTTTTAAAGCTGTATTGCTAAATTATTTAGAAACTATTGATAAAACTTTAAATCCCTAAAGCAATTTTAAAAAGAAGTCTGTGTAGAACCCATGATGTGACCTGATCTGTAATTTACCACCAGCCTCTTTATTTTGTAATGTTTTCTTTTTTTCCTTGTGGTGCTGTTTTCTACTTATTTCAGAATGGAATGTAGTTATAACACCATATTGCAGAATAGTGAATGTTTGTATATCTGTATGTCTACATTTAATTTAAAAAGAAAAAAAAATCAGGTCGTACAGACAAAGATGTGGAACTGGTGTTTTCAAATGTATGCACTCTGGCACCAGGTTCCAGTGACTGAAAACACCGGTTTCACGTGGATGAAAGGTCTACGGCAGGGGTGTCAAACTCAGTTTAGTTCAGGGGCCACATTCAACTAAATCTGATCTGAGGTGGGCCAAACCAGTGAAACAACATCATATAATATAGAAATTATGTCAACTCCAAACTTTTCTCTGTTTTAGAGCAAAAAAAAAGTCAAATTAGACGATGTAAATATTTGCATCTACAAACTCTCCTTTCAAACAATGCGAATAACGTGAACTGAAAAAGTGTAATTTTAACATTATGCTTCAGTTTATCATTTCCACATATTCATTATAATTTACAGACAGTAATTGTTTTGTAGATCCACTAACAGGAAGAATGTAGTAAAAGTTGCACTTTTCTGAAGATATCTTCACATTTGTTTAGATTGTTTACATTTTTTGTGAAATTATACTTTGTAAATGCAAATATTTTCACATATTTACACTAAAACAAAAAAATTTGAAGTTGTGAGTATTTATAGGTTATGATAGTATTTTACTGATCTGACCCACTTGACATTGCGTTTGTCTGAATGTGGAACCTCAACTAAAATGATTATTAATGTCTTAATATCTATTTTTGCATTTCACAAATTCATCCCAAGAACCGGACTGAACCCTTTGGTGGGCCAGATTTTGCCCCCGGGCCACATGTTTGACACCTGTGGTCTACGGGATACTAAACTGTTGCAGATTTGACTGCAACAGTCTTCGTATGAACAGGGTCTAACAGAGCAGGACTGACAAACAGGGACGTTGGACCATTTTCAGGTGAATGTCGCTCCAGTTCCATGTGTCATGCAGCATCCACACATCCACGCACTAGCATCATTTGTCATTTTTAATATAAATCTTTTCACCCTCACACAAATTGCACATTTTTTTTTCTCCAAACGGACACACAAGTCAGCAGTGGACAACTTACTGTTTGACATCTTCCTTAAACACCGAGAACTGGCTAAAAAGAAGAAGGAACAGAAAGAAGAAAAGAAGAAGAGACATCTAACTGGATCTTACCACCACTTTACTATGGCATGCATAGGTTTCAGACCTTACTCAAAGAGACAACAGACACTTTGTCTAAAAGTTTTCTAAACGATGCCATGACTGCTTTGCGATCTGATAGGAAAAAGAAAAGAAACCAACCAAGGTCCGTAAAAAGTGGGTTTGAGCAGGAGGAGAAAACTCCTGAACCCCTGCAGAGTCTAGAGGGAGACGGATGTCTACGAAAAGCCTCAGTGATCCTGATTCCAACGCACAGCATCAGCCTCCACTAGTATTTGGTTTGTATTTTGGATGGTGCAGGTGACAGTTCTGGATGTTTTGGGTTGGTTTGTTTCATCCCATCTTTCAATTCTGGTACTAAATGGTGGCTAAATGTGATGCATGATGGGTAGTCCAACATGAGCAATGTTGAGTGAGTGGACGAAACTGGTTCTAGATGGAATGAGTGATTTGGTTCATTAAAAAAAAAGGAAAAAAAAACAGGGGACACGTTTGCCTTCAGAAAGACTTAATGCGGAAAAATGTAAATGCTGCCTTCACATGCTATGGGAATTATGGTAAATACTACTTATGAACTGAAAATTTGGATAACTGGGAAACATTTTTTAATCCATCAACTGCAGAAATGAAAATAACCTTTGACCTTTTCAACGTGGAACTGAACGAGCGAGGGATTTATCGCAAATGATAAACAATACTTTTATTGACGTTCTGCTGCTGTTAGCTGAAGATTTTGCACATTTATAGGATACAAAATTAGCAAAAAAAATGTGATGAACACATCCAAAACTCTCTTACTCAAGTAGCAGGTCGCCATAAATTGTTTATCAGCCATTTTTCATTTCGGTACAAAAAAAAAAAAAAAAAGCACATGAATGCGACGCACTTCTAATTTTGAATTCACGAGTGAAAATAGATCATGTTCCCGACAGCACCTGAAGGCAGCATTAATCAGGACAAAAATAATCCAGACATGAGACTTTTCTCGCCTTCACCTACTATGGGAATTATAAAGATTCGTTATGTGCTTGAAAATTGAACTTGAACGCCCCCTCAGTTCTCATAGCATACACAATTTAAAAATAATAATAAAAGCGCAAGTAGCAGGTCACCATAAATTGTCTCGGCCATTTTTCATTTGGCTACAACAACAAAAGCACTTGAACACAACACACTTGTAATTTCAAATTCACTAGTGTTAAAGGAGCATCCTCCGATAGCACCTGAAGGCAGCATTAGTGTAAGTTTCAGTGTCTAATATTTAGTAGAAGTGGCTCCACACCTCACCTCACCCTCCCCTATGACTCACAGGAAGTCCTCTGTTGGTATAATCCCACCACTGGGCAACTACTTCAGGTGGTTTTCGTCCCCTCTCTTCTCTGCCTGTTTTCAGATGAAGGACAATAACATCTAAGGGAAAGTTTGGCCTCAGACGTATTTTCGCTTTTTTTCCGTTTTTTGTAATTTTCACTCCCCCTCCAGCAGGGGATCGAACCAGATGCAGTTTTTGGACGCCCCGTGTGTTTCAGATATCATTAGCTTCATAGCATAACTGCACAGGTCATATATTTTTCAGGTCGTAGCCAAAGATGGGACATGAATCAGTGTTAGGAGAGTCAAGTTACACAGATGGCACAATTTGGCCCAAACCGGAACATTTTTAGGCCGTTACGCTACGAGGGTAATGATATATGACACTAAGAATTGCTCTTAAGTCTTTGAACTCTGCCAAATAACGTTCCATTCTCCAAACCTACATGCCACTTTTCTGCACATGCTCAGTTTTATCAAGGTCAAAACTGGTCAATCTCGGGCTTGACATGTTGAAATGGTCCAGAATTAAACATTGTTTTCCTCTTTAAAATAAATCACTTGCAATAATCGTTAGCCTTATCACATCATTTCCCAAGTTTGACAGTATGACTTTTCAGATGTTTGACTTTCTTTTTATATAATCCTTTAATTGGTTTTATTGCCATATTCCAAATAAAGTGATATTTTTGGCCAAATTATGACATAGGCCTGCTTTTACTCTCCTAAACCTGCAGATTTATTTTATGCAGGCATCACAAATGCTAAGAGACTAACAAAATGACAGGTAATTTATTTGAACAAGAACAAAAACTCAATTTTTGACAGTTTCAGTGTCATGACCTGGATTGACCTGTTCTGACATTGATGAAACTGAGCATGCTCGCATCATTAGCCTCATAGCATAACTGCCTAAAAACCAGAGTTGTCAAAATGAACACGGATTAATCCATCATCATGATTAATCTGATTAAAAATGGGAACCCAATTAACCCGTCTGCAGCAGAATGACTGAACGTTTCTGCAAACGCATTTGGCTCAGTTTGTCCAAGTAGAGTTATCGTTAACGCACATGAACACACGGTCAGCTGATCCAGTAGTGACAGGCAGCAGAACCATCCCATACAGATGGAATTACACAAACAACCTGTTGGTTAGTTTTTGTTCTATATTCTGTAATATTTGTCCTCATATTTCCATCCAGAGGCCAACTAAAAATAATTCACATCAACCTTGGATTCAAATTGGAACCGTTTGACAGCACGACTAAAAACATCATATTTTTGTCCAGATTGTGACATCGGAGTAACTTTAATCTCTTAACACTGGTGATTCATTTGCATCTTTGGTTTTAATCTGGAAACATAATGACACGGGTCAGTAGGTACGCTATGAGGTCAACGTCTGTGATGAAAACACACTTTTTCAAACTAGATTTTTCTGCTCATATTTCATGATATTTGAGATTGTGTCAAATTTTCTATCTTTTTTCTTCCTGAACTCTATTCCAAGAACCAAATGAAAAGTGGACTTGGGCCGGTGTAAGTTCAGAGGACGTTAACTCCGGTCCACACTCGATGCACGGTAACACTAGATGTCAGCGGCTACGAAACACGGCTAAACCAGTCCAGTCTGAGCTACTGTACAACCATGGGGAGAACATCCAGAAGAACAGGATTCTACTTGCATGGTTCCAGACTAACAGCTGCTATGACGTCCTCCTAAAGCTCACACACTGAACCCAGAAAGGCTGTGGTTGGACTCGACATGAAGCCGTTCCTCCAGAATCCCTGACTTGAACTAAACCAAGGCTGTCAAACCTACAGAAAGGCTCCAGTCAGGTCCCACAGGACGTGAGACGGAAAAATTACACTGATGATATTAACAATCATGGGTGTCAAAATCCTTTTAGTTCCTATTCCACATACAGACCGATTCAATCTATTTGATACTATAATAATGACAACCAAAAAGGACAATTAAATGAAAATGTTTACATTTACAAACAAGCCTTTCACCAAAAATAAGAATAACCTGAACAAATATGTACGATCTGTCATGTCTTAAAAGAAATGTGCAATTGTACCAGTATTCTGCCTGTTACTCCATGTGTTGTGCTTTTGTAGATCCACTGTGATCTGTAATACACGTTTAAATGCAGAATTCTGTTAAAACTGGACTCGTTTATCTGAAGAATTCTCCTGGTTGTTCTTGTTCTTCACATTTTTTCAAGAATAGTTTGTAGACATAAACACTTTCATTATATAGCTTTCCTTTTTTCACTCTAAAATCTTGGAGTTGTCATTTATTGGTTATGATGTTATTCTTTTACTAGTCTGGAACCATTTGAGATCAGACTAGACTTTCTGCAGCCTGTGAACTCCAGTAAGTTCGACAACCCTGGTCGAAACGCTACCTAACCTTTGTGTTCTGAAGCCCAGAAGGCAAACGTCTCCCGTGTGTTTCCACCAACATGTGGCTGAGGCTTGAATTTCTGATGAGTTGGCATCTGCTTTTCATTTCAGCCACTATTTTTAGCGTCTAGTCTAGTTTGACACTGGGCTTTGACCAATCGCCATGATTTAGTCCAGGCCTAAATTGGACCTGCTGGGACTGAAGGAACCTGTTGTTGAGTTTGTTCTGCTCTGAGATGACAGTGTGTCTTTTTATTATTTTTATCCTGACTGCTGCCAAAGGTAGAGATACAAACTGGGGGTGGCGATATATTTTTGGCATTTGGGCTTTTAGAGGATGCAGCAAACCATGTTCACACTGCAAGAAGTAACCCAGATCGGATTATTTTACGCCAGTGTAACTCGATTTCTTTTCAACATGCTGTTAAGAAAAAAAACAAAACAGATTTCTACAACTTCCATATGTATGGAAGAAGATTAGGGCCACTGGGAAAAAAAAAATAACTGAAAATGAAGGTCTGGGTTTGTGCGTCAGTGCTCTCTTTATTAAAGAATCGGTCTGCTGTACTCCTCCGCCATGCGTCAAAGCTAAATGCAAAGCTGAATGTCAGATAGAAAAAAATCTGAATCCTGAGAAAAACGCATTCTGACTAATCTCAAAATTCTGACTTTTTTCTCAGAATAATTTTAAAAATATATATTGGACTTTACCTCCGCCAAGGAGGTTACGTTTTCATCGGCGTTGGTTTGTCATTGTTTGTCTGTCCGTTAGCAAGATAACAGAAAAAGTTATGGACGGATTTTGATGAAACTTTCAGGATATCTCTGATCTGGGTCAAGGAAGAGATGACTAAATTTTGGAGGCGATCTGGATCACCGTCTGGATCCAGGAATTTTTCAAAGGGATTCTTTATCAATGCGATAGGACATAGTGGACCAGAGTTGATTATGAGGTCATTCAGCACCATCTAGTGGAGGAAAGTACAAACACTACCTAAAAAAAACCAAAAAAAACAAAACACCATCTTGGCAGAGGTCTGCGCTCTCAGAGTGCTTTTCTAGTTTAAATTTGTTTTCCTAGTGGTCCTAATCCTCTTCTGTAAATGTGATCCACCCATTCAAAGTCCAGAAGGAGCAGCCATTACCCCTCCACCCCCCACCCCCAAAAAACAAAAAAAAAGTACAACAAATCTGACTTGAGCCCTAATTCTTGCAGCGTGAAGTTGGCCTAAGAACAGCAGCTGTCACAACACATGGACACATTTAACCTTCAAAACCAAATGGAAAGCAGACAGTGAAAGTTCAACCGGAAACCACAAACCTGGTCTGAAAAGCCCATCAACAAAACCCAGTCCACCTGGTGCGGGTCCTCACTAATCTAAACCGAGGAGGAACAAAGGGACATTTTAGCTCCTGAGTTCTTTGTGGATTAAGGATTAGCATAGACATCAATATGAAAATAAAGATCGACAAGGTTTGCATCAAACCTGTTGTGTTCACAGGGTTCCTCCACAGAGAGCACACCCCAGGACTAATGTTGCCTTCACATGCTGCGGGAATTATGGTAAATAATTGTTACCAACTTGGAATTTGGATATGAACGCCCCTTCATTTTTCCACTCGAGAACCGGGAGCTGCCATCACGAAATAACCTTTGACCTTTTCAACATGGCAGACCGCAAAGAGGGATTCATCACACTGAATGATTAACGACTTATTTTGTTCTGTTGCTGATCACTGATGATTTGCAGTTGTAGTATACAGAATTTTTTTTTTTTTTTTTTAAATTCGGAAGTTTAAAAAAAATGCTGTATCAGCTGAATTAACACGTCCAAAACGGTTTTACCCAAGTAGCAGGTCACGATAAAGTATGAGTAGGTCATTTTTCATTTCATCACGAAAACAAAAGCTCTTGAACGCAACGCACTCGTTTCAAATTCACAGGTAGAAAGGATCATCTTCCTGATAGTGTGTCTGTGAAGGCAGCTTTAATCAGGGCAAAGAAACCCAGAAATGCAACACATTTCCTGCCTTCATGTGTTATGGGAAACATGGTGAACTAGCACGTTGACCTCTTACTGGTATAATAGTTTTGGTTTAATAATATTCTGTTTTATTATAGGGGTAGAATAATATTGGTATAACTAGTGTATTGACCAGTGGAGAACCACAGGCTGGAGATGTGGTACTTTTGGGCAGAGCCGACATTAGGGAAAAGGTGTCCGTCTATATTTTATAAGTACCAACATAAAAACAGTTCGGCAAATAATTTTTTGAAAATTTAAACCAAAATTATTTCAGTACAGATATCTAGGGACAGGAGTTAGTAAATGTGTCATTCCTGTTTTTGACTTCATTTCCCATCATGCAGCGGGGTACTGCACTTGCCATCAAAGGTCTCCTGATGTGCTAGGCTGCTTCCTGTCCCTTCCTGGGGCAACTGCTGAGCAATGCAAATTACACCAGTCCTCCTGATTTAAAAAAAATAAATAAAGGAATTGTAAAGAAAAAAAATGTAATGTCTAGATGGGACTGTTCCTCAACTGCAGGTGCCAGATTGGCCAACTGAAAATGTCTCAATTTCTCAGAACTGTGCAGACACACACACACAAACACTCTGAGACCGTCCAGTACTGTGATATATTAGTTAAACTGAAAAATTGCACATGAACGCCTCCTCAGTTCTTGTAGCATGCACAATTTACAAAAAAAACACCCAAAGTAACAGGTCACGATGAATTATGCATCAGCCATTTTTCATTTTTCTATGACAACAAAAGCACGTGAACGCAACGCACTTAATGAGTAATTTCATCTTCACTAGTGGGTAGGATGATCTTTCCAGCAGCACGTGAAGGCAGCATTTGTCCAGATCACATTCAATTATCGCTGCGCTGCCGCTGGGAGCCTTCTGCTCTCAGCTCACCGTTTGGTTTCTACATTTTTTGAGCTGGGAGCAGTTGGATCAGACGGCTGTTGTCATATGTAGGAGCCCTGTCGTCAACAGAACAGGAAACATAAAAACTTGTACAGACTGGGCACAACCTGCGCTTCAGGGCTGTCAGTACAAAGCTTTAAAAGGATTGGTTTTTTTTTTTCAACGATTTCCTTGCATTTGATAACTAAATATCTCACTCTATTGATATAATTCATTTTGTTAAATTCATATATAAATGTTAACATGTACACACGCTTGTCACTGGGAATCGGTGGAATCGGGACCTTTATTATAATAAGTTGGTGGAACTTGCTCTTGCTGGCGCTCAACAAATATACTGTGAATGCAAGTAACAATAATTAATATAATGATAATTAGAATAATAATAATCATCGTCTGCACCATGCCTTTAAACCTGGAAAAACTAAAAACAAAACAAGAGCCAGGTAACCACACCTCCCGAACCCACCCCCCACCCCCAAACAAACAAACAAAAGAAAAACTAAACAGAAGATTAAAAACAGGAACAATGACTGCAGATTCTCTCTGGCTTCTTCGAAGTCCCGAGTCCACATGCGTCACACGAATCTCCGCCCAGTGTCCTGAAGTCAGTGGAGGGTGGGAGGGAAGCGGGTGCGGGGGGGTGTGGGGGTGTCAGCCGTCTGTAACTGAGCCTCGTGTTGGTGTTCAGGACTTTTTAGAGCAGTTTGCAGCTCAGCCTGCGTTGAATGGATGCACGTTCGCCTGTGGAGCCACGTTAAAGGGTGGGCGGCTGCCGCACTCACTCGTCTGTTTTCTTTTTTTTTTTGTGTATGTTTGGTTTGACCTTTGTGTTTTTTCTTTTTTTTTCCCACCATCCAGCCTGGGTACAGGAGGGGTGGGGGGATGCGCGAGGGTCCAGTCTGTTCCGGGTGGGTTCTTTGAGTATTTTCTGGTGGGCTCCTGTGGGTTGATGTCCCCACTGTTGGGCGGAGGCGGAGCCGGCCTCGGCAGGATGGAGGCATCATCTCGTATTTACCATAGAAGGGAAGTGTCTGTCTGTGTGTTTCAACGTGTGCGTCTCTAAACGTCTGCCCAGAAATGACTCCGGTTCCTCAGTGGCGTTGGTGTCGGTCTGTAAAAGCTCAACAGGAAGCGAGTGAGATGGTTACTTTCTACTACGGCTGCTTATCGTGCAAAGGAGCGTCTCCTCAGCTAAATGACTACAATAATGGAGGAGGGGGGCGGGGCCATGTCTGGACAGATCCTCAGAGAGAGTGAGTGTGTGTGTGTGTGTGTGTGTGTGTGTGTGTGTGTGTGTGTGTGCGCGCGCACGTGTGTGCGTACACACGGGGCTAGTGCAGGTAATCGTCCACAGAGGCGAAGGCGCAGGAGCCGCTGCCAGTTCGTGCCATGATGGCGAGGCATTGGGCGGCCTGACCAACAGCCTGAGCCAGCGGCGGCTGCTTGGGCAGGTTGTGAGTCTCTGCAGGAAAACAAACACAATGAAGCAGATGACAGGACGGCAAAAATTAAGACGAATAAACTTTAAAGTTCAATTAGCGATAGGAATAGAGACACGGTTCTGGTCCAGATTTGGTTTCCAGTATCTCAGTTCTGTGGAATCGTTAGGAGACAAACAATTCCGTTTATTAGTTCTGTGACATCATCACGTCAGATCCATCATCAGGTGATTATTTTGCTTATATATTATTTTATCCATATATTCCACTATTTTTGTAAAGCCAAGACTTTGGTGAAACTAAACCAAAAATGAACAAAATCATCTTTAAAAAACAAAAACATTTTGGAGACAAACAAAATAATTCAAAGAAAAGCAGAAACAAAAGGCAATGAACAAATTCTGAACAAAATTATCAAGAAAATGAACAAAATCATCTAGAAAAATGGACAAAAACATTTGGGCAGTTAACAACAAAACTGAGGGAAAAAAATAAATAAATAAATAAAAGAAATCAACAAAAGACAATTAGATTAGTCGAGAAAATGAACCAAATTATGATGGAAATTAATTGATAATAAATTATTATGAAAATAAACAAAAAAATAAAAATGATCAGGTCAGATGTGTGACCAGGCCATTTGTGTGTTTTAGTTTAGTTTCCCCTAAAGTCTGTTTGTATTTGACCCGTAAAGATGACCCTGGGACCACCTGGTTCTATCCATACTGTTAATGTTAGGGTCCTTTCGCTGTCCGCCTGCTTTACTGTTGTGGATGAATGATCTCCATGACGACCAGGGTCAGAGGAGCAGCAGGTGGATCTAATACTCCATTAACTCCACCTTCACAATTATTCGGGAGGTTTAGTCCAATCCAATATGACTGTGCATATTTGATAAACAGTTTGTACTGGAGTTTATTCCCTAATTCAATGCGAATCGATAAGTCTGAATATTTTATCTATTCCCATCCCTAGACACGATACAAAGGCTTCATATGCAGTATCCAAACTCTGCAGCTCATATAGAACACATCTGTGTGGTATTCGCTGGGACTGACTCACCTAATATTGCACTGTTGAGAGTAGAGCAGACGGGTTCTCGTTGGATGGCGTCCAGCTGGTATCCAACAGGACTGTTCCAGGGGTCGGAGTAGGCCAGCAGGCTGAAGGCGTCCTGCAGCAGGAGACACAAACACCAACCACTTCGTACTTTAACCCTTAAACCCTACATTTAATTCACTGATCATGTCCATGCTCATGAAGGTTATAATAACCTCTGTGTGGAATAATTCTATTCTATTCGTGCATTGACCTGTAGGGAACCACGGGTCACATTAATATCAATAGCAAGGGACTGAAGTTAGTGCATGTTCCTGTTTTTAACTTCCATTTCCAATCATGCAGCGTGCTTCCCATCAACTGTCATGGGCATGGCAATGTGACTGTAAGGCTTTTGTTTTCAAAATTATTAATACGGTGCTTAACTTATTTATTAGAGTAGCTGTTATGAAAACATTCATTCATCTTCTATCCCCGCTTTATCCTCACTAGGGTCACGGGGGTCACATGGAGCCTATCCCAGCGACTTAGGGCGAAGGCGGGGTACACCCTGG
>JAQQZY010000010.1:34229176-34239818 GCA_030068375.1 Ostorhinchus rueppellii | reverse complement strand
GGGTCGCATGGAGCCTATCCCAGCTACTTAAGGGTGAAGGCGGGGTACACCCTGGACAAGTCACCAGTTCATCACATTTAAGAACATTTTATAGTTAATTTTCTCTCCTTACACACTTTTTACCCCTCAACTGTTACACACTTCTACACTTTTTATAACTGATATCCTTAACCTGATCCCCCACACACACTTAATATTTTTTTTCCAATTTATCAATTTTTTTTCTTCTTTCTTTACTCAGCAGTCTGCCTGAAAATCGCTGCCCAGGTAATTCAGCCACGTATATAGAAACTATGGGTGTCACCCTAGTGCCCACGTGACCCAAACCCCACACATCACCATAGCAACCAGACCAAACAAATAAAAAAAACGAATAATCCACCAGTGACAATATATGGCTCCTACACCACTGATATTTGTCTCCATAAGAGGCACCTCCTGCACAACCACAACATGATTCATTTCCATCAATACCCTTTATCCGGCTGTTCATGATGATTTATGTTCATATCCCCACTGATGTTAATGATAATCATTTATTTATTTTTTTAATGATCATTTCTTGTTACCAGTTCTTGTCATTTCTTTCATTTTCTCTCTCTCTCTCTCTCTCTCTCTCTCTCTCTCTCTCTCTCTCTCACACACACACACACACACACACACACACACACCAATGTATTTATGATGCGCATGTAATTAGTCCCTGTTTTTTTTTTTTTTTTGTCATGTCTTTCAAATGTTTTATGTACTAAAAAAAAAGAACATCTAAGACAAACGTCAGAGACAGTATCAGGAGTCTTTGACGCGTGTGCAGAATAAAAACCCATAAATAAGCAGATTCTGTAACACTGTTTATTCATTTTTTCACATTTTATCGACAGAAGTCAAGTATCCAAGGCATTTTGTAAACAGTGTGTCCACAGATCTACATGTAGCCTCTCATCAGTGTGTTCTTTCAGTCAGTCAAAAACACTGCTGTCCTCTGAAATAAATACAATACTGAGAAAATAAAATAAAACCGGCTCGTATCAGCCTATGTATGACCTGCATCTGCCCGACAGAGCTCAAACAGATCCAGAATCAGTGTCTGTTGTCCCCCGGCCGAGAGATGATGAAAACTGAGGAGACACACGGAGGTAAACATCCAAAAAAGGGGAGGATGAAACCGAGCGACAGATGCGGTCGGCATGGAAACGGAGACGAACGGCGGCGAATGAAACACTGAGAGCACCTTCACGAGTCTTCTCACATCGAACAACGCGATACATGGGTGAAGCCGGTTCTCAGGTCTGCAGTGACTCATGCTTTTATGCTTTCTGACAATTTACTTCAGACAATTTCACAATAATCTGCATTTAAATGACAAAACACTTAAGACATCAAATTTACTAAATCTACCTGAATTCTTTTATCAATCCTCTGACTGCTTTACCTATTTATTTTTTCCTCCTAGAACTCTAAAACTAAATGTCAGGACTGTCAAACTCATTTTAGTTCAGGTTCTACATTCATCCTGGTCTGATCTAAAGCAAAACAATAACATGATAACCAATAAATAATGCCAAACTCTAGCTTTTTTCTCTATGTTTACAAGAGAAAATAGTTAAATTACTGTACATGATGAAAATATTTACAACTCCAAACTATCCTGTTAAAAAAAAAAAAAAAAAAAAAAAAAAAAAAAAAAAAAAAGTGAAAAACATGAACCTGAAATTTCTTGAGAAAAACAAGTGCAATTTTAACCAGTGGTTCCAGGCACAATAAGCCCCGCCCCTCACACGTATTGTAGTTTATTTTGGCATTGATCCAGCTGATGTCATCATGTCTATGTATGTGCTGATGTCATATCCATTACCTAAATATATGTGCAAGTTTGAAGTAAATTGAAACAAAATTGATGTTTTTATAGACTTTTGAAATTTCAACCATTATAAGTTGATGAGAGAAAAAAAAAAAGATTTGAAAAATTCATTAAAAATTTAAACTTTGACTTACTTTCCCCAAAATGTAATGACATCTAATCTGGGTCACTGACCATCTACAAATCTAATTTGGTATGAATTCAACCGATAGTTTTGCTGCTAGTGTGAAACAAATGGAACCAAAGTCAATCCCCCTTTGCTTCCCTTTGGGGGCAGGGCAATAACAATGTTCTGCCTCAGCTTCTGATCTGCACATGTGCATCACAGAGGATCTAGAAATACACAAAACATTTCATAACAGACATAATATTGTTAAAACGACACTTACTTTTCTTAATATATTTCAGGTTATTCACTTATTTATTTTTTTTAAGAAAAGGATAGTATATAAATGTAAATACTTCCATGTAATTTTGCCTGTCTGTTTTTTTGTTTTTTTTTTACACTAAAGGAAAAGAGAAAATTTTGGACTTGTCATTATTTATAGTTTTTATGATAATATTTTACTGATCTGATCCACTTCAGATTGTGGAACCTGAAATAAAATGACTTTCTACATCCTTGATTGTTCATTTCTTCAGTGTAATTTTTCACTAATTCATCCCACAGACCAGACTGGACCTTTAACGGACCGACGCCGGACACTTCTGCTATAGGGAGTTACTCCAATTTATTGATCATTCTCTAATTTGATATTTGGGCCAAGGTCGTTGTATCTGTGAGACTGATCTCATGAAATCCCGTATGTCCCGCCACTTCCTATAACATTTGGCGTGCTATTCGTACACAATTTCGACCCAACATGTGTTATTTAACGCCATTTGATCTTGTCAATTTACGCCTTGATCTCTACTTCACATAACCTTAACCCCTAAAGTCTAGAACACACGTGGAAAGCTTCTAATGCATACAGATAACATGTCGTTTAAAAGTGGCGTGCATATTTACGAGAGTCATGATATCACGTTGTATCTGTAATGTTTTTTCTTGGTTGAGGAATAACACAATAATACTGTCATTTCCATTTAAAAAAGCCTGTTTCATAAAAAGACAGTGACATGATACCAGATGAAATACCTTAAAGTGACCGAGTGACCTGTGGACAAAGAAACCCACAAATGCCAGAGATGCCTTCACGTGCTATGGAAATTATGGTAAATACTAGTTACAAACTCAAAAATTGCACATGAACGCCTCCTCAGTTCTCGTAACAAACACAATTTGCAAAAAAACAAAACAAAACAAAACAAAAAATCCCAAGTAACGGGTCACGATAAATTGTAAGTCGGCCATTTTTCATTACGCTACAACAACAAAAGCACTCGTAATTTCAAATTCAATAGTGGAAAGGCTCATCTTCCCAACCGCATGTGAAGGCAGCATTAATTAGGACAAAGAAACCCAGAAATGTGAGCGCTGCCTTCAAGTGCTGTGGGAATTATAGTAAATACTAGTAGCGAACTCGTGAATTGCACTGAACGCCCCTTCGTGTCATGTTTTCTACTAGAGAAGTGGGGGAAAATTTTATCCAGGAGCTGCCAAGATGAAAATAACCTTCGACCTTTTCAACATGGTGAATGGGAAACTATGCTTTTCTTATGGCTCTGCTGCCGTTAGCTGATGAGTTTCAACATTTAGAGCATACACAATTAAAAAAAACAACTCAAGTAGTAGGTCACGATAAACTGTGTCAGCCGTTTTACTTTTCGCTATGACAACCAAAGCACTTGAACGCAACGCACAAGTAGTTTAACAAATTTCCCAAGCGGAAACATTCAAATTTCCAATAGCATGTGAAGGCAGCATTATTATATACATCTCCTCACAAATGAAGATGAAGCGGTTTGTTTCCACGAGGTGGTCTCAACATTTCACCCTTAGTATGTTTTTTTTTTTTTGTCGTAAACGATGTGAAAACAGGAACAGAAACAGCAGCTGAAACGTGAACGGAAGCGTTTTGTGCTTCACTAACGCCGCACACAGGAGTTGGATTTATTTGTCGTTACGTGAAAATGGAATGTTGTGCGTTTCTATTCTAGTCTACGGTCTGAAACGTGCCCCGTTTTCTTCTTCTGTGGTATGATCACTGACTACCCCCTAAACAGACTTTTTTTTCTCCAACATCAATAGAAACAGGTACATTTATTGTCCTCTACAACTCATTTATCACCGTAAATGTTACTCTAGAAACCACAAAAACACAGAAACTGTGCATCAGAAACTGAGCTCTAATCGGTATCTGCAGCCTCGTCCACATTCTGCATCAAAATCAAAACATCCCTCATATTTTATCATTACATTATATTTTACATTTGAGACTTTTTCTTCTAAAAAAAAATAAAAAAAAATAAAAAAAATAAAAAAATCAGAATTTGTGAAATCCTGAAAATACAAAAAATGCTGAATCATCTGAGTTAAAACCTTTGCAGGAAGTTTGTATAAAACAGTAAACACAAGCTTTTCAATGATGTGCAGTTACAGAAAATTTAACTAATTTAGATGAGTAAATATTCTGTCAAAATACTGGCTATATAATAACACTCTGATCATATGACTTCATCTCATTTGCCTGAATACAAGACATGACTCGAGCATTTTTCACTTTTTGTGACGAATTTTAGACACAAAAGTTTCTTGGGAAAAAGTCACGTGAGTCATTGACTTCGTAGCCTCGTTCCAGGAGAACTGTTGAAGCCGGGGTGTCCGATCCTGGCCCGTGGGACCAACTTGAAATGCAAAAATTACACTGAAGAAATGAACAATCTTTTTATTTCAGCCTCCACATCCAGTGGATCAGGCCAGTCAGATAATAACAGAATAACCCAGAAATAATGACAACTACAATTTTTTTCTCTTTAAGTCTAAAAAAAATTTAATTTACAAACCATCTTTTCACAAAAAAGTGAATAACCTGAACAAATATAAAGAATCTGAAATCTCTTAAGAGAAGTAAGTGCAATTTTAACAAGATTCTGCCTGTTACTAAATGTTTTGTGTATTTCTACAGCCACTGTGTGTAAGTGTTAAAGTACATGTGTAAATAGGAAGTTGGGGTGTAATAGTGTTTAAAGTGCACTTACATTTCTAAGGAGATGTCAGGTCGTTCACATTGTTCATGTCATTCACAGTGTTTTAAAGGATTGTTTGTAGATATAAACCTTTTCATAATGTAATTTTACTTTTTTTGTGAGCAGTTGTCATTATTTACAGGTTATTGTGTTGGTTTTTTACTGGTTTGACCCACTTGAGGTCATATTTAGCTGAATGTGGAACCTGAACTAAAAGGACTGAGACGCCCCTGTGTTCAGGCATATTATTACATTTATTATCAACTCTCACTGGCTCTAATATCAATATAACATTATTGACTGATTGTTCGTCATGTTTTTCAGACTGAATATTATGGGATTCAGAAAAAAAAAATACAGGAACTGTTAAGTATGAAACGAAGCAAATAATTAGATTTTATGAGCTTCAAAGTTTTGTTTTTTTTAAACGCATGTTTATTTTGTTGTTTGTTTAGTTATTTTTTTCACAAGGCGTTTTCATATGAGATCTTTCAGATGAACATAGTCTGGTGAGATGACATCCAGAAAAATGATGAAAAAAGGAGCTTCAACTGTCCATCAACTTGTTTTGTTGGTTTGTAATGAAATCTAGTGCTGACATAAATTAAAAGATTAATATATTAGTTAAAAACATCTGTTAATTGTTCAAACCTTTCAAATCTGTCAATTTGCTTCTTCTTTTATTTTTTACCAACTAAATGACTAAAACAAACAACGGCGTCGCCTAAATTGCAGTGATCTTCATTAGAAAAGTCTCAAATGTAAAAATACTGATCAGATACTGTTTGACACAATCTCTACTGTGTACTCTGCATCTAAGCAAATTACTACACTTCATTTTTCCTGATAAAAAGTATTAATTATTGCTTTCATGGAGACGATCTGCCTGCAATTCTCACTCTATCCACCAGGTGTCCCCAGAGGACAACTGAAGACAACAGCATCATTGAACAGATAAAAGTCGCAGCGTTTCATTTTGGCAGAAAAATAAAAAATAAAAAAGACACTAGTGACATTCTAATCCCAGCATCAGAGTCCTGTTCTAATACTGCTAATGAGTTCTCCCATTTTACAGCTTAATATCATCTGAAATTTATAGGACTAATGTGTTTTTAAACCCTGAACACAGTGGCTGCTTGTCTCTATTTTTCTTTTTTTGATAAAATATCATCTCTGTATTCCTTCAAATTACAATTTAAGGTTTCCTTCACCCAAAAAAAAAAAAAAAAAAAATCAGATTTGTCTTTTTTTATTTGTTGCTAAAGCCTAAATGTCTTGTTTGTAAGGAATAATTTTTCACATGAACTTGTTTCAAGTCATTTGTAGAAAAACACACTTTTTTCCTGATTGTAAAGCTGAATTTTATATTTTCTTCTTTAAAACATAGACGGCAAAAAGCTGACTTGTGTAGCTTCAAAGTTAAAATTATTTAAATTTTTATTTCTAAATCTTAATTTCATTTCTGATTTTTGTCATAATACAATTTCAAGCCTCATATTGAACCAGATTTTTTTTTTTTTTTGCAGGTTAAACATGGTTTGGCGAGAAAACCACAGAATGAGATGATTTGCCAAAGTCTGAACATTAGTAACCATGGGTGTGGAAACAACTGTGATAATTAATCAAGTAAAAGAACTGGATAAGTAATCAGTCAAGACTTAACTCTTTTTTTCCCTCTGATTTCCATGTCTGTAAAATCAAAATCTTGAGTTGACGACCTCACATTTGGCTCAGAAAGTTGTATACATTTCTTTTTTTTCTGCATTGATTTGTTTAATAATTATTCAGAGAATTAAAAATAACTCTAAGGTGCAGCCTGAGCAAGAGCAGTAGTCTTTTTCTACACTTTCTCTGAGTTTTTACTAAGTTTTACATTTTGCACAACTCAAACTCAAGCGGAGTGGAAAACTGCACAGCCTATACTTTCAGAAGTGAGCATCATTACCCATAAATCACTGGGAGTGCTGCCTGGAAATGAACCTACACCTACTCAGCATGTCAGAGGTCACCTGTGGCTTTCAATTCTGAGCTGATGAAGAACAGGCGACGAGACTAACACCTTAAAATGACGGTGGACTACCTGCCTACGTGTTGGGTACAAATGTGTAGGTAGGTGTTGCTGTTGGGAAAGGATCAGATGTTTCTGTCATTCAGCCTGGTGTTCAGTCCCAACACTGGTTTTCCTTGCATGTAGAAGATCCCCGGTGACTCGTGCACCCAGGAATGTGGTCAGGAGAATAATGCCAGTCCTGAACTTTTCAGGTTAAACCACTTATCAGGGTGCCAGTCGAAGGGAAAACGGCTGTGGATGTATAGATGCATTGTATGGAGCTGGCCAAAGCCAAACAATCCGACTTCCAGTGGTAATACTACGCGTCGTTGTGTCAGGGGAGCAACAAAAGGCCTTGGATTGGACAGGAATGCATTCTGTGCGTGCCAAGCTGCTTAGCCCAGTGACCTATTGTCAAGTTGGGTTCTTTTCAAGTGTTTAAAAAAAAAAAAACTAACAAAAAAATGGACGCTTTATATTGTTTTGTTTTTTTTTCACATAGCACCATGCCATCGGTTTCCAGTTCTGAACACTTAATCGCAGTGTGTCACATTTCCACAGGGCTTTGTTCAAATGTTTTTCCTCCACCAGAGATGCAGGATCCAGAAAACAGATTCAGTCCGATTCAGGTGAAGAAATAAAAACACAAACCAATGAAAATGAAGAAGCAAAGAAACGTGAGGTGACGGGGAAGCTGAGGTATCCGTTCAGGTGAGTTTATTCTGTCGCTGTGAGTCCCGCTGTGTCGGTTTGTACATGTGAGGGTCATTGTGACAGAAGGCACATGTTGCCAAGGTGAAGGTGAGGGGGAGGGGTTTATGTGCGATGAACTCTTCTGCATCCAAAGCAGGGAAGCCGAGCCTTTGTCCGCTCACGGCAGCCACAAAAACACGTCACTTTCCAACATTTTCCAACGTCTCTCTGACCCAAAATGAGCCCAGGAGGCTCCAGGTTCAGTCACAAGTTCAAAGCCTCTTCACCAGCCAATCAGAGATGAGCAGGACCGCCATGAAATGGCCACACCCACAGCTGACTGGAATTCAGACCCTGCCTCCTAAAAAAAAGCTCAGACTTGGACTGAGACGTGTTCCAGCGAATGGGCCGGCGCAGGAGCAGGCGACGGTGGGGCAGCGGCAGGGGGTGGAGTTATTGCTTTGAGCTCATTGCCAGGGCAACTTTGGGTGCTGACGCCGCGATTGAGGGCGCCAGCTCGCGGCGGGGCGTTAGTGGGCAGCGCATTGGGGTCGCTGCGAGGGATGTTAACGGGACAGGAGCGGGTGCGGGCGTGGCCTTTGTGACCCCCCGGGTGGCACACGAGGCTGCCCACGGTGTCAACGGGTGACAGGTGGCGTTTGAGCCAGCGCTCCACTCGCTCCTCCTTGTATTTGATGGAGTACCAGGTGAGGAAGATGAAGAGGAAGCCGAGGAACTTGAGGCTGGCGGCGAGGCCGAAGTAGACGAAGCGGAGAGAGGTGACGTCGTACTCCCAACACGAGCCGTGGACGCCGCAGTCCTGCTGCCACAACATGCAGGTGGTGTCGATGACGGCACCGAAGTAAATGGGTGTTGGGATGTAAGCTGAGGAAAGGGAAGAAAGAGGAGGAGGATGGAAAAAATAAAAAGGGGGAGGGTGACAAAAAAAATAACGGGTGAGGTGTGACAAGAAAAAAAAAGCAAAGAAAAACAAATATTTCAAGTGTAAATGTTTGGGATAGAATTGGAAAAGACATGAGGAAGAGGAGGAGGAGGAGGAGGAGAAGAAGTAATGCAGTAAAAAAAAACAAGAGGCAAAGAGAGGAAAGTACAGAGAAACATGTCAATAAAACAGACACCGTATCACTGAGCAGTGAAACTACAAAATTAACTCAGATTCATCTTGTATCTTACATTTATTTTTATTTTTAAATTGCATGTTTATAACCTGGTGCTGGTTATTAGGGTGAAACTATAACCTCCGCCCTCCTCTGACTGCACATGAAATACAGCCACTGAGCTAAACTCTGGTGCATTTACAGCAATTTGAATTAATATACGATGTCCCTGTTAAATAAACCAACAAAATAAAAACAAAAATAACATTCACTTTCTACTCTTGACAGTTTGACTCTTTCACTTTGATCAAAGGAAAGAGTAAATCAAACAATTCATCAGTAGCATTCTTTGCCAATACCGCTAACGTGCTAATCACAATTAGCATGTCACTTTAAGATGAAGGAATGGTACAAAAATATGCACACAGGTATTTATTAGCAGTATTATAACATGATAAAATAGTGATCAGAAATGATTCAAACTGACACCTTCAAAGTAATAATATCTTTCTTCAAAGCGACAGGCATTTTAGCTCCGAGGGGCTGAACCTACACACCTGTAAAGTTTCATCAGTGTTCTGTGAGATCAAAACCTAGTTCAGGTGATTATTTGGGATGATTTAGCATAAATATACTGTGAGATTCATGTGGATTAAAGCCTTATTTTTCATATTATAAACACAAATTCAAATCAAGGTACTCCCAAAACATGGATATAAACAATACTTGATTTATTAGACATGAACACATTGAACTGATCTGTGGTCAGTGTTCTGTTGTGGTTTAATGGAGGCTTTGAAGGCACTTGGAAAGGATCATCTGACAATACACTGGGCGTTACAACATATAGACTGACGTTTAACAGCAGGGTTCAAACATATTTTTCAAGGTCAAGTTCAAGCACTTTTAAGAGTATTTTTCAAAATTTTCCGCCACAGCCCCTCATCACTGTGGTAAAATGAATATCTACAGGAAAACATATACTCATGATTATATTTGTCACTTTTTAACCACAATGTACATGGTATTATGCTATAAACATCTAAAATTATGTTTCATAATAGCACAAAGTTTTATGAATTAAAGGAGAACACAAAGTTGTATCCAAAAAAAGAGAAGCCACTTGGTGTTCTTCAGACACACTTGCACCGAGACAAAGATGAAGATACAAATGGACCTGGAGTCGACCTGAGAACATCTGGGAATTTTATTTTTTTGACATAAAGTTTTATTTTTCTAAATGTAACATCCTTTCTGTAAGTAGCTTTGGCTTGAGTTAATATTAAAAATAACTGAATCACATAATTACAAACACGTTCAAGCACTTAAACTGAAATTCAGGCATTTTCAAGCACCTGTTTGAACCTTGTAACAGGATGTCTGACTTTCTGAGGCCAATGTTCTGGGAAAACACTGCCCGCTCTGATGATCGCAGGAGTCGTCTTTTTAGTCATAGTTTTATCTAATCTTTTTTTTTTTATTCAAAATCTTTTTATTGAAATTTTCCAGTATAACAAACATGCACAGTATTGCAGAACCATAAAACATACACAATTATTTTTGTGACATGTGCAAATATACAAATGGCATTCAAGAGAGGTACAAAAAGGATAAGCAAAGGAAAAAGAAAGAAAGAAAAAGAAAAATCCCATATATAAAATAATCCCTCCCATGTCACTGCCTAATCACTAGTCTTTGAGAGACAAAGCCAAAACCTAGCAACAACAACCTGAAATGATAAGAGGTCTGAGCTGTACTGAAGGGTCCAAAAGGTCTTTACAGAGTCCTATA
>JAQQZY010000010.1:34210937-34222011 GCA_030068375.1 Ostorhinchus rueppellii | reverse complement strand
CCCTTAAGTAGCTGGGATAGGCTCCATGTGACCCCCGTGACCCTAGTGAGGATAAAGCGGGGATAGAAGATGAATGAGAATTTTTCACTCGTAGATCTTTTCCAACCTACACAACTAGACATAAGTACACATTCAACTCAGATGTTTCTTTTCTATCTTTGCTTCCAAAATGCCTCAGAGATGGTTTTTACTTAATTTCTCTCAACACTGATTTTATTTTTATTCATTCATTGAATTAAAAAAAAAAAAAATATTTATTTTACATGAAGATTATTAAATCCGAATACTGTCCCACCATGAATGATGTTTTGGAAGCCTGCTGCTACTGTGCAGACCACAAAACCCTGGATGAGTCCGTTCACTACAAGTCATCAGAGTAAGAAACTGTACACAAATTAATTAAAATGTATTGTATCAATGCGGTAGCATAGCATAGCAGTTATGAAATGTAAACCCATTACACTATAGTACACTATATGGACAAAAGTATTGGGACACGTTGAATTCAGGTGTTTGGCGTGTTATCTTTGCTTCCAAATTCCCTCAGAGATGCCTTTTACTTAATTTCTCTTGATGTTTCTATCTGAATTCATCATGAACAGGACATCTTCGAATTGGAGCTGTGATGTGTCCCAATATTTATATCCATAGAGTTTTTAAAGAAGAATTTTTCTTAAGTGAGATGAGGTGAAAGTAGATGTCAGTTAAAGTAGAAAAGTATTATTTACAGTTAGAGCATAAAACATATTCTAGAAATTAAAATAGGTATACATGTTATTTTAGAAATTGAAATTGGTAGAACATTTCAAACCATAGTCATGGATAAATCAAATCAATACTGAGATACATTATGTAAAAACCATCTCTAAGCCACTATGGAAACAAAGATAACAATTTAAACTAAACTGACCAATGCAAAGACATTCATCTCATAACATAAAACTATATTCTGACATTAGTCATTATCGTTTTGTATCCCAGACCCCTGTTAGAAAAGAAACACCTGAATTCAACGTGTCCACATACTTTTGTCCATATAGTGTACCTCTGGTTCTTGAACTGATTCCATTCAGGATTCTTGGAACCAACTGTGAAGGAGACCATGTTCCCACCAGTGTTCAACTCAAATGAAACCATACTTGTCCTACTTTCTTGAAACTACCTTTCCTGAAAGTACATGAATAAAAAGTGCCAGGCCATTTGTAGAGAAAACATCTTTTTTTTTTTTTTCTTAATTTCAGCTGGGAACCAAGTTTCCAGGTTTCAGTGTGATTTTTGTTCAAAATGCTTTTGACGGTTTCAAATCAGGTGTGAAAATCAGATCTGCAACTGTTCCAAGCTGGTGGAAATCCAAGCGAATCCAAACACTTCAGTACAAACCACACAAGGAACACTGACTCCTCTTATTGAACAGATGAATCTGGGTCAGGAGCAAGAAAGAAAACACACGAGGAAGGTTGTGTGTTCTGAACCAACGCTTATATCTGTCAGAGAAACATTGGAATGTAATTAATAATAACTGAAGCTGCTAGCATCAGAACGGTTTAGTCTCTGCTGTAACCTTTATTACATCTTCAAACCCACCAGTGAATCCCACCACTGTACTGGGTCACATCTTCCTTCATTATCACACCAACATGCAATATGATTTGCTTTACATTTCCTGATATGATTTCTCTAAAACCCTGTGGTATTTTATCAGTACAACAACTGTATTAACAGCTCCACCACCTTTGTGTTCAATGTAATTATTTGTATTTATTTAGTGGTTAATTTAACAGGGACACTGTACATTATTTCACATTGTTGTAAATGTAGAGTTAAACCAGTGTTCTTCAATATGCACAAAAACACACATATTTTATAGTTTTTTGACAAATGCCGACAGTGTGGACTCACCAGTTGCCGATGAAGCGAGGGTCGCTCTGATCAATGTTGACCACCGTCTTCGGGTCCACGTAGAAGCCAATGAGGACCCCCCCCAGCAGGTATCCAGCTGCCGGGCCCAGGGCTCCCATCACGTACATGATAGCTGAAGAGAAGGACAGATGATGAGAAACATGCTCATAATGAATGAAAAAAAAAAAAAAAGCAGTAATTTTAATTCCAATATTCCATGCAACATTTTGATTCATGTTAACGCTCCGCCATCAGGGTGAGCATATTATGCACACTTTTGCACTTACTGTTATTATAAGTCATATTATTTTTCCTAATTTGTTTTAGGTCAGAATTCATAAGTTACTCTTTTTGTGTGTTTTTTAAAATTCTGGCCCAATCACTGAAATCAGTAGCCTATAAATCTAGACCACATAGCGGCACGAAATATTCTTGCCGAGTTTGTGGTCTAGCATCACACGGTAGGAGCCAATTCTGGCTCCAACACAGGGTATGTCGGACCAATCAGAATGCTCTGTCTGTGTCTTTATTTATAGTCTATATAAGAGCATTTACACCCATGTTTTCACATCTAATGCACTGACACCTTGGTACCTTTTAAGGTCCATATTTGGATCCTATACTTGAACCCAATATCTCATTAAAAATTCATACATTTTGGGATGGCTCAGAGCAGGAGTATAATATTTTTGTATTTATCTGAGGCCATCATTAGGTCCACCCCGGGGCAAAAGAGGTCTACATTTACCTTTTATTATTGGGTCTAAAAAGCTGGAAAAGTGCCAGGTACCAAAATGAACCCAGTCTCATATAAGCCTCCATTTGTAAATTCAAGACTTTTTAAGACCCCGTGGGAACCCTGTTTATTAAAAGAGCACAGATATTTTCCATATAATACACCTTTGATGGGCTCAATTTTAGTCCCGAGTAGGACATAAAACCTTAATGTGACTCTTTTGGACTCAACACATAATTGGAAATGTTCATCTGGGAAATAAGCAAATTAGTTTTAATCAACACCTTTGTCCAAATTACAAAATGACCCAAACTCAGTGACATTTGTCTGACTTTAACCTTTATGTAACATTGAAATTCAAACTAATCTCGCATTAAGAGCGACACAAAAGGCCATGTGTGCAGGTCATGTGTGCAGATCATATGACTGTGCAATACTGGGCCGCTTGAGGCTGAGGATAAGATTTCTCCAATTAGAGGGAATTAACATCTTAGATTCTTTGGACAGAGTTGAAGGCAAACACCAAAATCCGGTGGCGTGACTTAAAAACTCTAGGCTGGGCCAGGCACTGGACCCGACCAGCGTTATCTAACTGGTAGAGTCATGGGAACAAACTGGGAGCTCTGGGTTCATGTCAGACGTAGTTTTAAAGACACAGACATTTTAATCATCAAAGCTGGACTTTCCTACAAAACCTGATAACTTCCTGTGTTACACAGAAAACGCACAACCTACTGTGATGACTTTCTGCTGATTCTACACAAAGAAATGTAACTTTCAAAACGCCGTCTTTGCTATGAATAAATTGCATAACAGGTAGGTTTATTTTCTGAATTAAAAATCACTGAAAATCTGATGTAATATCAGAATCAGAATCAGCTTCATTGACCAAGTATGTAAACGCATACAAGGAATTTGGCTTCAGTTTTTCTTTGCTCATGTCACACAAGTTCAGCATAAATACAAACACTTAAAGCACAGACCTAATAAAACCAAATATACCACTGGTCAGTATTTGTTGCTAATCAGTTCTCCAGTGTATTCTAGAAGAGGCTGCAGCAGTGTGAGCCCTGCAGTCATTCATTTGAAGTGCATCTTCACACAAGCATATTTTCTGACCTTCCATCTCATCCAACAACTCGACTATTACATCATCTGACTGGGATATCCACAGCCCAGGATGATAAAGCGTAGGGATGGGATTGGCAGCTTGGGCTTTCCAAGGGGCCCAGCGGCCTCGTGGATAATCCCTTATCTAGCAGGAGAAGAGGGAAAACCCTTGGCTGGCAGGATGCCGTGTTATGCAACATGATGCAGACCATCAGGAGGATAAAAGACCAGTGGGCTGCTGGTGGTAAGACCAGCAAAGAGTAGCTGAGATTTGAGAAGCCAACCAGAGACCAGTGAGGAAATATAGAAAGAAAAAGAGGGTGACGAAAGAGGTGAGCAGTGGAGGAGGGGGTCATACAGAGTAGTTTAACTGTTAAGACTGGATTAAAACAAGAGGGAGACGAGGCAAAACGGATGCAATTAGCAACAAGAAAAAATAGTTCCAGTGCCCCAGTATGTCACGTTCTGTCTGAATCAGAACCAGTTGAATATGTTCTATGTCAGGTTCTATTCTATGTTCCAGTCTGGATGCAGATCAATCTAACTATAGAAGTGGGCGGGACTTTCACTGGAGGAGAACTGAACCAACTCAAGGCCCATATATGACTTCTATCAGTGATCAGTAGGAACTAGATCTCTAATCATTTACACGTTATAAACCATCAAAATATGGAATATTACAAGTAAAAGCACATTATTAATATTACAGAAATTTGTCAAAATTCAAAAATCAACATTCATCAAAACTGTGAACAAGCTTTCAAAGGCATTGTCCCGAGGAAGCTGCACAAAAAATTTAAAATGAATCCGACTGTAGTTTCAGAGAAGATGTTTGAAGAAATTTCCAATGATTGATGAGGATGGCAACAAAGGCAGTGTTTCCACTTTGTGGAACCAGCTCAACTCGGCTTAACTCAGTATTCCGATGTGGCGCGTTATTTCCGTGTCGTCTGCTCAGAGTTGGTGAAAACTTGCTCGTTGCATGTTGTCTCATCTGAATTTTTACGTCATCCACCAAAGACTGAATCTGTTTGACTGACCATGGTGTAGTTTAGTTCTGTCGTCATGTGGATTCATGTTCCGCTGTATTTACTTTCTACTTCTGCATCTGTGTTTGTAAAATGGCGGGTCACAGAGAAAACTGTCTGACCAATCAGCAGTCTGCAATGTTTATACGTCACAGTTCAGTATCACTTGGAACCTCGGCGGAGGGGATAGCAAAAAACTAGTACCGGGTACCAGATTCCAGGTACTTTTTTGTAATAAAAACGCAAAAAGGCCAAGTCAAGTTGAGTCGAGTCAGTGTCACATAGTGGAAACGTGGCAAAAGATGACGCAGGACAAAGGACCATCACAATAGTTCATGAGCTATCAGTCGATGATATAAAAAAAAAAACACTTCCGTGGTGAGGAGGACTTTTTTTCTCTCTGAGTCATATTGACTAACCTATCAAACTATCATTGATATTGCTCAAAAGGGAAATGTTCATAAAAAGTACAACACTGACTTTCCTCTGAAAAACGAACGGAAATGGAGAACAGTGACGAAAGGAAAATCACATTTAATCGGAGAGTAGTAATTTTCCTACCTGAAGATTACAAAATCCAAATATTGTTCCGCCATGAATGATGGTGTTTTGGAAGTCTACACCTACACACTGGGGCACCATAAAGGGGAGGTAAACGTGACAAATTCATGGGGCCCATAGAATAGTGGAGGGGGTAAAGTGGACACACCTAAGAAGTTGTGAAAATTTCATGCAAGATCCGCTATAAAATAGAGGCGCAGAAGGAGTCAGACACTGAAAGCATGTTAAGTTTCACTTTTGCTTCACACCAGTATTAGTTACTAACAAAACACTGAATTTTATGAAGGCTTCACAACGTTTTTACCTTTCATGGGGCCCACAATCACCAGCAGCACCCCAGCCTACACCTATTATTTTGTACACTATATGGACAAAAGTATGTGGACACACTGAATTCAGGCGTTTCTTTTCTATCAGGGGTCTGGGATACAAAACAGTAATGACTGATGTCAGAATATGGGTCTATATTGGGATAAATATCCTTACATTGGTTAATTTGGGTTAAATTATCTTTGCTTCCAAAAATATCTCCGATGGTTTTTACTTAATTTCTCTCACTGACTTTTTAAAATCAGTTATTATGATTTTAAATGTTTTAACTCTATATGTCTAAATTATTTTTCAAGCTCTGACTGCAAATAATAATTTTCTACCACAACTAACTGTCTATTTTCATCACATCTCACGGGGAAGAAAAATCTACAATTATACTTTAAGGAAATGTTGATTTTTTTTTTAAAAATCTGAAATCAGCATGAACAGGACATGTAACAGCTGTTAACATGATGTGTCTCAATATTTTTGGTCCATATGGTTTATAAATCAATGCTAGCTTTGATATTTATCTCATAATATAAACTATAGTCTGACATTTGTCATTACTGGTTTGTATCTCAGACCCGTTAGAAAAGAAACATCTGAATTCAACGTATCCACATACTTTTGTCCATAGAGTGCATCTTTCTCTCTTTCTTTTATTTTATTTCAGACACAAACATAATACAAAATACAGGGGGAAATAATAATAATAATAATAATAATAATAATAATAATAATAATAATAATAATAATAAAATAAAACAAACAAACAAAAAATACAATAACAGAAAAAAAGAACAATCATTGTGCCCGAAACAGAGTAAGAAGAAGCCAACGCTTATCCAGTCCTATCCCCCAATTCCAGTCCTCAGACTGTTGGTGCTGAATCACTGACTATACAAAATAAGATTATGATTATCTATAAACACCCCCCTACAAACATGTACACCCATACACATACAGTCACATACACACCAATTTATATCTACACCTGTACACCAACCCACCTCCACACCCCCATGTGTACACACACAAACTCTACAATAGAACAACCTGACAATCCAATAATGTTCACACCCCTCCTTTAGCCAGATATTGCGAAAAAAAAACAACATTTTTTTGTCCATGTTTTTGAACTTCTGAATGTCTGGACACCACCTGAGCTCTACCTCCAACCCTTTCCAAAGCTTGACCCCACACACTGATACACACAAACGTTTCCTTGCAAGCTGAAAAAGTGTGGGCACCTCTGATCTAAAACATTCAAGAAAAGCTAAAAGAAAAGAAGTCCTCATGGTTTTCTGGTGAATTTATCCACTCTCAAATAAATGTTGCGTTAAATGAAGCAGAATCAAACTGACAGCCACATTCAGGTGCCTCAAAACATGTCCACATGTAGATCTACACTCTCTACACACACATAATGAAGATCATCAGTGTAGTCGGACTGCTCTGCTCGCTCATGTTCCACACTGTACCTTCAACATGCCGCCTGTTACACAACAGGTAGATGCAGCCAAGCAGTCTGATCTGGCCAGATCTGGTTTAAGGCTCATTTTCAACTTACATTTTACTGCACAGAAGCCACAGGGGTGAGCAGAAAGCTAATTAGACCGCTTTCATTTTGTACATCTCCCATCTGAGGTCATAACAAAGATACAACTCTGTGATATGTGTAAACTGGTTCCTGCTGATCAGGCTATAATACACTAATATGACATAATACTCTCAGCGTGGTTTCTTACAGTGATTATGGTGCTGCCAGTGTGTTGCATCATTACCACCACACACGTAATCACACACAGCCCTCTCAGGTGTTACTGCTTCACTGATAAATGTTGCATCGGCAGTCTGGCACTCTATAACCCTGATTACATGAGTCTGGACCAGCAGGCCCTGCGACTCTACAGCCTTAAAAGAGATTAATAGTAGTTGTAAATTAGAGGGAATGCTGTAGCCGAGCATCTGCAGGAAGCCATTAAATATATAATGTAAAATGCTGTTCAGAGCCTCAACAAGAAAAATGCTTGTAAGCTTCAAACCAATTCAATTTAAGATAAATCCAACACATAAATCTGGACTGGAGTTGGTTTATGAGGTTTGGTTTTAGCGCTGTGTGTTGATGGATGTTTTTTTTTTTTTTTTAAATGATGTGCTGTATGAGTTTCATAAAATATAAACCTTTAACTGCATTTTTTTTCTTGCTGAACTTGCAACAACAAGGTCAGAGCAGACAGACAGACAGACAGACAGTGTAGAGGCCGGGTCAGGTCGCACAATGAAATGTTACAGGATGACCGTGGTTGTCATAGCAACCTGCTGACACAGCGCAGTGTCATTACAACTTCCAGGCATCAACACAGGACTCCCTGCCTCCATGAAGAAGGGTCCAGCTCCTCAGGCCCTGTTAACATGTAGCTGGATATTTTGGAACATGCATATTTCCCCCTCTCCGTTTTCATAAAAACATTGTGCACATCGTATTCGGAAGAATCTTCGTCTACACAGCCCCATATATCTACACCGTCTTGGGCAGGGGTCTCAAACTCATTTTCTATCAGGGGCCACATTCAGCCAGATTTGATTTCAAGTGGGCCGGACCGGTAAAATAATAATATAATAACCTAGAAATAATGACAAGTCCAAATGTTTGTCTGTGTTTTAGTGCCAAAAAAACCCATCAAATTATGAAAATAATTACTGTACTTTCCAGACCATAAACTGGTATTTTTTTCCAACGTTTTGAATCCTACGGTCAATAATACGACGCAGCTAATCTATAGATTTTTTTTTTTTACAGGCCAACAGCCTCCAGTGGGCGCTCTTAGCAGGAAGTGCAAAAGCAAGACAGGTGGAAGAGGTGATGAAGAGGAAGACACTAGTTTTAAGAAGAACTATTAACACACCCTCATCATGGAAAACGCATGAAGAAATGCATATGATGAAGCTTTTAAGTTTAAAAACACAAAAAAAATCAATCTGGATGTCCAAGAAGGAAATAGGGACTTTTCCTGGGGTTTTTAACCTGCCGTTTTACTGCCGTGTTACAGGCACTGTTTGGAAAAAAAGCAGTTAAGCTATGTAAATAAATATGTAAAAAAAACCTTTCTGTTTACCATCTTTCTGTGTAAATATGTCATGTTACAACGTGGACACTTAAGGCTTATAATCAGCTGCGGCCTACATATGTAAAAATATTTTTTTCTTCTTAAATTTGATGGGTACAGATTATATTCAGGTGTGCTTTATAGTCCGAAAAATATGGTACTTTTATAAACTATCTAAACAAAAAAGATGTGAATGGGTATATAAAAAACATGTAAGAGTAAAAGACACTGGATTTCCAAAATATAACTAAAGAAGTTCTTGATAAACTTCATGCCAAAAGCTGCAACACAGGCAAAATGATCAACGAAGGAAAAAAAAACCAAACAAGCAAAATATTAAAAAAAAAAAACATACCAGATGAGAACCTTAAGGGATAAAAACCTGTGTGAAAAAGATTTTTAAAAAAGAATAAAAAACATATTCAAGTATTTCAAGTATCAAGGGTTTAATGTCATCTAACTGTCAGCATCCCTGACCTCAGTACTGCTTTTTGTGCGCACAGTTAAAAATCATTGTCCGTGGTCATGATTTGTCTTTTTAGTCATGTTCAACCTCCAAAATCTGCACATATTTTATAAATACTATGAACTACACCTCTTTTAATGTCTTTCATTGTCAAATGCACGTGACGCAGCCATTTTTGCTCACGAGACACATGTGACCAGTCTTAAGAGAATTGGTTTTACTTTATTTACTTATATATTTCCTTGAAGTTGTAGATTTTTCTTCCTCAGTGAGATGTGAAGAACGTAGATGGTTAGTTGTGGTAAAAAAATATTATTTAACCCATAAAGACCCAAACAACCACCGTCGACCAAAACCATCGACTGATCTAAACAGTTGATCCACTAATCCTATCATCAATCTATATCAATAATTGGTGTAAAATACAATTATTCATCTTTTCATGGTCATCAGATATGACTCATTTTGACATTCAGAGACTCTGTACTTACCGTGGAAACATCGTCACCTTCTACAACATTCACCAGTAAAACCCATGGAGTTGGATCAATGCCAGTGGATGGACACACTGGGTTTATGTTCAGGGGATTCTGTATTTTACTGAAAAAGTCACCTTTTCTTCAATTTTCTCTACATGTACATCCACATGATCAGTCAATTAAACATACTAAAGTAAATGATTTTCACTGGAACAAATGCAAAATTTAGGGGATAATATTATAACAAATGTTGAAAAATCACTTGGAAAAGGTTGGAGAGAAAAAAAAAAAAATCAGTTGGGAACGGCCATAAAAGTCACACTGGGTCCTTATGGGTTAATATTTTATAAATGTAGAGGTAGATATAGGCATGGATTGAAAAAAACAAACAAAAAAAAAAACATATCAATGTTGAGAGAAATTAAGTAAAAAAAAACCCAATGTGAGACATTTTGGAAGCAAAGACAGCAATTTAAACCAAACTAATCAACACAATGCAATGACATTCATCCCATAATATAAAAAGTATATTCTGACATTTGTCATTACTGTTTTGTATCCCAGACCCCCGTTAGAAAAGGAACACCAGAATTCAACATGTCCACATACTTTTGTCCACATAGTGTATATAGAAGTATGAGGTCACATGCTCGGACATGACAAAGGATGCCATACATTTCACTGCAGTTTAACCTGATGAAGACCGTACTCCACCTCTGAGCTGGCTGCATCGCAGGCCTCTGGAGCCAAACAGAGCGTCTCTTATCGGGGTTACAAAGCAATATTGTGCTGAATTATTCTAATGGATGTCTGTTACGCCTTTGGGCATGATCTCATATGTAGGCTAAAGCAAAGCAGGGCCAACTCGGACCAGACTGGTTTTTGTACGGCGGGGAGAAAATGCAGCATGCAAAATTAGGATTAGTTTTTAGAGGGCATCTCGGATTTCTGTCTAATTTTGTAAAGTGTGGATAATTGAACAGTTGCAGCCGTTAAGCAATACTGTGACAATTGTTTAAATATGACCTTTTTTCAGCTACTTCTCAGACCTTAACAAATAAGACTTATCTAGGCTAAAATAACAACCAAATTACTGTACGCATGTTTGATCTGCTGATGCTATTGATTTTGTAACTGAATATTTGTCTATCATCACATTTAGTTCAATATGTAATTAAGCATTAGAATTATCTTTCTGTATTCAATCAATTTATTAAAAGTAACTAAATAAAACACATTTTCAGCTAGGTCACAGCCAGATAGCACATTCATTACATTAATCCAATTTGTGCCTTCATTCATTCATTCATCTTCTATACCCGCTTTATCCTCATTAGGGTCACGGGGGTCGCATGGAGCCTATCCCAGCT
>JAQQZY010000010.1:34190571-34201821 GCA_030068375.1 Ostorhinchus rueppellii | reverse complement strand
TTGTTTGTCTCTGTCTCTCTAACAACCACACACACACACACACACACACACACACACACACACACACACACACACACTCACAGACCACAATCCAGACCTCAATACATAATTCTACAACTAACACGATGAACCTGTATGTGGAGGACATGTAGATAAAGCTGTGAGAGGGTGAAAGTGAAAGTAACCCCCCCCTCACCTTATCAGTGACTATCTG
The DNA here is from genome assembly GCA_030068375.1 of Ostorhinchus rueppellii. Lineage (NCBI taxonomy): Eukaryota > Metazoa > Chordata > Actinopteri > Kurtiformes > Apogonidae > Ostorhinchus > Ostorhinchus rueppellii. The sequence continues at coordinate 34,201,607 of JAQQZY010000010.1, read as the reverse complement.
CTGCCACGAAGACTAATTTGTGCCAGAGGGGTGGGGGGGTGGGGTGTAATATGCTGGGGGAGTATGTACCGAGGGATTTATAATGTTACTGTATTTACAACAGTAGACATTAACACACCCACACACAGGCACGACAACGTCACTCACAACACCCTCCCCCCATGTGCTCGCGCCCCCCCCGGGAGAGCGTCCATGTCCCCCATGTCATATGTCAAAGAAAGCTTTGATATTTAGGTTGAAAATGTTGTATTTGAAATTATAACATAAATGTAAAGATATACAGGTTGTAAAAACATCTAAATAAACAACAAATATCAAAACCCTGTAGCCATCGTCCAACTAGGCTTGTGGTTTTTAAATGAATTAATTAACTCTTTAGTAAGAAAGTGACTAAAAATATTAACTAAAGCTAAAATTAAGAAGATTAATCATTATTCACACTGGGGTTCAAAGTACAAAGTTTCAGACTAAGAATAAAGGATGGTTTTATGGTCAAATTAAGTACTGCATGTCACCTCTGAATATCATAAACTCATCTTCTTCTCATCTCTACAGTAAATCAGAACCTGCAGCTCTCAAACCTGTTAACAGCAGAGTCGGTCCGGATGGTTGCTATGGGTGACCTCATGTTCTTCAGGTCCCACACTTTGACGGTCCGGTCGTCGCTTCCAGACACCACGTTGTCTCCGACCGTGAACACAGCAGACGTCACCGTGCTGCAAAACAAAAGGAAGCAGGCGTGTTTGTACCCAGGCTGAATGTTTTCACAATAAACAAATGCGTACGAGTGTTGGACTGACTCCGTGTGTCCCTGAAAAACGTTGACTGAGTGGATGGACGGGTCCCTGAAGTCCCACAGTCTGAAGGTGGTGTCCCTGGACGACGTGACCACCAGACGCTGGGTGGGGTGTGTGCAGCAGTGGGTCAGCTCCTGGTCGTGACCTGAACACACATTTTTCCAACAGTTAGAAGCGTTCCCATTCACCAAAACGAGCAACAGTTAAACTAGCCTGCTAATTAACTCAGTCATGATTCACACTGAATTAGGAAGTTTCTTTTCTGATTTGTTACTCTCCTATTAAACTTTAAGAATAACACCAATGAAATCCATTAACACTCTTATGAATGAATGCAGTTGTGTTAAATTAATGATAAAGCTGTGAAACACACTATATGGACAAAAGTATGTGGACACGTTGGATTCAGGTGTTTCTTTTCAAACAGGGGTCTGGGATCCAAAACAATAAGGACTAATGTTAGAATATAGCACAACACAACACAACACTACATATTCTTTGGAAGTGCTCTTTTCTACAGTTGTAACTTAGATTTACTCACATTGTTTCTATGTCTATTCCTCACACATTTGATGTGCAGTCTGTGACTATAATTTCATTCATTCATCTTCTGAACGCACTTTATCTTCACTAGGGTCACTGGAGCCTATTCCAGCTATTTATGGGTGAAGGCGGGGTACACCCTGGACATGTCACCAGTTCATCACAGGCTGAACATATGGAGACAATCGTTCGGGTTCAATTTCGATGACTATAATTGATCTATGAAAAACAATTATGACAAATGTACCATAGAATAATACAAACACACCCACAGATTACAGCGTAGCACTTCATTAGCCTGACAAACTGGAGTTATAATGTTCAACTGGGCTATTCCCAACTCAACTTTCTCTTCTCTTTTACTTTCTTTCCTGTATTTCCTCTAAAAATATTTTTATATTTTCAATAAATTGACGAAAAAGTCAGTTTAGGACCACAATGTCACGAGGTAGGATCATTTTCCAGGGTAAGGTAACTGTTTACAGAACATTTGACCTTTTTTCAATGACTGGAAAATTGGTTAATCATTTTCCAGGTTTTCCAGGGCGCAAAGGAACCCTGATCAGGTATCGTTTATTTCCTTCATCCTACCAGTGAGTGAGTGGACGAGCTCAGACGTCTCCACATCGTACAGATTGGCAGCTCGGTCCCAGGAGGCCGTCACCACCTGTTTACCGCCAACCAACCAATCAGCAGCGATCACCACGCCCTGGTGGCTGCGTAGAGTGGTGGTTGCCACGCGGATGGAGGGGCAGTCGTTCGGACCCTCCACCTCGCCGTCAGCCTCGTCTTTGTCTGAGAAGTCCACGTCGTCATCACAGGGCGTCTGCTGGTGATGAAGAGATGGAGATGATGCAATGGTTCGACACAAAAGCTTAAACATCAAACTCAGAGAGCTACGAAGTTCATCCTTACGCTGATGTCGGCCACGGGCTGCGGCGTGGGCAGCTGCACCATGTATCTCCAGATGTGAGCGGTCTGGTCTCCAGAGGCTGAGACAGAGACACGAGACAGTGAATATTAAATATTTATGTTCAGTGCAGAAGTTGTAGGAACATGGGAGTTATGGGTTATTATGGGCTGCATGGGAAGGGGTGTCCTTTCTAGAGTCCTATTTTTACAGAAAAAAATAGTTCCAATGTCGCCGTATGTCAGCATTCTGTTCCATCAGAATCAATACCAAGTTGAATTTGTCAGGTTGTCAGGTTCTGTCCCTGTTCCAGTCCTGCGGTCTGGATCCAGTAGATTAATCTGTCAACAGAAGTGGGCGGGACTTTCACCGGAGAACTCAACTACATACAGTCACGGAAAAAATTATTAGACCATCAAAAGTCATCAAAAATAATAGTTATGCAATCCAGTCCTAAGGCATGTGCGTATCATGTGACTAAAACAGACAGAAAAGAAAACTATGTGTAAAAGCACCGTTTTTGTCAGTACAACGAGACAGATAATGACGGAAGAACTGAAGTGATTTTGGTTTTTATCAAGAAAATATGTTAAATGGATAGAAATCAGCTGTTAAACCAAACTGCTATGAGCTGTTTTCGCTGTTCTCATTATATTTGTTCAAACAAATGTACCTTTAGTTGGACCAGGCATTAAAATGTACAAGAAACTGAAGAAAACAAGGGTGGTCTAATAATTTTTTCCACGACTGTAGCTCAGATTCTCTTAAGATAGCTCAGGTGTAACTACCTGTGTGTTTGCTGGCGATCTCATCATGTTTTATCATCATATACAGTGTCTACTGCTGTTATCCAAGAGGTTAATGAGGACTTTATGCTGAAAGAAGTAACATGCTTTTTCCCGTACTTTACCTTGGAGACATTTTGCACCATTACTTCACCTTTTTGAGAATTCAACTAAAGTTCAGAAGAAAAAGAACACAAGCTTCCTCTTGTACAATCCAGGAAACACTACATGTACAGATCGGGTCAGCTGTGTTTTGTTTACACCTTCTTTCTTTCACAATCAGTTGCTCTTTGTTCACTGTGTGTTTGTTTTTTCACAATTCATTCACGAGACAATATATCCCTTTCTTTCGTGCGTGTTTGACAGTGGGATGCTGATGTTTTGATTCATTACCTGTCAGAGCCATCTGTTCCGTGGGGTGAAACTTGATGGAGTTGACTGTGAAGAGACACAGATGTATCCTGTCATTCCAAAGTTTTTAAAAATCACCTGAACATTAACATGGACATTTGTGGGTTAAACACAGCTCTACCTGATCCCTGGTGGCCCATGTACTTCAGGAGGCACTTTCCAGTTTCAATGCTCCACAGCATGGCAGTGTGGTCTGTGGAGAAACATCAGGAGAAGGTGTTTACTGCTGCCTACATCACAAAAACGTACAGATAACATTCAGCTCAAAGTTCAGTTTGTGCAAAATTTACAGTAAAACATGAAAGATACACTACATAATTATTCATGTAGTTGGAGAATAAAAAGAAACAGAAAAAAACTGCAGTTAATTTACCTTTTATTTAAAATTATATTTCAACTTTCAATTCTTTTTTTTTCTTTTTTTTTTTTTTTGCTGTAACACATTCTTTCAAGCAGTTATTACTAGGGATGCACCGATACCAGTTTTTTCCAGACCGATTACGAGTATGAGTACTTCCATTTGAGTACTTGCCGACACCAAGTACTGATACGAGTACTTAATAATCCTATTACAGTTCTTGCTGCTACTGACATTTAATGTGTTGGAATGAGCGTTTGTCAATCAACCCAACAGGGGGCGCTGCTCTTAACTAACCATTCTAGACAAATACCACGAAGAAAAGTAAAGTTTTTGAAAAGAAGAAGAAAGTCAGTAATAACAAACATGGAGTTAACAGAGGGAACACTAATGTGGATACTAATGTTGCAGCGTTTCCACTGGTAAGGCTTAAAAGTGAAGCTTCAGGAGGGAAAAGACAAATAAATGTTCAGTTTCATATTTTACTTCTGCAGGCAGTGGTCTGGTGGGAAATGGACAGAACTGCGTATACAGAGGAAGGACAGAACGTATCCGTCTGTATCCATCTGTGTCTTTAACGTTACTTGTAGTCGGCATTACTTTTTTCACTGTCGTTTATTTAGTTACGTCTCCACACAGCTGACATTACTCCTGTACCCGCTGCACTGAACTGGGAATGTCACGCTGCCGTAAGTGGCATCAGCGCAGTTGTATCGGAGTACTATTACGAGTACAAGTACAAGTACTAATGCTGAGTATTGTACCAGATACCGATACAGTATCAGGTATAGGTGCATCCCTAGTTTTTACATATAATAATGGTAATAAATGTACACATATTGAAAGGTAAGTTCACCCTGAAAAAAAAAAAAAAAAAAGACATGTTCTGACACTGTTATTACAAAAACAGCATAAAGAAATCTAGGCCTCCCATTATAATGGGAGTCCTAAAAGCGTTAAGGTATTAGATGCTACATTGTTAGTTGTAGAATAAAGCATCAGTGTTTTACCTGCTGACGCCGTGCCCAGAACAACGGGCTGAGTCCGGGTGACACTCAGGTCCCAGATTCCGTCCCTGTGGCCCACATACTCTCGGACCAGCTGACAGACAGCTCTGGACGTGGTCGCTTTGAAACTGGACACGATCTGACACCGAAAACAGGCTCAGGTTAACACGGAGGAAGGTCTGGAGCTTCCCAACCACACACCTGACAGGGTTCCTACACATCTGAGTCCTCAAATGGGAATGAAGAATGTTCAGTACGCGGTGATTTCAGTGTTCCCACTCCCACTGGGTGATGAAATGATAATTACAGTGATGGCATTTTATATGTCAGTCATTATTTGTCTTTTGTGGATCTTTTATTTACAGTGTCTGTTGAAAATGTCTGAATGTTGTAAAGTTGAACTGATGGATATGTTAAAGTTGAACCAACATCTCCTACCTCTAGACTTCTAAAACTGGCTCTATTGAATAGTTTAATACCTGCTTTCTTCAGTTTACATTCAGGTAAATCAAATATTATTGACATTCATTATGATAATAATTGATATCTATGGATATGATATTTTTTATCATGACATCTATGGTAAATATCAGACACATAGGTTTTGGTTTTAACTTGTACATACATTTGATTACCTTATATATACACACTTTACATATTTCTTCTTTCTGATAGAGTTGGTCTTTTGTATATTTCAGCATTTCGTTGTAGTTTTGTCTATTGTCAGTATTTTTCGATATATATTTTCAGTGTAATTTTGTTTGACACTTTTTATATACAGTCTTTCATTTGCACTTGAAGAATCTGCTGCTGAACTGCTTTTCATTATTTATGTAACAGTGACAATAAAGGTCTACTCTATTTTTATAACTGATGTGTGTAATTTACTCTGAGCACTTCACAGAACATGAAAACAAATTTTGTTGCACTGTATAATGACATTTTAAAGCCTATTCTATTCTATGTCTGCACTGCTCAGTTCTAGTACTGACACCTACATAATGTAAAGCATCAAAATAACTGGTTAAAATTAAACAAAAAATATGTTTAGTGAAGGATCTAGGCTCCACATTTTCAGTGAAATGTGTATCCAACAATGATTTGTTTCAGTGGAAGTGTGTGAATTTAATGCATTTCAATTTCAATAAAGGGAAAATCTAGAGTATGTTTTTGTTTAAGATAGAAAAAAGTATGATAATGTTGGGAGAAACAAATCTACTTAAGAATACAACAGTTTTTAATGCAACTTCTAGCTCTGTAATAGTGTTTTTTTCCCCCCTAAATCAGTTTATTTCTGACACCACAAAAAATTATCAGATTTCATCACTGTTCCTTGTTTTCTTGGATTCTGTACTACGGTTTGTGTAGGAACCATGTCGTAACAGGGGGAAGAAGCTGGTCGGCAGAACTGAGGGTCACTGAGGAACTGCTCAAAGTGCCGGGGCTAAGAAGCTTTGGTTTATACAACAGCGTTACTTGTGTCAGTCCTGGGTTCAAAGGTTATTCTTTAACTCCTGACTGGTGGGGCTGGTGAAAGCTCCACTAATCTGAAGCTCTGGGTCATTAAAACACCAACAAGTACCGTTAAACCCAGACCTGGTGCTGTGTAATGCATTTATTATTCAAGGAGTTCTGTAAAAATGCAAAACAGCAACAAAGAAAAAAAAAAAAAAATCGAAAAGGAGATCAGGGGTAAAAATATTAAGAGAAGGAAGTGATGAGTAATTATTAGCAATCGTACAGAGGTTTGGTCAAAGTGTTTACATTAAAGATGGGGATGATGCAAACTGGGCTCTTGGTTCGTTTGGGACACAAACCGCTAAATAAGTTCCAACTGAAAGGATAAAAGCAGGAGAGCATCGTCATTCATCAGGACACAAACCTCAGGACACATGTGCATGAACGCTGTCATTCACAATTCATGAGCTTTCAAAACAATAGAAAAAGTGAAGCTGACAGTGAATATAGGAGGAAAACGCTGAGCATGATGGGAAGCAGCACGTAGTTAGGAAACAGCATGGGTGATGAGCTGAAATAAAATGTTTTTCATGTGAAGAGCAACTGTTTTTGGAAGAAGAGAATCTGATAAAAGACACTGTGTTGCATTATGTAAACTGTTGGATAAGTTAGGCGCTTTCAGAGCAGAAGAACTGCAGAATCATTGGAATAAATGTTGGCGAACCATCAAATATTCCTCTCTAACATTTCTTCGGGAATTTTTTTCTTTTTTTTCAGAACTAACAAGATTATTAAAAACAACCAGTGTCCCCGTATGTCAGTGTTATGTTCTATTAAGAATCAGAACCAGTTGAATTTGTGAGGTTGTCAGGTTCTGTTCGATGTTCTAGTCCTGTGGTCTGGATGTAGATCAATCTGCCAATAGAAGTAGGCGGGACTTCCACTGGAGGAGAACTCAACTCATCCAATCAAAGTCCATATATGACTTCTATCAGTGATCAATAAGAACTAGACTGATATCTGGAATCATTTACATGTTAGAAACAATCCAAATTTGGACCATATAGGGAAAAGCACATTTTTTATATTTCAAAAATTCATTAAAAAAAATCCTTAAATTTTTTCGACATTATTGTGAGGAAGATATATATGAAATTCTGAATTAATCCTACCAGTGGTTTAAGAGAAGAAAATTGTTGAAATTGTAGAGGAAAATTAGGACATAAGCTGTTATTTGCTGTCTCTCAAAGGGTTCTCTCTCTCGCTGAAGCCCCAAACCTTCATTTTAGACTTACTGTCTCCCTCCATCTGCTGAATGTCAATCAACCTGCCTCAGAGTGTCACTTTTTAGTAAAGGGGGATAGACCTCAGACAAAGAGTCAGCAGAAAGACAAGAGTCAGGGAAATCAGATAAGCTGTTTACCTGAAATTTGCTACTTGTCCATTGATTATAAAAGGGATGGGGTGTAGTGGCTCAGACCAGACCTCTTGGGGCGAGCTATTGTGTGGGGATCTCTGTATGAAAATATTGCAATATTTTAATACACTTTCCTGTTCCCTGAAACAGAGTCTGGACCTTTTTTAATTGTTTTATATCTCATATTTGAAAATCTAGACATTTTTGACCTTGAGTTTGACCCTTCCTATGAATGCTCAACAGCAACTTTACTGATATCTGTAACCATTTACATGTTATAAACCATCAAAATATGGACCGTAAAAGTAAAGACAAAAAATTTGTCCTAAATAAATAAATAAATAAATAAATAAAGTAAAAATAAAATTAAAAAATCTAATTTTCTCAAAACTGTGAACCAACGTTGTAAACATCCCAAGGAAGATTCATATAAAATTTGAATGCATTCCAATCAATAGTTTAATCAGAGAACACGTTTGAATAAACTGCTAATGAAGACACAACGCCTTCACAATAACTGATGACCCTCGAGATAAAAATCAAGAAGTCTGGTGACTAAAACCTGGTACCAACATGTGATAAAACTGAAAAATCTCGGTATTAAATTAAAGAAGCAACTTACATTTAAGAATCAAATAAAGACAGCATAATTCAATAATATTAATTAGTTTTACACTGAACTTGAGGGATTCTAGAGTAAATAAATGTATTTTTCTGATTTCAGTGCTGAAGGGGCTTAGTTGGTGAAACTGAGCAGACCTTAGGGCAGTAACTACAGACGGACGCCATCGACTGAAGCCAAAACACTGCATTTCAATCATCTTATTGGATACCAGAAAGAAAACATTCCTATGGATAATGGTAAAAACCAGCCTAGTTTTTGTTACAGTCACAAATGAGGACAATGGTGTCTCTTTAAACCTCCTTTTTTTTTTTTTTTTAAATAGTGTTTTTAGTTCCTATTTTAATGTGTGAAACTGATAAATATAAACCATAAAAAGGGAAGTTGACTGAAAAACAGTGATTTTCACTCATCAAAACTAAGAAGTGTTGTTCCCTAGCTGCTGTTCCCTTAAAGTGGAATAATGATAAGAGACAATTATGAAGCTGAAACAGGAAAAAACAATAAAAGACCCCCCCCAAAAAAGAGTTAAAATGATGGACAAATAAGTGGTGCTGGTAAATCAACAGATGAAAATGGTAAAGAAAAGTGCTTGAAGTCGTTGGGTTCCCAGAATGGTTTGGCCTGAAAGTGCCTACTGTTCTACAGTCTGAAAAATATTAGGTACAAAAACTATTGTTTTAATCTGTGCTAAACAAAACGTCAGCTTTGATTGCTGTGGTTTATGGTTTAAATAAAACCATTTCCTATAAAACTGTTTGATAAAACTGTACATCAGGGGGTCAATTTCTTTCAGGTTCCACATTCAAACCAATTTGATCTCGACTAACCTGGACCAGTAAAATAATAACATAAGTAAATATTTACAACTTCAAATGTTTTCTTTCAATTACTGCAAAAAATAATGTTAAATTATGAAAATATTTACATTTACAAACTATCCAAACAAAAAAGATGTGAATAACCTGGGAAAAAAAAAAAAGATATTTCCAAAGAAACATAACTGCAATTTTAACATTCTGTCTCAGATGGGATTTACAGATGGGATTACAAAGGCACTAAACATCTAGTAACAGGCAGAATATTGCTAAAATGCTATTTTTCTTCAGACATTTCAGGTTGTTCATATTTGTTGAGGTTATTCACATTTTATTGTTAAAGGATAGTTTGTAAATGTAAATATATTGATAATTTGACTTCTTTTTTTAAAACACTAAAACACAGAAAACGTTGGAGTTGTCATTATTTATAGGTTATTACGTTGTTATTTTACTGTAGATCATACTGGTCTGTACGTGGAACCTGAAGTAAAACCAGTGCCGACACCTTTAACTGCTCGTATCTTCAGTGTATTTTTTGCACTGAAGGCCCTGATCGGACCCTTTGGCGGGCTGCATGTTTGACGCCCCTGTGGTACATTCATAATGACGTGTCACATCGCGTGAGTTTTGCTGAATGCAGAGTAAAGATGAAGCTGTTCAAATGTGACACTGATGTGACAGGTTTGATCAAATGATGAAGCTGCAGCGACTAAAAGGTTTCAGGAAACTCAAAGCAGAATAAGCGTTGGCTGGTGGAGGAGTGTGTTCTAAAGCGCTCCACGGTTAAAGCTCTACAGCCTGGAGCTTCAGTGTGCAGTCTGTCCGAGACACATCCACTTTGGCAACCTATGAATACTAATACACAGGAGGAGTTTTCACATCTGGATTTGTATTTAAAAAAAAAAAAAAAAAGTCAAACATACTGTCATGATTTATGCGTTTCTAATCGAAGAGCCCCTCTTGGTAAATATTTCCTCCTATGGCTAAATATCCCAAAGAGGGAAGTCAAAGCAAAATATCGAGTGCAGGGGGTTTGGAGGCGACGTTAATACAGGAGAGGATTAGGGCCACTGGACAAAAGAATTAATTAAATTACAGTTGAATATATTTTTTGCATCATTATTATGAGAATAAAGTCAGAATTCAGACTTTTTTTCCCTCAAAATTCTGACTTTAATCTCAGACCAATAATAAAAAAATATATATATTGGACCTATTTTTTTCCCCCAGTGGCCTTAATCCTCTTCTGTACATTAATTATAGGATGTAATGTTATTATTTTACTGGTCCGGTCCACTCCAGATCATATTGGACTAAATGTGGAACCTGACCTAGAATGAGTTGGACTTCCTGGCTCTTAATATCTCTGTAATTTTTGCGTTTTCCCATACTCATCCCACAAAATGGACCCTTTTGCGAGCCAGTTTAAGTCCATGGGCCGTACACTTCACACCCCTGCTTCCTCCTATTCATCCACCAGAGTGTCAATGTGTGAGTGAAGGAATAATGGATCTAATGTACACATTTTGAGGATGTGTAAATAGAAACGCACTCGATAAATCTAAGCAACAGTGTATTATTATTATAATTATTATTATTATTATTATTATTATTATTATATTTTGGTAACATTTAAAGTGTGAATTTTGTACTTCTGTTTTGTATTTATTTAATTTTGTCTTTCCTGTAATCTGGAGGAGATGTGTGCCAGGGGAAGGGAGTTTGTTCCATATGTTGACTTTTGGGTCAAACAATAGAACTATGTTCTTTGTTTTTATGTATGAAAAAATCCAATAAACAGAATGTTAAACAAAATTACAAAAATCTAATCCCCTATTATTATTATTATTATTATTATTATTATTATTATTATTATTATTATTATTATTATTATTATTATTATTATT
>JAQQZY010000010.1:34146888-34157171 GCA_030068375.1 Ostorhinchus rueppellii | reverse complement strand
TCAGTAACAGAAAAAGGGGGGATTTTAACTTATAGACCTATATTTTCGGGACGATTCACAATGATTTTCGGGACGATTCCGGGACGATGGTGAAAAAAGTTAATTTTAATCCCTGATGTATGAATAAATAGTATTCCAACGCTCAGGCCTCTGGTTTACTGTGGTTTGTTCACATGGTCAGTTCATGCCCCGTTGTGGTTTTCCTTTCCTGTTCTTTTCTGTGTTGTTTTACCACATCAGACCCACAGATGGAACACAAAACTACAACCACAGAGCATTTGTGTTGTTCTGACATCAGTGGCGAATTAGTGTAAAAACAATCAGTAACAGTGTTTTAACAGGTGAACTGATAACTCTAAGTATACAGGAATGAAATCAATTGAGCATTGATTATTATTTCTGATTAGTACTCGAACTTCAAATTTGTCACAATTAACAGCAGACAATTCTTAAAATGCATTTTGTCCCAGAAAATGCTCACAGACCCTCAAGACACCAGTTGAACAGATGAACTGCTTATAACTGTTGTCCCTAAACAGATTTTTATAGTGTTTATAAAATTAAAAGTGGTTTGAAGTGCAAATAATCACAGTAATAATTAAAAACCTGTATTATTTATATTCAGATATGTTGCATAACTTGCTTTTGCCTGTTGCCTTGTATCCATTTATTTGAAGAATCATAGTCAATGAAGTTTTCAGAATTATTTTTGTTGTTGACTCAACCCGAAAATATTCAGTGTACTGTCTCAGAGAATTTAAGAAACCAGAAAATATTCAATTTAAAGCTGGAATAAAAATACATCCTTTTTTTTGTTTGAAAAATAACAGTTTATCAGTAGTTTCTGACAAATTGCTTTAGATTTAACAGAAATGTTGACCTCTGTGAATCAGATGTGTTTTTTTGTTTGTGCAGCACAATTCTGAGGTGTATGGAGGGAAACTCGGACCATGTTCAGGTCATTCTCTCCTATTACACTTGCAGACCCCTCTGCTGGGTACCTGTGCCCACAGATCCTCCATACAGCTGGTCTGGTTTATGATTCTGTCTTGAGTGCTGCATAACCCTGCGACTCTGATTGATGGTAGCACATGTGACGCTTATGCAGCGACTGGGACTGCCATACGTGGTCATAGGGGCAGGCATTGCACCAGCCCAATGCCATTCTTGGTACATTTCTGCTGTGACATGGAGTCTTGTCTCCTGTCCAGCTGCCCGTTTACATTTCGGGTTCTTGTTCGATTGAAGGCAGCCGGTGAATTGCAGCCGCTGTGTAAGCTGGATATTAAACATATGTTTTCTGTTCCCCTCTCAGCTGTGGCATACGGTTTCCCTGAGCAGTGCTTCTGTTTTGGCTTGGCTAGAGTAATAGAAATCTATTTTATTTTTGCCGTGTTTGGGAGTAGCTTTCTGGCTCCAGGAGGAAGGTGTTGAGGTTCCATGTCCTAACCAGTTTTGGTCCGGATGCTTCTTCAGCTGCAGCAACTGTAAATCATTCTTCCTTCAGCCCTGCTCAGTTACACTTGAGTGAAACTACCTCAACCAACCTCTGCACCCGGTGGTGTTTGGGAAATGAACAGAAGGCTGTTTTTTTTGTTTTGTTTTTTTTTTTTTTGTTTTTTAATTTAGCTGCCACCATTTGAGTTGGAACAAAATTCTTAACGGCTGGCTCATCACAGGTTACTTAATCATACAACACTAGACATGCACATGAAGTGATGTTGAGCATAGAGAGTATGTCATACTGTTGTTCAAACATTTCAACCAAAATACAACAGACCCTCAACTCTTCACTTGGATAACCCTATGGTGTCCATGTGTTCATACAGAGGACACATGAAGATTTATTGGGAGTTAACTAAGAACAAAGGTAACGAAATGGCAAACTTAACAAAACTTAGAAAAAAAAAGTTCCGTTGCTGATACTGATGCTGGTGCCTTGCGTATCAGTCGATCCCTGATACTGATCCGAAATTGTTGATTTAGAGTAGAGGTTCTCAACTGGGGGACAGACTCCAAAGGGGGGCATGAGCACAAGGGAGGGTGTTGCATACGAGTGCATTGGTGACTACTGTTGTACATCATAACAGTATCAATCAATCCCCTACCCCCACACACACTCCCCAGTCGCAAATTAATTGTCAGGGGGCAACAGGTAGTGTATGATAAAGTGAAGGGAGCTCAATTTCCCACAGCTTTATCTACAGAGCTATTTAACCCACCATGTCCTCCACATACAGGTCCGTCGCCTTACTTGTACAATTACGTTCATCATGCATGATGTAGCCCGTGGCACAACAATTTTAAGGGGAGGGATGGGTTGCTTTTACAGATCCCCGATCCAGCTAAAATGTCGATATTGGGGCAGATGTCTGAACCTAATATCAGATTGGTGCAAGCTTAGTTACAGAGAGCAAAAATCTGGGTTTCTCCGATGATCCATGAAATTATTCCAGACTGAGGTGCTGGTAATAAAGGCTCTGGTTTCCAATCTAGACTTTGGGGTCTTGGGCCCAACAGAGGATCTCAGGCTAAACTTTGCTCATATGGCATAAAATATTCATGGATGTACCCGAGGGTCGGTCCTTTCTGGGACCTTGTGAAAGTGATATAATGGAGTGTGCACACAGTGTGAATGGAGCGAAGAATCTGTTTTTCTTTTTCAGTTGTAGTTTGGAAAAGTCTGTGTTTAAGCCTGAATAGAGTTACAGCTGCCAAAATGAGAAACGATTAATTCAAGGACAGTTTTTCAGAGTCTTTAGAGACAGAAAGGACCGAATCTTGGTGATTCTGCAGAAATTGGTAAAACAAGTCGGGAGAAGAAAATTGAGATTATTTTCTAAAGGATTTTTGCAGCTGGAGGTGATACCGTCTTAAAATGAACAGTGGTGTGATGTGATAATATGCTGTGTGGGCCCGTGCTGATGACTGAACATATCAGACGGCAAACGGAATCACATAAGCAGAGATTTTTTGAGATTTTCAAGGGTCCACTATGAATGGTCCTCATTTACTTCACAGGCAAATATGGGTAATTGGACTCAAAGTGCATGTGTCACAAAACAGTGGCAGGGATGTGTCTGTGTTTCCCTGATGGTTTTCAATCTACCTCTTCAAATAGGAAAGAATGTGGAACTTAGGAAATGGGTACGAAGTGAGCGGATGGCCTTGAGGTGAAGAAAAAGTTATTTTTCCTGAGTGCTCCAAAATTAGGAAATGGAAAGAGCCCGCTGTCTTTTTCCACTGTCATTTACACATGCTCAAGATTGGAAAGAAGATTGGCAGGGAAAAAAAGGAAGGGGCAAACTCCCCTGATGGAGTCCAGTGGGCTCATGCTTCAGGCTGTAGGTCTCATTACAAGCTGGGATTAGCGGTGGGAAAAGCGGTCAGAGAACAAAAATACTGTTTTCCAGGGTTGAATTCACACACAGCGCAGGATGTTGAGATTCCTGAGCGGTCTAAAAATGTGCAGGGAAAGATTTGTGCTTAAAACACCCCGAAGATCTGCAAAGAAAGTGTCAGTTCAGGTCATGTTTGTAGATGCACATGTTACAGGCTTCAGATATCATCCTCCTCCTGTGTACTACAAATAGATTACACCAAACACAAGACACTGCCACTAATCTTACTATAGACCAAGTGATCGGTAAGGTAAAATGTGCACCACAGTAATTCTTTAAGTCAAGGTAGGACTGGGTGATACGGAAAAAAATCACATCATGACTTTTTTTTCCAGATCCGACCTTCGATGTCTATCATGACAAAAACAATATCACTATTTTTGTCGAGCTTAAGTTTTCTGTTCCTCCTAAGTTAGTTGTGAAGACGTCAAAAGGTTATTTTTGATTTAGATATGATTTATTTTCTGTCAGAGGTTGAACATGACAGATGTGCTGATGAACATGTGACTTTTTCAGATCAATAAAAAAGGTCCATATATGTCAAACTAAAAGTCTGACCAACAGCCAAAAGTTTTAAAAGAGAACATAAAATAGGCCATCTTCACCAAACAATACCGGGGTAATAAACATGGGGGTGCGTTCCTTGACTGTCGTAACTGGCATGAAACTTAAAGGCGAGCATTTGCGTTGTCCACATACACCACGTGTTCGTTCGGTACACCTCTGTATTGTATTTAAGGGTCCGCTGAAATGTTGCTCCATCGTGTCAGGTAAATGCCCATTTCTTCTAAACTGCCCCTCTTCAGAGTCATTCATTTTATTTAATTTTTCTGCAGAATTTCTTTAGTTCTACTCAAAAAATGTCATTACCTGGACTGCATCCAGGGGGTCAATAAATCAACCATTAAAGAATGCGACACGTTTTTTTTTCATGAAGTATGTAAATTATATTAAGATTTTATTTTTATAGACCCTATCGAAACAGAAATTCTGGTTCTCACGTAGATTGCCACTTATCAATTAATTGTTAATTGATCAATAAGGACAAGTAGCTAATGATTAATGCATTCATTTATCATTTGCATCCCTAATCATGATATATATTATCATTTTATCACCCAGCCTTATACAGGGGTATCACACATGCAGCCCACGGCATGAATTTGCAGAGTGCTTAAATTACAGCAAAGATATTTAGTCAAGTCAAGTGTTGAACTGGTTTTAGTTCAGGTTCTACATACTGACCAATATGATTTTAACGTTAAAAAAACAAACAAAAAAACATCAGAATAACCTATAAATAATAACTCAAAATTTTTCTTTGTTTTTCGTGCAAGGAAAATAAAATTAAATTATGAACCTATTTACATTAACAAGCTATACTTGAACAATAAAATATGAACAATCTGAAATGTCTACAGAAAATTCAGTGCCATTTAAACAATATTCTGCCTGTTACTAAATGTTTAGTGCCTTTGTACTTCCAATCTGTAATGCACGTGCATAAATGATAACTTAAAACATAATACTGTTAAAATTTGACTTATTTTTCTTAAGAGATTTCAGGTTTTTTTTTTCAGGTCATTCAGATAATTTTTTGTTTGAACTGTTTGTAAATGTAAATATTTTCATAATTTAATGTAATTTTTTTTATAAGCACTAAAACAGAGAAAATTTGGATTTATCACATATAGGTTATTATGATACTATTTTAGTGGTCTGGCTCATTTGAGATCATATTGGGCTGAATGTGGAACCTGAAAGAAAATGAGTTGGACACCCTTGCTTCAATACTTGGAAAAAACTATACATATGAGTTTGTTTGGAATTCCTCTGAAATTGTAATTGACAAAAACTAGAGTAACTCTGAGTCTTACACCATAGAAACCCTCACTGTTGAGTTTTCCACCTCATTCCTTATTCACACACATGCAACCACAGAGAGCAGAGATGCACCATATGCCAACACATATGTGTAGAAATAGACCAGAAATTCACCATGACCTATTTATAGCTGTGTGTATTAAATCAGTGGAAAAAAGCTAAAAGGAAGGGTTGAAGGGGTGCAGCTCAGATCACATTCCTGTCTCTTCAGAATATCAGAGCACAAACTAAATGTGTGTTGTGTTGGTCTGTAAGTATTGAGCAGCTAACAGTGCAACATAGTTGATTTGTCTTCATCATATTGATTAGTTACAATTTAATGACCCGTGTTTTGTATGATGATTAATTTATTTTTAGTTGTCACGTTTCCTGCTCCTACCCGTGGTTCTTGAAGTTCACATAGGAGGGTAGTAGGGCTTCAAGATCAGGCTGAACCTAGTATCGTCATAGGCATAGAATAACCAAAGGCTTTGCAGTCATTTTCTTGAGGGTTATTGATCACAGTGAATGCATGCCATGCTGTTAAGTGTTTCTACTTCAACAAAAAGTCAGAGAATTGGTTAAAATTGCACTGCTATGACTTGTTTAGCTCTAGGACTGCCTTGTACAACATGGAGTAAAAAAAAAAAAGACACTAAAATCATAAATCCCTTCCATTTGAGGTATTTTCTCAGTATAGCTTGTGTTGACTAATGGTGGATTTTCAAGGCCAGTGTAACAATGATTGAAAGAAGCCAGTAGCTGATTAATATTTCAATAGTCATGACTAATTACCAGCCAATATTGATTTGTTGCTTTGCTTGAAATGCCCCTCATTCACTACGTCAGCCTTAGTCCTCAACTGATTATCAACACATCTCCATTTCTCGTACCCGTCAGTGCAAATTAAAAGCCTCTGCAGAGTTGCACAACCTCATGACACAGGATCTTACAATTAAACTTTGAGGAAATGTTGTTTAAAAATTATAGGGACAAAAATATATGGACTCATCATGTCCGCAGTCAGAGCATGAAAAATATCTTTGTTTTCCATTTGAAATGCTCTACCTGTAAATTTCAAACAAACAAAATCAATGTTAAGAGAAATTAAGTAAAAACCACCTCATTTTGGAAGCAAAGATGACAATTTAAGCAAAATTAACCAATGTAACGATTTTTATTTCATAATATGAAGCCATATTCTGACATTAGTCACTGTCGCTTTGTATCCCAGACCCCTGTTAAAAAACAAACACCTGAATTCAACATGTCCACATACTTTTGTCCATGTAGTTTATGGAAAGGAAACCCTGATACAGATGGGGAAGTACGTTGATATGTGTAGTGTAAAGTCAGAGCTGTTTTTTATTCACACTTCATAGGGATGGATAATTTTGGAATATTTCATGGTAACATATATCGGTAGTAGAAACTGTGGAACATATTGGCCTTAAGTGTCATTTGCACCCTTGGTTTACTGTAGTGGTGATGCTTTTGACTTGTGCTCAGCTGCCTCCATCTACTCTGAATCTGTCAAAAAGGGGAGCTGAGCCTCAGGTCTGCAGACTGACAGATAAGTCTAAATTCAGCTGTTTTTGTTTTCTCCCCTGAAGGACTTCTGCGTGTCTACCGTCTCTGTCTGCTACTTAGAACTCTCCTCCTTCGCTCAGGCAGAGCGGTAAACTCTACCCTCTGATGACACCAACAATAATTTGTCAGTGTCCACTGTTCATGATGAATCACATCTTTCCGTCTCCTCCAAATACACCCTCAGTCAGGGAAGCAGCTAACCTTTTCCTCCACGACGAAGGAGAGGAACATTTAAAAATTTTCAAAGGTCAAACGGTGTCCACTACGTACACATCCGGTGATGTCAGCAGCAGTTTCTATGGCAGCCACTGCTTGGACAGGAGTGGGAGTTTTACATTGGTGCAAGGCTGAATTATGAGCGGAGTTGGGAGTGTGTGTCTGTCTAGCCAGACTCATCCCAAATGATGTTGTAGCGCAGCTTGTGTGAAATATGAGCCAGGAACACTGTCTACTGCTGCTCATCTCTTATCAAGCCTGAATATTGCTCTCGTCACCTCTGCTTTTGTTTTGGTGACTAATCCCTTCACACTTTCCTGCTTCTTGAATTAGAATCAGATTTTTTCATCCTTTATTTTACCTCCTCAACTTGTTAGCAGAGTGGTCTATGTATTAAAACTCAAGAGGGCTAATTTAATTGGAATGATGCCTCGGGGTTGATTCACTACGTGGCTCAGTGAAGCAGCTCTGTCGGAGCTCAGGTGTGCGACTTAACACACCCCCAGTATCTTGAGCGTTTTCACCAGAGAATGACTCAGTGCAACGGCAATAAAACAAAGGCAGAGAGAGTTAAAGGGAGACAACCAGTCAGCTGGTGCAACGTCAGCGTAGCCCACCAGGGCAGAGGAGCCTCAGAGCCGTCATCAGATTTGTCGGATCGGAGGGGCCAGACAGAGCGTGGCAGCTGCTGGGATCTGACGGCGATGCCTCAGAGAGGTGTGGTGGATGATTATGGCTTGAGGTGTACAGTGCTGGTCCTGCCTGCCTGTGGAGATACTGAGCCTGTTTCTACGTGTTCATCATGGACTGGATGCACTGGAGTCTTCTACCAGCGCCGGCAGGAAGTGCCTGGTCTGCTTTGCCCCCAGACTTGAATGAAACGCTGGCTCTGACCACAGCCCTGGGTTACAGTCTGTTAGCCTGTGAGACATGCATGTTCAACTACTGCTTTGATCCTGTGAGTATGTCTAGCGGGCAGCAGGGTTTATGGCCCTGGTTCTTGTCAGACCACAGACCAGCTGTCAGATGCTTTTTGTAGGAGGGGTGTAAGGAAGTATTGACAGACTACTGCAATATGATGTTCTGTGGCACTGTATCGATTCTGTAATTTGTATATATATTTTAATGTTTACATATAAAGTTTGTGACATTTTGCGTTCATGGCTGATTGGTAACAGTGTGATTTTACAGGGACTGTGAATTAGAAATCAAATTCAACTAAATCAATCAAATTTGATTTCTATCGCGTAAAATCATAACAAAAGTTATCTCATGACACTACATTTAGAGCTGATTTAGAACAGACTCCTAATAAGCCAGTTCAGACACCCAACAATTAGCTGACACTCAAATTTAAGTACATTGGCATCTTATGACTATATTTTATTTGCCAGCTAAAACTTAAAGGAAACTATCCACTGACCTCCACCCAAGAATCTTACCACTCCCGTCTGTTCCTCTGTCAACAGGTGAAGGATTTTGCATCCGTATTGTCCATATTTCCCAACATGGTTGTTGGGCATTTCTGAGCCGACCTTATCTGATAGTATAAGTTGCTTTGAGAATAGGGGGTCTCCTGTCAACTTGCCAAACGCTAAATCTTGGCTATTAAATCTTCATCTGAGTTTCTGGCTTATTTTCAACACCCCAATATCCTCCACCAGGCCCTTTGTCAACATACTCATGTCTCTCTGAAATACACTATTGTGCTTGAAACCATGTCAAATAAGTGATTGTGTGTCGGTTTTCAGAATAATTCTACCAAATATTGGACAGAATTCATATTCAAGCTTACCTGTGCAGTTGTGATTCGAGGAGTCGTTGGGATCATTTCTAAAGCTATACTCTCTCACGCACGTCGTTTTGAAGCCAGTAGTTTGTGTTTTGCCTGTCATCATTTTAGCTTTTTTTTTGAGCCAGGAGTGACCAAATCTGGACATAATGGAGTTGCAGGAGTGCGAGTAATCATACATGAACTAATGCTAAACACTACCTCGTTGACTCCGTAACATGGCCAACTGTACAACAAAGTCATTGTAAGTTATGAACCACAACCATGTCAAGCTAACACTGGAACAATGTTTATTACTGAGTAGACAAATAGTTGATAGGAATTTCTATATGAAACCTAATTATATTTTACCTTTGACTTCATAAAGCCAAGGACCTTGTTGTTTTTTCACCAGTTACTTGTTTTCTTTGGATTAAGTTGAAATTTCCGCTGAACATCTAAGAAACGTTATGGAGAATTTGCATAATATTTTTAAGACAAAATAAAATTCATGAAATTAAATATTGCATTTGCATTGCATTCTTTTACAAAGAATCATTCATAATCAGAATTTGATGTTTCTGTTAATTTTCAGTTTCTTGACAGGTTTTATTCTGTGTAGGAGTACTATTCCATCTTACTAAATTAACTTCAGGGCTGAAACCCCAAATTTTACAATGGACTCCAAAGAAAGAGGATTTTAGTGACATTGAAAGTTCTTATTATGCAACTGTTATTATTCAGTCCAGATGTTGTATCACTTAATTTAATTAATTTTTTTCAAATAAGTAATTTTTGCAGATTTTCACTTTATTTACTTGTGTTCCTGTGGAACATATTTTTCATTAGTTTCAGGAAATTTGGAAGTTATAACTTGTGACTGTTTTGTTGTATACTAGATGATGATATATTTATTGTTTTTTGACTAAAGACATTCATGTCGATCTCCTTCATTGTGTTGGTTCCTTAGTTATTATTGCTTGTATGATTTTGAACATTAAATATTCAGTTGAAAATTTGTGTCCTTCATTAGTTTCATGAGTCCTGTAAATCTCATCTTTCTGATCCCAACATTTGTGTGCTCTTTGCAGGAATCCGCTAAGGTTTCAGACCTCAACCCCAATGCGAAAGCATGGGCCAACCACATGTTTAGCCTGGACCCCAGCGGGAGTGCCGACACCACAACTGCTGCCCTGCAGCCATGGAAGGAAGGCTGCGATAGTTCGGCTGACCCCGGCCCAGAAGGTCAGTCTGTCGCCTGGGGATGGAAATGGGTTCAGCTGTTTTGGGCATGATAGAAAATTCAACTTACTTCAGGGTTCCCACGGGGTCTTAAAAAGCCTTAAACCTTGAATTTACAAATCTGTATTTAAAGGTGGGGTGGGAGATCTTTTTTGGCACATATTTTACCATTTGGCTTAAAAATCTCCCCACAGTCGCGT
>JAQQZY010000010.1:34128539-34145968 GCA_030068375.1 Ostorhinchus rueppellii | reverse complement strand
CTTCAACTAGTCCCGACTAGTAACGGCTGGCAGTGGAAACACAACCGTGCCGGTCCGACAAGTGGGTGGAGTTGTGTCGAGCCGAAGCGTGCTGAGTAGGGTTCGCAGTGGAAAAGCGCCATTAGTGGCCAATAAATACGCAGAAAGTTTTTGTTTTGTTGTTGTTTTTTTTTGTTTTTGTTTTGATCAGAATCTTTTTGACGTTTTGTCATAGTACAAGTGCAGTGCTGCATAGTCCTTACAGAAATCTGAAATAAGCATGGGTGTTTATCAATCACAACTAGCACCATAGCAAGAACAGAACAAAGCAAAACTGAACAAACAGACCAGAAGAGGCTGTTTTGAGTTGAAAGTCTGTGTTTTAGTCCATTTCGTTCATAGTTTATATAGAGTGATGTGTCAATTCGTGTATTCTACTGTAAAAACGTGTCAGACGGCATAGAGGCAACACACTCCTATTGTAGATTTAAAAAATTCTATATTATCATAGAATAATTATAGTAATAATATTATAATGTTTCAGGAGTTAAGGTCTTAATTTTGGAGCATTAAAAGTTTTAAGGATTGCTCAACACCTCAGTCAGTTGAAGTATGTTCAGAACTACTGAATGAATGAAGTCTAATATTTCTAGCAGGTGAGACTCTTCACACTGTATGGAGTCAGTTTGCACTTGTCAGGAAGAGTCGGTTCTATTGTTAACGTTCTAACTGTGGGGGTGAAAATCTTGTTAAGTGATACGGGCAGCAATGTCTTTTTATGCGACCTTATTGTATCGGTGACCGGGCAAAAACAACATCTGCACTCAGTCTTGAGTGGCTGAATTGATCGTCTGTACAAAGAGTGACTGCTTAAGAGCTATTTGTATTTTATGCTTTATTTATGACAGCATTAAAGTTTCAGTTCCTTGTACCAGACAGTTCTGCGACACGACATTAGCCTCCAACGGCCGTCCTGCTGAAATGGAATGTCAACAACAACAAAGAAGCCGGTGGGAGGGCGAGTAATATCACAAGAGACTGCAGTGGTTTTTGTTCCTGAAAGTGTCCTGTAATGAGAGCAAAGCTGTTAAAATACAGAGCGGTATGTGGGCCATGTGTTGTGCAGAGAGCTGGGTCTGGCGATCAATAAACCTACCTGTGGACAAATAAAACAAAAAGCAGCTTGATTGTTGGTCATTGATTTGAGACGGGCTAAAATACTGTAGCTTCAGGTTACCGGTGGGGTGTCAAACTTATGGCCTTCGTGGTAAAACTGGCCCACTGAAGGCTCCACCCCGACGCGTGGACTGACTAGTGAAATGCAAAAATTTCACTGAAAACATGAACAGTCATAGGTGTCGAGATCACTTCAGTTCAGGGTCGCATACAGCCATATAATAACATGATGTACAATAAGGTGCTTGTGCAGGTTTTGAAAGTCTGAAAAGGTTTGGAATTTTGAAATTCTCTTTTCCAGACCTTGAAAAGTCTGGAATTTTGTGTGAAAGTCTTTAAAAAAATATGGAAAAAAATCTCTCTTCTTGTTGAATTTTAGAGTATGCTCAAAGGGGAAAAAATCTTGGGGGGTAAGAAATGCACAAGGAAAGCAAATGACAAACTTTATCTGATTTCACTAAGCGGTCGGTACGGGAATGATTCTTGTGAAACTTGTTTGTGTGATATCCATGGACTTCTGTGATTTTCATACGTTTTGAAAAAGTTCCTGTCAGTAAAACATAACCTACTGTGAATTATGCATTCATTCATGCACTTATTAAAATGAGCCTTTGTACTTCACACAACAGGTGCAATCGCAACCAAAAGGTAGGAACACAAGTGTAAAAGTACATAAAGTCAAGGTCTGGGGAAAAAAATAACAGTTTTTAAAAAGTCTGGGATTTTTATTTGGTTCAATAGCAAGTGTCCTAGTATAATGAGAACTAAGAATTTTTCTCAATGATTCAGTGTAAAAAAAAAAGTGCATGAACAACCACATATAACCTGAAATATCCAAAGAAAATAGGTGTCATAATATGAGTTCTGTTAATATTTTGTGTGTTTGTAGATCCACTGTGAATTATAAATTGTAATGCACATGTGTAAATGATAAATTGAGACAGACTACTGTTAAATTGTGCATATTTTCCTTAAGAAATTTCAGGTCGCTCATGTTGTTCACATTTTTTAAAGGATAGTTGGTATGTACACATTTTCACATGTAATTTTACTTTTTTCACTGTAAAACATAAAGAAAAAGATCTGTTTGAGATCATATTGGGCTGAACGTGGCCCCTGAACTGGGTTATATAGTGGGTTAGATGTGAATCTGTGAAATTGCAGGATGTAATTGATGTGTCCTCTGTTCTGTGTCTGCAGGCAGTGAAACCCAGCCAGAGAATCCTCAGGATGGCTTAAGGGAGCACCTGAAGAAAACACTGGAGTTCTGTCTTTCCCGGTGAGTTGACACCAGGTTTTTACAGCAGGGCTTCCAGGACTGGGTGACGAAATGGCAATGATCACATTTACGTTGAACGCTGATCAACCTGGGATTGTTTTGGTTTTTTTTCCTGTTGGATCTAACAGCCTGTCGCACAAATAAAGGAATGCAACACCTGCAAAAACACCACATTCGGGTAGATTTTCCACGAGGCCATAAATCTCAGAAGGCTATTTCGTAAAAGTTTCATATTAACGTAACCATGCAGTAAAATAAAAACAAGAGACTCTACTGAGAGTCTCTGCTGCCTTTTGGTTTTATAACACATGGCGTGTGTACATGGTGGCCGTGTCACTGCCAGCCACACTTTTCTACTAAGAGTTTCCTATCGACATGGTTTCAACAGAATTTAATTTTGCTGTGAATTTTATTTCGAAGAAAACTGAAGGATTGAAGTAGTTGCTGGATTTTCATTTAATGACAGAGCTGCAGACTGAAACATTCAAAGTCTAGACATAGAACCTGAGTGGAAACTGTGAGTTACATCAAGTATATCCAGTATAATCCATTGGACCGTCAGTGGAGCCTTTCTCTGACGGAATTTTATAAGCCCTGTACCTGAAACACACACCATCAAGTTAAGTATTATAATAAATGTCAGTATTGTTTGGAAGACGCTACAGGTCCATCAGAAAATTACTGAAGAGTTTTCCCCAGAGCTATAACCATGCTGAACCCTGCATTAAAAGACCAGACACTGAAATTATGACTGTGCAATAATATTTATTTACTTTGAACATATTCCCTTAAATATGCAAGTAATTTTTTTTTTAGACATTTAGTAACAGGCAGAATATTGTTAAAATTCTACATAATCTTCTGTAGACATTTCAAGTGGTTCATATTTGTTCAGGTTATTCACATTTTATTGTTAAAGCATAAATGTCATTAAATTGATTTTGTGAAAATTAAGGAATTAAAATTGAATAATTTTGATCTTAAGTATAGTGTGATAATTGACAGGTGGAACCCTTTAATTGACTATTGTTTTTTGGCCCATACAAGAAGTCACAGCACTGGATGTTTGGAATGTAACGGACTGAGAACGTGCTCATGCTGTGGGAAGAGAGGAGGGAATATTCGCAAATGTCGCAAAAAATGCAAGTTTCTGCAGAAGTGGTTGGAGGAGGAACTATTCAGACCCTGTTAAAGCCTGTCGACGTTAAATGTATATCAAATTGTATAGAAAACTGTATCTGCAGTTGGCCATTGGCATTAAATTAGATTAAAGGGGCATGAAAAAGGGGATTCAACTAGATTTACTGATACCTGCAGAAACTCTGAGTTTGTAACCGTCAATGTTTTCATAGTGTAGTGTTATTTTTTTTCACTTTAAAGAAGAAAATTTGCCATCATTATTTGTAGGTTGTTTCGTTACTATTTTACTATGGATCATATTGGTCTGTACATGGAACTTGGAACTAAAATGAGTTCGACATCTTTGATTAATATCTTCAGTGCAGTTCTTGCACTCATCCTACGGGCCGGACTGGAACCTTTGGCGGGCTGGTTTTGGCCCGCAGGCTGCGTGTTTGACACCCTTGCTGTAGACTTTAATCTGATGAAGAATAATGTGCTGAGCGGGCCTATGTGTGGTGTATGATCCAACATGGCTGTGTCTGTGGGCGTCAGGCGTGGTCTCAGTGAAAGCCTCGTTTCATGCTGGTGAATACCTCTGCGCTGCTGCTGGAGCTGTAGAACCAAGACCTTAAAGAACACAGTCCTTTTCTTGGATGTGCTTATAGACCTAAGAGGCGAGTGCAGTTTGTCAGTTTTCCTCTTTTGAAACAGGGTGCTTTTGTGTTGTTCTTCACAAAAATCCTTAAACATGATGAGGGAGAGGAGACTCATTCATGCTGAGATGTATTTTATGCCACGTCATTAGAAGCACAACAGTGTGAAGTGTGAAATTGCAAGTTTTTCTTGATTTGAAGAAAAACATCAGCATATTATGGGTTTTAATGAGGCAGAGGTCTACACCACTTTTCATATAAACATCAACAGTGTTTTACAACCAAGTTTTATTTTATTTTTTTTTGCTCAACATCAGTTATTCTAGATGAGAATATATTAACCTTTAAAGACCCAAACACCCACCGTCAACCTAAAGCATCTACTGACCTGAACTGTTTAATACCTGTTGATCCACTAATTCTATTAATCCATGTCAAAAATTGGTGTAAAATACAGTTTGTCATGTTTTCATGGTTATCAGATATGAGTCATTTGGAACCAATCAACAAAATGAGACAAAAACTGAACAAAATTGAAGAAAAAACATTGAAATGGGTGAGTAAAAAAAAACAGAACAAAAACAATTGGCCAAATATATTAAAAAAATTAAGAAAAATTTATTAAATTAGCAAACAAACTGAACCACAGCAGCTGAAGTAAGTTTGTCCCTAGTTACCGTGGAAACACTGTCATCTTCTACAGCATTGATTCACTAGTAAACACCTGTGGAGTTGGATCAATGACAGTGAGTGGACACACTGGGTTGGTGATAGATTTTACTGTAAAAGTCACCTTTTCTTTTTCGGTTTCCTCTATTTTTGATAGAATAACCCTCAACTTTAATCTGAGCTTTAATGAACATCTACCTGATCAGTGAATTTAATTTTGGAAAATATCTGAGTTTCACTGGAAAAAATGCAAAATACAGAAAACAATATTATAATAAATGGTGATAAATCATTTAAGAAAGGTTAAATATAGAGGGAAAAAAAATTTTGGAAATGCTGCAAAAGTGGCTCTGGGTCAACCTTCACCAGAACCAAGTTCTGCTAATAACGATAGTTCATAAAACATCCCATCTGAGCTGATTAATCATTTCAGCCCAATTCTGAGCTGTTGAATTAAAATGACGGTTCCAGACTGAAACAGCAGAGTGTTACTGGTTCTCTGTGTATAAGTAAACTGCTGCATATTCCCACACCGGGGCGTCTCACTAACCATCTCCACCTTGCCTTTAAATCTCAGGGAGAATCTGGCCAGTGACATGTACCTCATCTCCCAGATGGACAGCGACCAGTACGTGCCAATAGTGACGGTGGCCAACCTGGACCACGTCAAAAAGCTGAGCACTGACGTCGAGCTGATCGTGGATATTTTGCGATGTGAGTTTCATGTGGCGTCTGAGTCGTACCCTGTGTTAACCCTTTAACTCCATTCCTTCTGCTGTAAATCTGTCTGTTTCAGGTTCATTAAAGCTGCAGTGAGTGTGCTTGTGTTCCCTTTCTTCAGTGGTTTTGTTTTACTGTGTGTTTTAGAGTCAAAACAGGTGGAATAACAGAAAAGGACAAAGAGAAGAGTTGAAGTTTGACAGGTTTTTACTGAAGAAGGCACTCGGAATGTACAGTAATAAGAGTTTTAGGATGTTGAATATGAACTGTGAAGTGGAACACACTGAAAAACAACAAGCATTTGAATTTGGGCCCAGTGGTTTTGGGGCTCTTATTTCGAAATCAGTCCAGCTGCTTTTGACACCCGTTTAACTCCATAAAGCAGTTTCATGGTCAAAACTCTGTAAAAACACAGTAAAAAAAAAAAAAAAAAAAAAAAAAATGGAATGGCACCATAACAATGGAAACGACAGTAAAAACAAAAAATGACAAGGAAAACATTAAAAAAAAAAAAAAAGCCCAAACTGTTTATTTTTATGGTAAGTTGGTTTCACTCATTGCTCCGTGTTTCAGCCCCCATTCCACGGTGGGGGGTGCACTGAGCATGCTCAGATGTCTCTGGAAAGAATAAGGTGTATTCTATCAGTGCGTTTGGAAATTCTTCATATTGAGCAAACGGTTGAACTTTAAAGAATATTTCTAATAAATCATACCTTCACACTGCTCACCACAGACACGTCAGAGGTTAAAGGGTTAACTGAGTGATAGGTTTGTTTTGTTACTTGGTTTTTCCCTTTCTGTTTTCGCTGCCATCATTTACCAGCCACTTGGCAACTTACTCCGGAGTTTGACGACGGTTATTTGGCTTCTATATAGGCTGCACGACAAGACAAACTCAGCAGGCCTGGTGAATTTTTATCAGCATGTCCGAGGTTGATTTCCCAGGAGAGGCTGTTAAAGTGCATCCAGCAGAGTCTTACCTGCTTGTCTTTGATTTACACACACACATATTTAATTTACTGCTTAAATTAATCCTATCTGACTCAGAGCTACGGTTTTATTTTATGACTCGGTGATGTGTGGAATGCTTAGATTTTATATAGGAAATTGGTTCAGATGGTGTAAACAGCTTGTGCATTTCTATTATGACCTACAGGTTATGATTAGGTGCCTTTTCACTGAGATTTCAAGCATTTAGACAAGTTCTTAAATAGTTGAGTGAGAGTAAGGAGTTCATGGTTACAAGTCACAGAAGTGAGGACGTAGTGTGGATTTCCCCTCACTTGAATGGAAATCCACAAATATTTCATTCTAAAAGCCTGTA
The DNA here is from genome assembly GCA_030068375.1 of Ostorhinchus rueppellii. Taxonomy (NCBI): domain Eukaryota; kingdom Metazoa; phylum Chordata; class Actinopteri; order Kurtiformes; family Apogonidae; genus Ostorhinchus; species Ostorhinchus rueppellii. Next base: position 34,139,046 of record JAQQZY010000010.1, on the reverse strand, counting down.
TAACTTCACAGACGAGGTTTCCTTTGTCTTATCACATACTTTACTACATAGTTCATGCTCATTTCTTTGTGGTATCCCCCAGCTTTGCCATTGGTCCAGGTGGATGAGAAAGGAGAGAAGGTGCGGCCCAATCAGAACCGCTGCATCGTGATCCTCCGAGAGGTTCCAGAGAGCACACCCATAGAGGTCAGTGAACATCATTATAACAGGCGACCTTTGTTTTTTGCAAAAGGAGTGTTGGGGGGGGTCATATTTATTATGAAAGCCAACTGTAAATGCAATTTACATGTAAATGCAATAATTAACAGAATTTTATGAGATTATCAAAATAAACTTAAATTATTTTACATGTTGTCGAATATTTTTGTTGGCCTATATCATTCTGTGTCCATTTTTAAGCTTTTTGAAATGTATATTTATTCATTTTCACTAAGGAAAAAAAAAAGAAAAATTAACAAAAAAAAAACCACGGAGACACACACACACACACACACATCAATGGATTTACAGCAACACAGTCCAGACGACAGTTAATATGTTACAAATTAGTAATCAGATATTAAATAAAAGAAAGAATGAGTAGAGTGTATGTAACACAGATAACAAGGTCAGTCTCTCACATCAGTCTCCTCTTTGAAGAAATGTTAACACAGGGTCTCATACCTGGTTGAACACTTTGCCTCTACCATCATTATTATACCTTAGTCTTTCCTGATGGAGCATGTTTGGCAGTTCCCCCATCCAATGGTCAAACCCTGGGCACTGAGTCCTTTTTCCACACTGGATCACAGGATCAACTCTTTAGTGATCATCAACCAGACAAAACAGCAGCTTTCTCATATTTATTGGCTGATGGTGAAACGCTAGAAGCCCCAGTGATGGCAATAAGTGGATCTGGATCCCATTGCTTCTCAAAAACCACTGAAAAACAATGAAAAATACTCTTCCAGAATGAGTAAAGGTTAAGTTGCTAGTTGCAGACTTGCATCGGTTGCATATGGGTGACACATTGATGTTCCAGCTTTTTATTTTTAGTTATTTGTAGTCGTTTGTAAAAAATGCTGAAAAAGATATCAAGCAAACAAAAACATGCAAAACACACTAGTGGAAGACTCCAAAACAGCAGTAACACTATTATATACCATTATTTACTAAAATGGTAAAAAGGTGATAAACAAATCTTCCATCTCTCTCTCACTGACTGCACTCTGCTGCTCTCTGCTCTGCCCACCCCTCCCCCTCAGTCAGTGCAGGCCTCTACCCTTGTGTATTATAGATGGATAGAAAGAACCCAACCTCATGTCAGAAACAGGTCTCCTCTCTGCCACTGAAAATATGCAACAAGTCCTTTTGACAGAAGCTGAAGGAAGTGGAACTGCACAGAGCAGATTGTATCAGACAGGAAATGGTAAAACACTCTGAGCGGACTCCTGTTTAAAGTCGTCCAATGTCTGACTGTTGCACATGGTGTCTCCATGTGTTTATTTTACTTGGTTTAGGTTTTACTGAAGACGTGTAACTCTTAATTTTGTGTAACGTGTCGAACGAATTGTCTTGGTCTGTCTTTGCAGGAGGTTGAAGCTCTTTTTAAAGGGGACAACTTACCCAAGTTCATCAACTGTGAATTTGCCTACAACGACAACTGGTTCATCACCTTTGAATCGGAAGCAGATGCACAGCAGGTAGAGTTTATGTCCTCATGTTTTATATACTATATGGACAAAAGTATGTGGACGGGTGTTTGTTTTCTAACGGGTCTGGGATACAAAACGATGATGGCTGTCAGAGTATAGTTTTATATTATGGGATAAATATCAAATTGCATTGGTTAGTTTGGTTTAAATTTTTGTTTGGCCTTCTTTGACTTCATTTCTCTTAACCCTATAACAGTCTTCACGGCATGTACAAACGTACGATGCTTAAACCGCATACCGTTTGAAAGCGGAGACCGTCAGCTTTCATTTCAGACCTTTCCAATGGTACCAAGTACATGCATGTACCTAAAACTGTGGGATCTATGCTACTTACAATTTGAGTATGCCACTTTCGTGAATTAAGTTTGAAAAAGAGGGCGACTGTTACAGGGTTCAGATTGATTTGGGGGATTTTTTTTTTTTTTTAAATTCATGGCTATGGTTATAAATGTTCTTCCTCTAAATTTCTAAAATGTTTTTCTTGCTACGACTGTAAATAATTTTCTACCACAACTAACCATTTACTTTATTCACATCTCACTGAGGAAGAAAAATCTCCCATTAAACTTTAAGGAAATATTGATGTTTATAAACTATACGGATATAAACATCAGGACTCATCATGTCTACAGCTGGAAGATGTCCTGCTCATGATGATTTGACATGTACACAACAATATTTCCTTAGTTTGAAAAATGAATCCAAAATGTAGTAAAAACGTGTCTGATTTTGAAAGTACAGAAAATTTAAACCAAACCATGCAATATTTATCTCACTATGAAACTATATTCTGTCATTTGTCATTATTGCTTTGTTTCCCAGACCCCTGTTAGAAAACAAACACCTGAATTCAACATGTCCACATACTTTTGTCCATATTGTGCATCTTATGCTCTTTGTGCTTTTTTATCATCATTGGCTGTGGCCCTCTTTCTATGACCTGATTTCCAGTTGTCATTTTTGTCGCTACTTCATATGATTTATAGCAGACAGTCTCTTGACTCTGTGCTGTTGTTGTCCCTTGTTAAAGGCATATCAGTATCTCCGTGAGGAGGTGAAGACCTTCCAGGGGAAGCCCATTAAGGTCGGTGATCTGGAAAACAAAACTGCTGCCGTACACGGTCATGAAACTGAAAAACACATTCACTGGCACCAAAACAAGTATAGCTGATGTTTTAACTTTCAGACCAATGAAAACATACCATTTATACATTAAGGTCCACTTCACCTGGGAGTTCATTTCATGTAATACAGTATAAACAGTACTGTGCAAAAGACTTATTCCACTTTCTTTGTTTTTTCAGTGTTGACATGATCATACACATTTATTTCTCATTTTCTTTTCTCTCGAACAAGAAAATGCAGGAAATCTGGGCCCAGCCTTAAAAGAACTGAATTAAATGGGTTGTCTGTTTGTGTGACCTTTGACCCCATGACACTATCAGCACAATTAGAAACATCTCCCACATGTTGACCGACACCTGATCATTTAGTTAAGTTTTGTTCATTTTGTTGATTATTTCATTGATTTTGTAGAATTTTTTTTTTCATTTGATTTCAATTTGTTGATTATTTTGTTCGGGGGGTTTTTTTTTTAAAGTTTTGTTCATTTTGTTGTTTTTAATTATGGCTCATTTTGCTTTTTTTTCTGTTCAGTTTATTTGTTTGTGTCTTTGTTGGTAACTCTGTAGCAGCAAAACTATTCGTTGAATTCATACCAAACTGGGTTTATAGATTGCCAGTGACCCAGAATAAATGTGATTTTATTTTGGGAAAAGTAGGTCAAAGTTCAAATTTTGTATGAATTTTTTAAAGTCTTTTTCTGCTCCCATTTAATTATAATGGACAAAATTTAAATTGTATGTAAAAACATCAATTTACTTCAACCTTGGCACATATGTAGAGGCAGTTGATATACTGACATTGGCACACGCATGGACATGATGACATCAGCTGGATCTATGACAAAATAAGCTACAGTACGTGCAGGGGGCGGGGTTTGTTGTGCCTGAAACAACTTCTTGTTCATTGTGTTCCTTGTGTAGAAAATTAATGGTACATTAAATCTAGTAAATTAATCTCATTGGCTGAACAAAAGACTTGGACATGTTAAGTACAAAGGGAGGTCCCACTAAATATGACCACTGTGGTTTATAGAAGCTGTTTTTAACCTGGAACTGTAGTTCTTCCTGCTGATCATACTTCACATATATCAGATTGAATCTAAATACAGAGACTGATAAATGCATATATGTGGACATTAGAACTAAAAAAAACCAACAAACAGAATGTTGGACTTGTGCACAGTAGTGTAGGTGGTCTGTTTTTCATATAATATCAGTAATTACAGTCCTATTCAAGAGTCAGATTATGTACTTGAGGCCAAACGGAAGCAAAACCGTGCGTCACTAAAGTTTAAATGTTGAATTCATTATTAAAGAACGAGAGAAAAATCTTTCCCCATATATAATTCAGCATTATCTCAGAGAAACACACATGGCTTTTCAGCAGAGATGGTCGTTTCTGAGGTTCATTTAGAGGTGACTTGACATCTCAGGTTTAAGAAGATTCACTAATTTATGAAAATCCTCATTAACACCACAGATGAAAATCCCTAGAAGAACTCTTCTTTTTTTATATCCCACTTTTTTTCCCCCCCGTACTGATGGAGTTCACACGGCCACTTCACCTGTTTATTAATGTATTTATCCATAACTAATGACTGTGGGCATTTGTGCCAGGAGCCCATTGTTATAATAAGGTGCAGTCATTAAATACTGACAGATGATCATTGTCCTGCATCTTCTTGCCATTTACATCTTTATTTTTACCCCATCACAAGTCCTTCAGTCTGCTTACTACATGATTGTTGTGAAACTCATGTCAGTGCAGCACTGATTTATAGGTCGATTAAATGTTTTCCACGTTAATTGGAACCAAGTCCTTCAAAATGCAATGAAATCTAACAGTATTCCCCTCACTGTTTTGTAAAAACACATAAAAATAGAGCTCCATGTAGTATGAATAAAGCATTTTAAATATCAGCATGTTTTTTTTTTTATCTCTTAAAACAATTTATATTCATAAAAGTAATCGGTTGTATTATATTTTGGTCCACAAAAGAATGATTTCGTGCTTTGAAATATGTTTTCTTTTTGGGATTTTCATTTTTAACAATTAAAATAACTTTTTGTTAAGATTGCAAAAATCTAAGTATATAGAGTGTATATAATATGTAGTATGTAACAACAATAGAGCAATACCATCATCCATCTAGTGAGGAAGTCAGTCCTCTGGTCTGTCTAAAATGAATCACAGGTTCAGATGTAATTCCATTGTAAATGGATGCTGTTCCTTTTGACCCACTTCTGGAGGAGTGGGGTAGTAATACCTAAAGTACAATTTCATAAAATCCATAAATAATGAGTTCCAAATTGAAATTGTATGATGTCAATGTCGATTTTACAAGAAAACAACCTCAGCGGGTAATTTTGACCCACTTATGCATCTAAGGGTTAAATAAAACAAATTAAACTCCTTAACACTGGACTACACGTTCAGTTTGCAGATATGCCAGTATATCTGCTGTTGTATATTCATTTTCCTCCTGTCATGGCTCTTCTTCCAGGCGAGGATAAAGGCGAAGGCAATCGCTATCAACACTTTCATGCCAAAGAACGGTTACCGGCCGGTGGAGGTAAACCCATATGCCCAGCAGCGCTACACGTCCTACTACATCCCCCCAGTTTACAGCCCCCAGCAACAGTTCCCCCTATACAGCCTCATCACGCCGCAGGCCTGGTCTGCCACACACAGCTTCATCGACCCCACACTGGTAAGACGAACCATCACAGTTATTAATTACATTCTATATTTATAATATTTCCTGTATATATTGTACATATTTCTTCCACCTATAGTATAGAGCTGGCTTTTTGTATATTTTAGTATTTGTAGTTTTGTTCATCAGTATTTTTCAGAATAACTGGATATTTTTATACTTTTTTTTTTTTTTGCACTTTAGTCTGTGCTCCTAAAAAGTAAGGGCTGCTAAACTGATTTTCATTGTTCCTGTTTTCCAAGTGAATTCAAATTGAAATGAATTGAAAATGAATTGAAGTCTTTACAGTTGCAGGTGTTCTGTCTTCAGCTGAAACATAACACATTTGATACATAAACTGTCTATATTCTCCAGTCGTCTTTTTCCTGAGCTCCTTTTTATCGGGTTGTTCCTTATTCCATTTGATGTGCTCTGTGTTCCAGGTTGCACCATTTCACAACAACCAGTTCATTAACGGATTCACCACTTCGCACAGTTTTAAACCAGCGACGTCTCCCCTTACTGTCAGACACTACTCACCCAGAAACAGGTTTGTGACTCACTTCTAGGTTTTCGAGAATTAAAAGCAGCTGTTATTAAAGCCTGGTGTATGAGTGAGTTAATCCTCTGGTGTCCTGCCCATAGAGGTCCGTCTAAACACCAAAACCTGTCATCTGCACAGTGCTGTTGTAATGTCAGAATGTCTTCACACAATTTATTTAAAGGTTGCTGTTTTTGGTGGGGTTTTTTTTTAACATCTATTTTTTCATGAAGTTGAGCCATAAACAAAATATTAAATAACTGTCATATTTTAACACTTTAAATGCCTTGTTTGTAATGTAAAGAAAGCATATTTTTTATGCAAAAAACAAACTTTTTTCAATATAGTATATAAAAATTGGATTTGTAATAATTGGTTTTTTTTTTTAATTTTCAGCTTGACACATGTCAGTGATTAAGAACAACATTGGTTAAAATTCATTATTTCTGTGCGAGGTCAAGTGTTTTAAAATGTGTCTATGTGCATTTTGTACTCAGCAGAAGGGTGTTAGTGTCGGAATTTTTTGTTTACAATGTGCTGATTTTAGTGGATGTGAGAATTTTAAAAATCATGCAAAAAAAGAACAACTTTTGAATTCTGATTCACAACAAATTGTGAAAAATAAAATGACATGCAAAGTGTGCATAATATGCCTTGCATAATACTGGGAGATGAAACCCCCAACTGTCGATGCCATTGAAGCTTTTCCATGAAGTGATGGTAGAAAGAACAGAAAATGGAAATGTTGAAAAAGGAAGCAGAAAGGTTGCATCACCAGTCCTTTGGCATGAATTTTTATGGACTCGAAAGGATGTTAAAGTGTGTTTGGTTTTGTTAAAAATAAATGCCATTTACTATACACTTTGGTTTATATATAAAAAAAAAAAAACCCAAAACATTCTAATCAGAGTTAATTTGCTTGGTTATCGTTACAAATGTATAGATTATTGATCATTTTAAAATTGCTCAAGCGCTATCGTTAACTTGTAAGAAAATACGGAATGTTAAGAAGTCCTGCTTTCATTTAGCATCTTCACGGTACCTCTGTCTGCTGGGTTTAATCCAAATCTGTCCACACACACTCTGGACCTGTAAATTGCAGCCTTTTGTGATGATATAATTGCTTACTCTGACACTGGTTCAATTAATTGTGCAGCTCTAGCCTGTCAGCAGTAACAATGTGTTATCATCTGAACCTTCTGGAATGTCTCCAGTGTGTTTGTGCTGCTTCAGATCATCTCCAGAGTGAGTTTATCTGTCAGCCAAGAATGATGATGAGCTAGAAAGATTGAAAACTGAACTGTCAGGAAGTGATAGAGATTTTATAATGTCATTTTACGCTGAACTATGGATAGATCTGCTGTGCTGCTTTGTGTCACTGTTAAATGTCTCGTCCCAAAGTATGCAAAAACACACCTGAGTCCCCGAGAAACTTAACCCATAAAGACCCAGTGCTACTTTGGTGGCAGTTTTTCTCATTTATCTAACCTTTCTGAAATGATTTATCACAATTTATTTTAATATTATCTTCTGTATTTTGTTGTGTGTGTTTTTTTTTTTTTGTGGAAATTCATATCTTTTCATTTTCTGGTCACATAGATGTTGATAAAAATGTAGACTAAAGTTGAGTCATAATAATCATCAGAAACAAACTGATGAACAAGTGAGGTTTCCACTAAATCTATCATGAACTGATCATAAACCCAGTGTGTCCATCCACTGTCATTGATCCAACTCCATGGGTTTTACTGGTGAATCAATGTTGTAGAAGTTGACTGTGTTTCCGTGGTAACTACGGAGCCTCTGAACGTCCAAATGGGTCATATCTGATGACCGCGAAAAGATTAAGAACTGCATTTTACAACAATTATTTCAACATATGTATTCTTTTTTGTTCAGTTCGTGGCTTAGTTTGTTCTTGTTCCTGATTACTTTTTCACTGTATATTCTGTTAATTTTATTGATTACTTTGATTGTTTTGGTTCAGTTTGTTTATTTAACCTTCCTTCATCTGTTTTGTTTTTTTTGACTTTTTCTTGCCTATTTCATAATTTTTTTCTCCTACGTTTTTGTTCAGTTTGTGTCTGATTTTGTTTGTTGTTCATTAGTTTTTTGATCGGCCCCAGATTGATCACATCTGATCACCATGAAAAGATGAAGCTGCATTTTGCACTAGTTTTTTTTTAATTTATTGATAGGATGAGTGGATCACCTGGGATTAAACAGTTTAGATCAGTAGATGGGTTTGAGTCTTTGTGAGTTAAGGAGAACCTACATGACTCTTGTTACCATCCTATTCCCAAAGTGACTGACTGGGAATGTGTGTTTTCTGCAGGAATCACAGTAAACCTCACCTGAGGCCGACGGTCCCCACTGCAGATCGCAACACCGGGCTCCTGGACAACCCCAGCATCTTTCCCAGCTTCCCCAGCGAAAGGCTGAACGGGGTCCGTAGCAGTCCACCGACACGGCTCCCGACCAGCCAACCCAGAACCAGGTTACCCTCCACTGCAGCCTTCCCCCGCAGGGACACTGTGGGCACAGGCCGAGTAACGGAGCCCACCACCACGGACTACTCCTTGGGCATGGGCCGAGGAAGGTAAAGAATGTCCGCTGCAGTAATACACCACTGCAGCACGATGTCTTACACATGTACATCAGGGCTGCCAAAGTCATTGTAGCTCAGGGGCCACATTGAGCTCATTTTGACTTAAAGTAGGCCAGACTAGTAAAATAAACGCATGATCAGGGTTTCTGCGGGTCATTAAAAGTCATTCAGTTGATTTTGTGAAAATTAAGGCCTTAAATGGCATTAAATTAGATGTCCAGAGGCATTTGAAAATTAAACATGATGAGGGGAAAAAAAAAAGATTGTTATTCACGATTTATTTTTATTTTATAATTGTTTAATAATTTTGATCAGAAGTATAGTGTGATTGACAAACCGAACCCTTAAATTGGCTGTTGTTTATGGCCAATACATGAAGTCACAACACCAGATGCTTGGAATGCAATGTGCGGAGCATGCTCATGCTGTGGTGAGAGAAGAAGGAATATTAGCCAATGTGGAAAAAAATGGGAAAACGCAAGTTTCAGCGGAAGTGATTGGAGGAGGAGCTATTCAGAACCCGATTAAAGCCTGTGGACGGAAAACAAATGTAAAACCATTTATAAAAGTGGATCTGCAGTTGGACATGGGCATTACATTTGTTTAAAGTGGCATCCTGATAAGAACCTATAAATAATGACAACTCCAATTTTTAAACTTTTTTTTTTCATGCAAAAAATGTACTATTACGACACATACAGCCTATGCTCTCACAAAAAACATGTGATTAGCCTTAAACCATAAACAACCTGAAATTTCTAAAGAAAATTAAGTGAATTTCAACAACCTACAAATATACAAAACATTTAATAACAGGCAGAATATTGTTAAATTATTGGAAACTGGAGTTTCATCTCACGGGCCACATCGGAAACTCTTGCGGGCAAATTTTGGCCTCCAGGCCAGATGTTTGACACCCCTGATGTACATACTTGTTTAAATGTCCTATAAATTATGTCACTGGCACCAAAAATCAGAAAGTAAATTAAATCCCAGACATCCCAGTACTCGCATTTCTTTAACATCTGAGATCTTTAGTTCTTCATGTTGTTTTTACCTAAACTTGGAGAATCATCTTCAATACTTAATATCACCTGATAGTTAATTGTTTTTTCTGACTTTAAATCCTGCCCTGAGCTTTAATATCATCAACATAAGCTCTGATATAAATGTCCAGTATGGACTCCTACAGGACAGTAACGGAAGACATTTTTAGTCTCTAGTCAAGTCATTTCAGTAGTTTGTTCCTTCCATAAATATACCGATCCTTTGCAGATGCTGTTATCCTGTCCTTTAACTCCACACCTTAAATGTTAGCTATGGTGACGTGTTGGAGGTACATAATCTGTTTTGAGACATTGATTTAAAAAACAAACCAAAAAAAGGGCAAAAAGCTCAGATAGAGACAACATGAGCTGCTTCCTGTCATTTAACCACTGGTTTAAAATCACAACACATGGTTATTATGGTGTAGATGTTGTAATTTACATTATCTGAGGCTGAGTCACTGTCTAAGATAAAATGGATGTTTGTAAATTGAAGTGTTCTCTTTCTTAAAGGAAAAATGTTTCTGCTTCTAGGAAAAAGAGAGACGAAAAGTTTACAGTAAGTACTTTTCATATTGTTTTCTTGTCTGTCTTGTTGATTTAACCCTTTAGCCCCTGACGTGTCTGTGGTGAGCATTCCAAATGTGTGATTTAATTTAAATATTCATAAGAATTCAACTATTTGCTCAGTGGGAAAAAAATTCCATGTGTGTTGATAGAATAGACCAGGGGTCACCAATCCTAGTCCTCGAGGGCCGGTATCCTGCATGTTTTAGATGTTTCCTTCTTGCAGCACAC
>JAQQZY010000010.1:34111972-34128439 GCA_030068375.1 Ostorhinchus rueppellii | reverse complement strand
CAACAGTAAATGGTTCTTCTATGTATGACTCCTCCTGCAATTCCTGAGTGAAAGGGCGTCTGTTATAGGGTTAAGTTTTGTGCCCTCGTCAGATTGACTTCCCTCTAGTAACCTTTTACAGATATATAGTGTAATGGCAGCAAGATTAAAAAGTGTGGTTATAATGTCCATGAGTGTAACCAGAAGGAGTATCTGACACAAAAATACTCATGCAATCAAATGAGTTTTGTGGCTGAACTTTGACATATCCAAGACTCTAATCACCACCAATGTTCCATCCTTAGGCTATTTATTATAAAGAAAGTATTTAATTTTGTGTGCTTTTATTGTAATGAATCACTCAGACTTCAAATAATTAAACTGGCATTCAAAGGCTTAAAATCTTGAAAATTTTAGAATGTTTGATGGGTTTGACCAGAGCTAAAGTTAAGAAATTAATGAAAAAAAGCATAGATAGATAGATAGATTTTATACTATGTACATTTTTGCCACGAAGGTAACCAGAGAGTGGAAAACGCATCATTGACGTATAAAATGCATGTAAGAGGAAAAGACACTTGATTTCAAAAATATAAGAAAAATGCACATTTAGTTTAGGAAAGTACATGGATTGCATTAAAAATGAGGATAATTTTATAATAAAAGGTATCAAATCACATAAAGGCTAGATTTAAAGAAAAAGTCACTTCAAAGTTGACGCAAAACTAGTCCTGGGTCTTTAAGGGTTAATTTGGGTCCTGAGGAGATGTGCACTTAGTTTTTTGGGTCTCAAGCTGAACAAATTTAGGAGCTTCTGTTGAAGGCAAAATAGTTGAAGTTTTTTTTTTTTCCTCTTTAATCTTTCATTTAACCAGATAAACTCCCATGAAGATCGAGACCTCTTTTAGAGTTAAGGGGACTTTGCATGAACATTGTTTCTCTAACAAAGTGTTAAATATCAGTGTAAATGTGATGAAGCACAGCTGTGGTTTGCTTCTTTTCACGTCTGGTTTCACTATCGTTGGTTGGTTTCAGAGAGGTGAAGGTGACGGAGGTGAAGCCCAAGGAGGTGCAGTTGTCTGTGGAGCGAGTTCCCGGCACTCTGTCCACTGCAAGCAAATCAGTGCAAGTCAACGGTGCTGCCACAGTCAGTATTTATGTCCACTTACTTTTGTTAATGCTTACACACTATTAGACATCAGGTCTGTTGTTGTGTGTATTTTAGAAGAGATGAGGATTCTTGGTCAGGCTTAGTTTTAACCCTTAGTTGCATAAATGGGTCAAAATGAACCGAGGTTGTTTTATTGTAATAAACTTGTAAAGAAAAGTTACTTAAACGTTAAGTAACAGATACTCCTCAAAAACGCATTATTGATGTCATGCTTTTTGAATTTGTTACTTAGCTTTTATAGATTTTATGAAATTGTAGTTTCTGTATTACTACCCCATAGGAGGGGTAAGATGACCTGCATTCATTTACAATGTTAGACAATGTTAAAATGACTAGAAATAATTAAAAAAAAATTAAGAAGCTGGAATCTGAATGGTCTAGACAAACTAACATTTTTGAGTACATGGAAAATAGTTGAAAGTTTGCTTCTACCATCTCATAAAGTTTCATTCTGCATATTTATAGTTGTTCCTCATAACAATTAAAAATTTAATTAAAAAAATAATTATTTTTATTTTTGCCATACCACTGTTTTAGGAATTAAGCATTTATTTCATATAATAATAATAATAATTAATGGCCAGATATTTAAAGTTAAGTTCTTGCAAAACAATTGGCAAAAAGACATTTCCGGAAACTTTAATTGCAAAAAAACCAAAAACCATACAGAAGAGCATACAGGCCTGTTACCATGGGAGTCCTTCTAGCATTAACATAGAATCTAATTGTCCATTTGTTGTAGATGTAAGAACATACTTTTAACTGTCTGACCATTGTATTTTTTAATTTTAATTGCAAAAGACATTCTCTGACACTTATGTTGCAAAAAAACAAAGAAATCTAGACAGCCTGATCTAATGGGAGTGGTGAAAGGGTTAAATCTGATGTAAATGTGTGGATTGCGGCTGTTTCAGGAGCTGAGGAAACCTTCATACGCAGAGATCTGTCAACGGGTTAAAGACACACCGACTTCACAGCAACCGCCGACCCCTAAGGAAGCCAAGCCAGCCTGCACGGGCGACGACAGGAAGTGCACCGAAGCCCCCATCCCCACAGGGGAGGCCAAGACCCGAGAGACACACCCTCCCTCCTCCTCTTCATCCTCCTCCTCCTCCTCTTCCTCCTCCAAACCCGGCTCTGCGGCCGTCACCCCGGGCAGACCACCGCGGGAGGCTCGAAGGCCAGCGGGGCGATGGGCCTCCCCTCCCCCGCACCCAGGGAAAACCTCCAGCAAAGATCCCCATCACACCCCACCCAAGTCCCCCCAGTAGGGCAACTGTGCGCCCCCTCCCACTACTCTGCACGGAGGCGTTAAAAAAGAAAATATAAGTCAGGGCTACTCGATACTTCTATCCCAGAATCACCAGTCAAAACGAGCATAGAGGACGCCTTCTTCTCTGGATCAGGGCTTGCAGACAAAAAGCACTTTACTGTGCATGTGGAGCACCGTTTCAGTCTTTATTTTCTATTTATTTACTTTTGTTTTGGGTTTTTTGTTAAAGTTTTCCGTTTAGTTTTTTTCTTCTTTTTCACTTTTTGCATTACGTCGTTGTGTCAGCCTGTCAGTTGGCACAGACAACACTGAAGTTTATTCATTGTGTCCAAACAGCCTTGTGGGATTAAATTAGTCTTGTGTGCGAAGCAGCAATGGCATTGTTGGAAGCCGCCCCAGTGGATGATGGGAAAGAGCGTGTTACAACAGACTCCACCTTGTTCGGCTCTCAGAGTGGGGGGGTTTGTTTGCATGTTGAGTGGCACAGTTGTGCAGCTTTATGTAGCTCAATTACGGCTCATAATTAGCAGATGTTTGTTTTTCTGCATCTTCGCTTCCATATGCAAGACGTGACATCACATCTCATCATGTTTGGTTTACGTCGCCTGATTCTTTGAGGTTTCGTTACACTAGTGAATTTTTATTTGTCGTCGTTCTTTCAGCAGCTCGGCTTTCTTTACGGTCACTGCTGGGGTACTTCCTCTGTAAAGAATCACCTTCTGCTGTTTTATTTTTGATCGTTTTCACTGCTAACTAAAGCTAGCTACGCTGCAGCATAGCTCGTGTCAATCGACTGATGTGAGGTCGGTCAGAGAACGCGACCGAAACATCAGCCGACAGCGATGGGATATGTTTTTAACCCGCCGCCGGCTGCCTCCGTGTTGTCAAGAAGTCAGAGATGTGAACTTTTTGACGAGTTGAGGAGAGCTAAATTGCATTTTTTTAGAGAAGCGAGGCGGGCTTGTACAGCGCTGACCTCACTTTTTTCATTTCCCCTGAAACTGTGGAATAATCACAGACGGCACATACTGTTGAAAAAATGCAGCGCAGGGTTCAGATCTGTAATTCCAGCCACTTTAAACGCAGCTCAGTTGAAGTCGGACCGTGAGATTCAGATGAAACCTATCAACCGGTGAAAGGCTGGAGGCGTCATCGGAACATCTGCAGACACCGCGGATGCAGGGGGGTGTGGGGGTGGTTAGCGTTCAGATGCATTCACACAGCAGCATGCTCCCCATTTTATTCTAGATATGGTGCTATGGTGACGTTAAAAACAAAAACCCTGGAATCTGTTACTTAGAAATACTTGATTTACATCTACAGAGCTTTGTTTGCACTGTTTCCACAGATTTACAGGCAAAAGTATCAGATTATTCTACCTGGAAGTTAAAAAAGGGAACCATGTTTGATGCAAATCAGCCGACACACTGCTAAAGCGTCTTCTTGGGGAAACCCGCAGAGTGACGTACGTACGGCTAAAGTCAGAGACGATGGTGTTTTGATACATTTTGAAGATTTAAAGATGTGCTTTGGTTGGCATTTTGGCCTCTGATTGTGGATCTGAGGATTTTTATACAAGTTCTGAAAACAGGAAGTGAGCGATATATGAGACCGAGGATATTTTACTGAATGATGACGGTAAACGAGTGCGTTTTTCCTGGACACCTGGACGGTGTCGAAGGCGGCTTTTCTTTAGCAGTTCTGAACTCAACACCCTTATATCTGTTAAACTGTAAACATGCAGACAAAGCACAGGGAGGTTTGTGGCAGGAATGTGATCAGGGACAAATCCCCCAGGATGATGATGATGATGGTGGGCTCCTTCGTTTTCCCTCCCTTTCCATCGAGTCTTCAGTCACTAGAGTCGTCGGTCCTGTTGTGTTTTTCTATCTGCATGCTCCCTCATCAGTCTGCTCGAGTTGAAGTTTGCACACTTTCAGTTTGAAACTGGTAATAAAAAGTCAAAAAAAGATCAACCAAAGCACACGATTGGTCTCGCAACTTCACCTCGAAGCTCAGACGCAGACACGGCCATAGACATTTAAAGCACAGAGCGAAGGATGCAGCCTTTAGATCCTTCGCTCACATGGTTCACAGTCGACCCCAGCAGATCCAGGTTCAGATTCAGATGGAGGCGTTTGCAGACGTGTGTGTTGAGGTGAAGTGGGACGAACAGAGCGAGGGGTCGGGTGGTCTGTCTTCTGTAGCAACCACTTTGGCAGACAACCCACCACACAGTCGGAGGTTTTACAATAATGTTAAACGAAACAGGGTTGAATTTCAGAGGCGTGGAAGGTTCAAACGGGGGAAATCGGCGTGCTGGATTTGAAAGTGTGGTGTTCCTGTCGTGTGCTCGGGTTCATCTTTTAAAGTTGTCACCTCAGATGCAAAAGCCCCTGATTAAACCACTGTACTTGACCTGTTCAGGGTTGAAACAGCCTACACAACCTGGGACCTTGCATGTCCTGCCAAAGTCTTCCTGCAACAAAAAAAAGCATTCTGGGTAATCCCACAAAGAGAAAACGGGAGCCGATGCGCAGAAGGGAAAAAGCCTGTACTCCTGGTCATAGCTGCTTTTGATTTGGACGCGGAATCTTGAGTTTGCTCAAAAATAAAGATTTTTTTTCCTTTTTTTCTCTCGAAGGACTGACATGCACTTGGATGGGTTGATGATTCTTCTTATTATTGTTTGCTTTTTTCTCATCAGTGGAAATGGTAAAAGAGCTGAAAAGGCACCATATCCACTTATATTTATAAACCGATGCTGTTTATTCCATGAGAAATATCGTTTTTCTTTTTAGGGAGAAGAAAAAAAACAACATAGAGATGCATCTCTATATATATACGCAAAATGTAAAAAATTTCCATCCAGTGTTTGAGAAACTTGAATTTTATTTAAACTTGAAAAATGACTTTGCCTTAACTTTTATACAAGACAAGCATAGAGTTTATTTCTTTTGGAGAAAAAAAAAACCCAAAACGTTAACGAAGCGTGACTCGTGGAAAATATTTAGTCGTATCAGACGTCACAAGTCTTATGAGAAAGAGAGGACAAATCTAGTGGCATTTTCTTTCTTTCCCTTTATTATTTTCTTTTTTGTATAATGTACGAAAAAGAATTTTCTCTTTTTTTTTTTTTTTTTTTCTTTTGGTTTGATTTCATGTTAAATAGTTTCAGGTTGTTTTTTTGGGGGGAAAAATATAAACCTTGTAAATGCAAAACTAGTCAATACTGTATTAAATATGTGCACTTTGAAGTGTGTGCTTTGCTTGTACAGTTGTAAATACTCAGAAAAATATAAGAGGTACCTTAAAATGATTATAAAATATATTGATCTTGTTGAACTATTAATGTCGCTATCGAGCTGGATGTAGGATATAAAAAAATTAATGTTGTGCTTTTTGGAAATATTTTCTTTAACGTTTTTTATTTCGGTTTGGGTGTGCGGAGGTTGAATTCTACTCCACTCTGCGGCGTGGACAGCTTGTCTGATTGTAAATCTGTTTTGTTTTTTTTTTAAGTCTTTTTGTTTTTGTCTTTCATTCCATTTATTTTCTACCTGTGTGCTGAGTTGTACCTGTACAGGTGCGTCCCTAGCCCCGCCCCCTATCACTGTGCACAATTTGCTGAAAGTCTGTGGTACCGACGAGCATCTTCTGGACGGTGGAAGCTGCGTGTCCACGTGTGTCCGCTTTACAACCGCAGCTTCTCAAACCTTTTTCTTTTTTTTTACTTTGAAGCTGTTTTACAAACCCCCCGAAGCACTACACTCCAGGTTTTTAGTCCTCAGTGCAGCAGTATTTTAACATCAGAATCCACTATCAAACCGTCAGCAGTAGACGATGACACTAACGTTAAAAACACGATAAACGGCGCCTTCGCCACAGTATGTGATCAAACTGCCCTGAACAGGACACGACATGGACAAAAGTATGTGGACACGCTGAATCCAGAGGTTTCTTTTCTATAACAAGAATCTAGGATCCAAAACAATCAGGACCAATGTCAGAATATACTTTTATATTATGGGATACGTATCACTGCATTGGTTAGTTTAGGTTAAATTATCTTTTTCCAAAATGCCTCGGATGGTTTTGATTTAATTTGTCGTAACATTGATTTATTTTTTTATGATTTTAAATGTTAAGCCTCAAAATAATGATTTTCTTCCACAACTAACCATCTACTTAGTTCACATCTCCCTTTAAACTTGAAGAAAATAGTGATGATTATGCACAATGTGGACATAAATATTGGGACACATCATGTCTACGGCTGTAAGATGTCCTGTTCATGAGGGAAAAAACCACAGCATCCAAGCCACACTGGACTCAAAAGCCAAACGTGGAGAATATCAAAAAGCATCTCATTGACTTGTCTCTCATTCAGAAATTGTACTTATTTTTCTTAAGAAATGTTTGGTTGTCTATGATGTTCACATTTGTTTTGGATCCTTTTCTCACTGTTACTGTTTGACTGATCTGGACCACTTCAGATTATATTGGTCTGGATGTGGAACCTGAGCGAAAAGGAGTTTGACAGTTCTGTTCTAAAAGGAAAGGAAGAAGATAAACTAAGACTGAGGTTTATAAACTCCATGGACAAAAGTATTGGGACACATCATGTCTACAGCTGTAAGATGTCCTGTTCATGAGGATTTGAGATAAAACGTCAATATTCCCTTAAAGTTTAATGGTAGATGTGAAGAAAGTAGATGGTTTGTGGTAGAATGTTATTTAAAATCAAAGAACAATTTGTAGTATTATTTTAGAAATGTAGATGTAGAACACTTAAAATCATAATCATGAATAAAAAAAAAAAAATCAAGAGATAAATTAAGCCAAAACCATCTTTTAGGCATTTTAGAAACAAATATAACAATTTAACCTAAACTAACCAATGCAACAATATCTATCCCATAATATAAAACTCTGACATTAGTCCTCATTGTTTTGGATCCCAGACCCCTGTTAGAAGACAAACCCCTGAATGTCCACATACTTTTGTCTATATCGTGGATCTGATCCGTCGTCATATCGTTCCACTAACTCCAGCTCTGAGAACGTTTCCTCTGAAAACAAAGAAAAGGGCCATTATTTCTACATGTACTTGCTCCCGAATGGTCATGCGTGTAATAATTATTTCATGCTGAGATAATTATTGCTTCTCTGGTAGTGCTGGGTTCACTCATCTCGAAGGCTACTTGTATTAGGACAGAATTTGCTCTCAGGTGATTATTTCCTGTTGCAGTTTGACTCTGCACGTACAGACGGCATCTCCATTACTGTAGAAGGTGACTGAAGGTGAAAATGTTGACAATATCAGACACATTAACAACATTTTGCTCAAATAGGACTCGTACTTGAATCTATTTCTTAATGTCAGAATCTCAAAATGAATTCATCTCCGACTAGATTTATTTACAAAGTGTTACAAAGAGAAACCAAATTCTGGAAATAAGCGGTGTATTTATTGATCATCAGGCTTCATTTGAGGCAAATATCAATATCAGCAATAATTACAGGAATAACAACAATAACGTGCAGGTGACATGAGCTGTTCTACTGACTTTAGCCTTTGGATTCAGAATATCGAGATAAACTGACCCATTATGGGGAGAAAATGAGCTTCAGTATTTATATTATAAATAATCCAAACTTCTCCTCCTGGATAGATCCCAGACTGAGGTGAATTCTGAAAGACGGTTCTGATGGGCACCTTTAACCCTAACAGCCCTTACCGCACAGGTGTCAAACATGCGGCCCAGGGGCCAAAACTGGCCCACCAAAAGCCCCAATCTGGCCCCTGGGATGAATTAGTGAAATGCAAAAAAAAAATCACACTGAAGACATTAACAATCAAGGATGTGAAGTCATTTTTGGCCAATTGAGTCGAAAGTGGGTCCGACCAGTAATTTACTATAATAACCTATAAATAATGACAATGGCACATTTTTCTTTGTTTTAGTGTAAAAAAAGTTAAATGACAAAAATGGTTACATTTCCAGACTGGCCTTTTACAAAAAATGTGAATAACCTAAAAAAAAAATCTGAACAACCTGAACTATCTCAATGGAAGTCTGTAGAATTGCACCAATATTCTGCCTGATATTAAATGTGTGTGTACTTGTAGATCCACTGTGATCTGTAAGTTGTGATAAACATGTTTAAATGATAAACTAA
The DNA here is from genome assembly GCA_030068375.1 of Ostorhinchus rueppellii. Taxonomy (NCBI): domain Eukaryota; kingdom Metazoa; phylum Chordata; class Actinopteri; order Kurtiformes; family Apogonidae; genus Ostorhinchus; species Ostorhinchus rueppellii. Next base: position 34,119,833 of record JAQQZY010000010.1, on the reverse strand, counting down.
TGGGTAATATTGTTAAAATTGCATTTATTTTTCTTAAGATTTTTCAAGTTCATATTTGTTCATGTTATGTTCAAGTACAGTTCGTAGATGTAAACATTTTCATTCTGGAATTTTAAGTTTTTCTCAAAAACATCAAGAAAACTTTGGAATTGACATTATGTATAAGTTTTTATCCTATTATTTATATTATTTTTACTAGTGCGGCCAACTTTACATCATGTTAGACTGTATGTGGCCCCTGAACAAAAATGAGTTTGACAGCCCCGCCTTACCGTATACGACAGTACGCCTGCACGCTCAGACGGGGTTTATCTCCTCTCATGCTCTGAAACTAAAACCCTGAAGTTTTAACATTTTGAGTTGAAGTAGATTCACAGTGACACTTTTTTTGGGCACTAGTAAAGAAAACGACAATTTTTTTTTTTTTTTTTTATCAACCTGAAATCTGTTGATTTGCATTTTTGTCCTTTGGAGACAAAAGGCTTCAGTTTTATTTGTGGGAGGATGTTCCATAAAACTAAATAAATGAATGAATAAAACCAGTAAAATAATGACTTAGAAATAACGACAACTTAAAGTTTTTCTCGGTTTTAGTGCAAAAAACCCTTAAATGTTAGAAGTATTTACATTTACAAACTATCCTTTAACAAAAAAGCTGTGAACAACCTGAAAAAATTGAAATATGTAAATTAAGTGCAATTTTAACAATGTTATGCCTCGATTTATTTCTAGATGTGCAAACGGTAACAGGCAGAATGTTATTAAAAATGAGGAGTTTGCAGCTAAAATAAGAACAAGTTCTGCAATATTGACACAGAAGAGGATTAGGACCATGAGGAAAAAAGAAAAGGTCCCATATGTTTTTATTATCACTATTATTGAGATTAAAATCAGAATTCTGGCTTTAATCTTATAGTAATAATAATAATAAAAATGTTGGACTGTTTTTTTCTCTCTTCCAATGGCTGTCATCCTCTTCATATCTTCAGTGGATCCACAAATTACACTTATTTCTTGTAAGACATGTCAGCTGGTTCGTATTTATTCAGGTTTGTCACATTTTATTGCTAAAGGATGGTTTGTAAATATACATATTTGCATGTAATTGTACTTTTTTTTTTTTTTTTTTTTTGCACTAAAACTAAGAAAATGTGGACTTTTCATTATGTATGGGTTATTGTGAAGGTATTTTCCTGGTGTGTATGTGGAACCTGAACCAAAACCAGGTCTTCAGTGTAAGTTTTGCGCTTCCCAGACTCGTCCTGCAGGTCCAATTAGACTCAGGCGGCTCACGTGTTTGACCTCTGAATCGAGGCAATCATTGAATTTTTTTTAAAAGGAGAAAAGAACGGCCCAAATGTTTCCTCCAGTGGGATGAACCACAGATAGAAAACTCCACATATTTGTCTGTTTGGTTCTGGATCTGCACGAGTCGAACTGTGGCTTACATTCTGACTCTGATGGGCTACGAAGGAAAACCCACCTGTAATATTTCCAAATGAGACTAATTAGACCAGTTTTTCCACATTTAACGGTCGCTGCTGCTGTTTGTGTGAGCGTCCAACCAACAGCAGGCACACGGGTTGTTTGTTTTAAATGAAAACTCCTGCGGTTCTTCTCTAAAACCCTTTGGATCGGAGCGAATGGACCGACTGAAACAGAGGAAACGATCGGAGCTGAATGTTAGTGGGACAGGGAGGGGACTGCACCGAAGAGCGGCGACTGATGGACACGTGGGGTTTCGTTCTGGTCCTGGTGTTTTACAGCCATCTGATGTGTGACACATGACGTCCAAAAGTATGTGGAGACCCCCCCGTCTTCATTTACACCGTTAATCTGGACATGTTTGTCTCGCCAAAATATATTTATCCACAAATGTGACGGATTAAAACGGAAAAAAAGAATCTTTCCAAAACTAAACTTAAAAAAAAAAAAAAACAGGTCAGTTTTGACATATTTAGAATAAAAAGAACAAACATGTTCTAGTGTAGCTTTGCTCCTTAATCTGTAAATGATCTAAAGTCATTGTATCCATAAAATGCCCTTTTTTTGGTTCCAGCTTCTCAAAAATGCAGATTTGCTCCTGAAATCCTTTAGAAAAAACAACACATTTACTCTTTTATTCATTTATGTTCATTTTCTGACCAAACAATTAGTTTACAAACTAAAAGGTTAATAAGGTTTTCATTTTAGTGGAATCTAATGCATCTGTCTGATCTATGTCAGTATTGATTATTGGCTTTTGAATTGATTGAATAGAAACAGTCTGGAAATGTCTAAACCATCGGTGTCAAACTCATTTACAGTACAGTCAGGGGACACATTCAGCCCAAAAAGATCGAAATGAACCAGTAAAATAACATCATAACCTATAAATAATGTCAACTCAAAACATTTCTCCTGTTTTAGAGTAAAAACTTCAAATGTTTACGTCAACAAACTGTCCTGAAAAAAAAAAAGGTGAAAAACATGAACCTGAAATTTAGGAAGAAAAATGAGTGTGATTTTAATACCATTACATATTTTTCTTCATGTTGAGATTTTTTTTTTTTTTGGAAGTAAAGTTTGTAAATGTGAGCATTTATATGTAATTTTAAGTTTTTACACTAAAACGACGAGATATTTTGGAGTTGTCATTATTTACTTGGACTTGGATTAGCTTTATTGTCATTCATGTACGCACAAGTGTAAACAGAACCACGTCAGCTCGGGACGAGAATCCTATTTATGTTTTGTAATAAATAGGGCTAAAATACTACTATAGAATAAATAAAATGTACGTACATGTGCAAATATTTATAGGTTATTGTGTTATTGTTTTCCTGGTCTTGTGTTGGTTTTTATGCGGAACCTGAACTAAAGTCATTATTCATTTCAGGCAGGATCGGACTCTTGGATGGACCCGTTTTAGTCCAAATGTTTGACACCTCAGAGTGAAATGGATGAGAAACAAACGATAACGAGACTTTGATTTTCCTACAAAATACAACAAAATTTTAAAATCGATGGCTTATTAAAATAATCGCACAAGTCAATTTTTCAGATTTTTCAGGAAACAAAAAACGTAACCATTTGTTGAATATATGACATTTAGTAACAATTTTAATCAAAACGTTTGTAACAACAGATGCCTGTTGACATAGAAACAAGCTCAGTCAGACATGAGAGAATTAAATGACTCGGGCAGTTATTTTAATAGCGTGACGAAATAACTAGAAACGTACTGGGAGAGCGCAGACCTCCGCTAAGGTAGTGTTTGCACTATTTTTAAACCTCCGTCAAGTAGGTTATGTCTTTGCCTGGGTTGGTTTGTTTCTTAGCAACATAACTCAAAAAGTTATGGATGGATTTTGATGAAATGTTCAGAATATGTCAGCTCTGGTTTGAAGGTAGTGTTTGGACCTTTTTTTTTTTTAGGTAGTGTTTGTACTTTCCTCCGCTAGATGGCGCTGAATGACCTCATATGCAGCTCTGTGCCGCTATGCCCTATCTCACGATGATAAAGAATCCTTTAAAAAAATTCCTGGATCCAGACAGTGATCTAGATCGCCTCCAAAATTTAATCATTTCTTCCTTGACCTAGAGCGGACATATCCTGCAAATTTAATCAAAATCCGCCCATAACTTCTCGAGTTATGTTGCTAACAGACAAACAAACCTTGGCAAAAACAACCTCCTTGGCGGAGGTAATAATCAGAGTAATTTCCCAACATGTACGTTGTCACATGACTACATTTAAGCCTAAAAATATCACAGATGGCTTTAAACTGTCTGAACACCAGACCCGTACAGAGTCCTGACCTTTGACCCCGTCTGTAAAGCGGCTCGTGAACCCCCTCGCATTCAGACTTTTTTATTTTTTGCGTCCACATACTTTCGTTGGCGTCGTGTGTTAAAACCGATCCACAGTAAAAGCACATTGAACACATCAGACACCAGCCCCTGGTCCGGGCGGTCCGGCGGGTTGGACTGAAGTGAACCCTGATGACTCGGACCCACCTGATGCTGCCGGTACCAAACGGAAACACCCAGTCAGCCAAAAACCAAACAAACCCGCATCTACCCTCCACACATCTGTTGGTTTCTGTTTGTTTGAAGGTTTTCTCGTCGATGTTTGAAGTAAATGTACAAATGTTTAGTTTGGGTTTGTTTTGGGGGAGTTGGGGACGGGGCAGAGGCTCCACTGGACTGGAATCAGTTTGTGTTTGTTTTTTTTGTTTAAGTGTTTCAGAGTTTTTCTGGCACATACGTTGAACCTGATGAAGAAATAACGTGGACTGCATTTGACGTGGACCAGAACCAGAACCTGTGCCATTCAGTCCAGTTCCACCTGTACATTGGCTTTCCTTTATGGGTCATTGACTGGAGGTTGAAGGTCATGGTCGGGTCTTGGGAGGGGGGCGGAGCCAGTCGGTCTTTTCCCGCTGAGGTCGAGGCATGTGGGGCCTCGTTTAGGGACCTGAACCGTTCCCGGACTCCCTGAACTGTGAATGTGTGCATGTGTGGGATATTTGGACCAGCAGAGTCCGGTCTGGTCCGGCACCTGGGACTGGACGGTACCAGTACATGTCGGTGAATGTGGTTGGGACCGCCGCCTCCTCGTTCTTCATCTGGAGCGTCTCCTCATATCAGCCTCAGCTCTGTCTCCTCCTTCCTAACTTTTTTTTTTTTTTTTTTTTTTTTTTGTCCGTGCCATTTTTTACGTTTTTCCTTGGGGGTTTGCATTTGTGGTAAAAATGGACCGCCTTGTGTTACCTTTTCTTTTTTTTTAAGCAAAGATATAATAATGAATGCAACTGACTGGAACCAGACTCTCTCAACTCACTGTGGTTTAACTCATTAACACTCACCGTGCTACGCTAACGCTAACAGCTGTGGACAATCGACGACTCCGCTTCCTCTTCGGAGTCCGGACAGATGTTTTTGCCTAATGACACCTTTAACAGATGTGGAACGGAGGTTGCGTTCAAGAGGGCTTCTTCTTCTTCTTGTGTTTGTTTTTGGTTTATTTTCTCATTTTTCTTGGGTCTATTCTTCCATTGAGACTGGAATCAAGCGTACATGTCAGCTATAGATAATTTAAGTTACTCTTGTGTCATGATGTAAAACTGTCTAATTTGGAGAAAAAAATGTAGCTTACTGAAAAATAAAGATTTAGGCACTGATGAGGAGCCGCCATGTGTCTTCTGTAGGTTTTATTTCTCCTGTTCTCTTCCATCATAGTATCACTGTCTGATATTAGTGGAAAAAATGAATATATTACAAGGATAAATGGTTATTTGACACATTTATTTTACTTTATGGTCTGTGGATCTGCTGGAAATTGGATTTTCTTTTCATGAACAAAACAAATTAATGGTGAATTGATTTTTGTTTTAAAAAAGAAGAATTACAATTGAATTACTAGGTGTTTTTCAGTGTCAAAACAAAAGTCACATTTTTAGAAATAGACTTGTTTTCTCTAATAAATACTAAAGTTAGTACCTGATAGAAATGGAAAAAGGGACCAAAAACACCTGTTTATTTATTTTCCTGGAACTGGATGTGGTAATTTTCAAGAAAAGAGCTCCAAAGATTCAAACGACGGGTTTGTACGAATCTTCCAGTTCGTACAGAATCTGGAGTTCGCAGACATTGATGGAGGAGCATGTCTACGATGTGCAGATTTCGTACAAACCCATCGGAAAAGGAAAAGCTACGACACAATCTGGCGTTGAGGAGTTGAATCAAAAGGGTTTTTATGTTTGTGAAGGAACGATGGGTTTGTACGAAATCTGGACATCGTAGACATGCTCCTCCATCAGTGTCTGCGAACTCCAGATTCTGTACGAACTGGAAGATGCATACGAACTCATCATTCGTAAGAATCTTTGTGACCTCGATGGCATTAGCGCTTTTTCCTTAAAAATGACGTCTGGTGTCAGAAAATGAACAAAATAAACAAATGGGTGTTTTCAGTCCAGTTTTCCATTTGTCAGGTACTAGCTTTATTTTTTCATCATTAGAGAAAAAAATAATTTTTTTTTATTTTATCGGTTTTGATACTTAAAAAGAAATTCAATTTTAATTCTATTTTAGAACAAAAATCAATTAACCATTAGTTTTTGTTTTGTTTCTGAAAAGAGAATCCAGTTACCAACAGATCGACTGACCGAGCATGTCTACGATGTCCAGATTTCGTACAAACCCATTGTTTGTAAGAATTTCTGTGACTGAGGCGTTAGCGCTCTTTCCGTGAAAATGACAACATATGGTCTCAGAAAATGAAACAAACTTTTTTTATTTGTTTTTCCATTTCTATCTGACAGTAACTTTATTTTTATTAGAGAAAATGAAAATCAATCCCTTTTAAAAATTATAGCTGTTTTGATACTTAAAAAGAAAAATGCTTTGAAATTCAATTTTAATTCTTCTATTTTAGAACAAAAATCGATTAACCAGTAGTTTTTGTTTTTGTTTCTGAAAAGAGAATCCAGTTACCAACAGATCCACCGACCCTCTGTTCATGTTCTTGCTTCATATTTAATGACTTTATTCACACATTTACTTATTTTTTCTTTTATATTTAATTTTATTGCCATAATGCAGGAGGTCAGATGAATTTGGAGTTTTCCCCCAGATACAAACTTAGAAAAACAAACTACATTGACAAAAGTAAATGGACACGTTGAGTTCAGGTGTTTATTTTCTAACGTGGGTCTAGGATTAAAACAAACACCACATCATTTTATATTATGGGATAAATATCATTACATTGATGGATCTGGCTTAAATTATCTTTTTTTCCAAAATGCATCAGATGGTTTTCACTTCATTTCTCTCAATATTGATTTATTTTTTTTAATCTGACTGATTTTAAATGTTCTTCCTCTAAATTTATAAAAATCTTTTTCTTTCTCTGTAAATAATTTTCTTCCACATCTAACCACCTACTTTCATCACATCTCACTGAGGAGGAAACATCTACCATTAAACTTTAAGGAAATATTGCTGTTTCTAAACTATATGGACAAAAGTATCGGGACACATGTCTACAGCTGCTAATATTTCCTTAAGGTTTAATGGTACATTTTTCTTCCTCAGATGTGAAGTGACATCTCTTGTTGTTTTTGTTTTAAATAAGAGAATATAGCTTTTATTTCCAGAACACCCACTGCTCTACAAAGTGACCGGAACGATTCACAAACATAAAAACCCAGACTCTTATTTTCTTGATTCATTTCATCTGTTGGACCGTCTTATTTTTTTCCTTTTTAAATTTATAAAATGTTCATGAAATGTTCACTGTGCCTCTGAACATTCTCCAGCGTCGACAGTTTAACCCTCTGGTGTCCCTTTAGTGTTCATGTACTCTTTTCATATTATTTACGTTTATGTGCAGATTTTAGTGGCCGGGTCAGAACCAACACAAACAAAAATAAACGGCTCTTAAATTCTGACTAAAGTGTGACAAAAAATGTATAACATGAAGTGCAAAGTGTAGCATACGCTCGCCCACATACCAGAAGGTTAACTTATGTTCTTCTGACTGTAGTCCACACACTCACTTTCATTTTTTTTCATTCATTGTAAAATAAAAAACAATTTAATAGAAATACAAACATTCTTCATACTGGAATGAAAGGGAGCAGAAAGAAGTCTAGTCTTACTTTATCTGCACCTTTATCCCCACAAATCAATTTACAAAGAATGACTTAAAAAGCAACAACATAAACAACAAAAAACAAATTAATATATATATATATATTATACACACATTAAGGTGGTTGTTAATCATATTTTTTTCTTTTTTGTAAAAGTCCTGCTCCTTCCACTGAAATGTGTTCAATAATCAATAAAAATCCCACTGTTCCAGTTTTAT
>JAQQZY010000010.1:34101443-34111872 GCA_030068375.1 Ostorhinchus rueppellii | reverse complement strand
CTACCAAAGCACAAAAGAGGCAGAAAATTGTTAAAATTGCACTTATTTTTCTTTAGACATTTCAGTTTGTTCATATTGGTTCAGGTTATTGACACTTTATTATTGAACGATTTCAGAATATAATGTTCTTTGGAATAAGTCGAAGGGAAAAATCAGTGTTGCCATTATTTATACACATAATGTCATATATGTATATATGTATTCTTTTTTTTTTTCTTTACATTAAACCAAGAAGAAAATTTTGAGTCATTATTTCGAGGTTATTATGCTATTATTTTTGGGTTTCGAGTTTATTTTCAAGCCCTTGACTGTAAATATCTTCAGCACTTTGCAAATACATCCAGCAGGCCAGATTGAACCCTGTAGCGGGCTGGATTTGGCCCCCGGTCCGCATGTTTGACACCTGTGGTTTAGATGGTCTTTTAGATTAGTGTAGGTCAGTGTCTTTCTGTCTATGGTGCCTATTGTCATCAGGACTACAGCAGGGTACTAACCATGTTGGCTAAACTGCCCTTTTTACTTTTATTGATACAGTTAATTAATTGGAATTGTCCGCGACATAATAAACTGAAACTAAACTAATATCAGTGGTTGCAATGAGCCCGTCTATATTGGACATCTCAGAACATTAAAATACAAACTGTGCAAAAACCCAAACATGTCACACTTTTCTTTTCCAGTCCAGTCCTTGTCCATTGTCCAAACCTAAACTCTTTGTCTAGTGACAGATCACCATGGCAGCACATTGGTTTGGTGTACGTCCTTAAAATGAGTCCAGGGTGCTCCAACGCCAAAACATTAGTTCCATCCGGTACATGTTCTAACCTGAAGGAAGAAAAAAAAAAACACTGAACTGATGTGTTGTAGAAGATGACAGTGTTTCCACGGTAACCACGGAGCCTCTGGATATCCAAATGGGTCATATCTGATGACCATGAAAAGATAAATAACTGCATTTTACACCAATTATTTACACGGATTAATAGGATTAATGGACCAACAGGTATTTAACATGGATGGTTTTAGTCACTGGAGGCTGTTCACATCTATGAAGGTTAAAAGGCTGATGCTTTATTTAAATGGATTATGTTTTGTAAATTTGTAAAAAAAAAAAAAAAAAGAAAAAAAGATGTTAATTAATAAGTTGTTTTGTAGTAGGTCGATCAGATTCATGCAGATGAACAGAGTTCAGCTCAGTGACTTAAATATGTGTTTTTTCTTACTTTATGTGAGGCTCTGAGGCCCTCTGGAGGAACATACCATAAGACAGCATGACACCAGAGCATAGTCTGCGCTCAAATAATAGACACATGCCTGTATGGGACAATACAGGGGAGGGAGGGAGGGAGAGGGAGAGAGAGAGATGATGGAATCAGCCGCTGCCATGTCTTGACAGTCCAGTCAGAGACAGATGGAGGTGAAAGGACAGAAAGCTGAAATGTCTTTAAAAGCCTGAACTATTCTGGTTAAAGTAGTTCTATGTTCCAAACTCTGAAACTACAACCTAAAAAGTCTCTCCAGACCATTACACATGTCCCAATGATATCATTTATAATGACTTCAACTGTTGCATTCACTGTCATCAAGATCATCATCACTGTGGCTGCCGATATAAAACCCCCTGCATGAAAAGTATATTTTGTTGAATTATTCTACCCACATACAAACACATATTTCTTGGGGTCATATCTTCAGGGAGAGGGAGACCAGTGTTGTCTAGTAGAAATGTCACTGGCCCCTTTTCCACCAGATTCCCAGGAGCCTTTATTCCCAGGAATTTATTTACCTGGGTAAAATAATTCCGGGTAATCTGCTTGTGCATCATTTACACCACACCTCAAAGTGGCTGAAAATTAATTAAAATGAGGTTCATCATTTTGAGTCAATGACTGCTCAAGGTCACACTGAACTTCTTTTGAGTATATTTTGTATCTAGTCGATGAGGTCCAGGCTGTTTTGAACACATCAGCTGAAAACACTCTTTAATGCATTCAGATGGACAGACAGATGATTGCAATACAATGAAGAGTGTATTCGTCAAATGGACATCGTCGTCCATCCACTTCTTGCAGCTTCTTGTCTTTTGCTCCATTTTCCAAATGATCCAAACACAAACATTGTTACACTTATACAAATGGAATAAAGAAGTCTGTCGTTGCCACTATTAAACATGAAGGGTGGATAGAAGTTTGTGTTCCACCATCAGTGTCCCCAAGCCCCATCTACTACGAAGGAACTTTTTTAGGGAAAAGTTTTACTTTAATAAGATGAATTGGAAAATAAATGAAGCGCCTGTTAGCTAATGTTTTCAATGTATATGATGAAGTGTTATTACACACTGCTACCAATTTTGGGCCCCTTCAAACATAATCACGTCGGGCCCTTGCTACAAGTAAATTACTGGAAACAATCTGTTAGAGCTGGGTGGGTGAGGGGGGTTAGACTGTCAGGTCTGCAAACTGAAAGTGAAACTGAAGACACTTTCCTATTCCTCTAAGTCTCTGGGCCCACTCCACTGCTGTATGGCCCCCGTGGCTGGGCCCCTTGAATTTGTCATGTTTATCCCCCTTTAACAGTGCCCCAGATTACACATAGACATGGCACTACTTTTAATCTGGAGGTGTTTTACATTGTTATTAACTAAAACGAACAAAAAAGTTAAACTAATGAAAATTAAAAAAAAAAAAAATCATCCAAAAGAACATAATGACACACCATTCTGTGACCCAATAAAACCCTCATTTTGGCCAGTGCAGCTGTTATCAGTCTGAAAACTTAATAAAACATGAACAGGTCCTGGGCTGCATTCCACCACCGACAGGTGACTGTACTGGTGTATCGGTGGTCCCCAGTAGGCGGACGGCCCCTTTAACGGCCCGGTGAAGGTGCAGTGTGTCGGATTCCACCACTAGAGTTCTCCCTGTGGTCCTCCGGCTCCTTCGGCTGTGTTTACCTCCCAGCCCAGCGCTGCTGTACTGTGGCCAGCTGGACCCCAACCACCCTCCGCAGCCTCAACTAGCCTGAAAAATACTAATGTAATCTGCCTCGTGTCCAATCCTTCGTGGATTTCCCGCAGTGCCGTGTGTTAGTGACACCGTAGCAGAGGTGAGTTTGGCTTTTATTCCGCTGAAAATGGCTCGGGCTCAATGACAACACTGCGGCTAACCAGGCAGTTAGCCGCGTTAGCTTAGCCGCGACTGCCTTTTCTGTCCCGTGATGGAGGATTGTGAACATGGCGCCCTCCAAAACAAATGAGCAGACAGCTTGCTAACTGGTTTTCTAATTCCTAACAGCAGACAGACCTTAATATTGTGTGGAAATACAACATGCTTGTCGTTGTTGTTCTGAGACTTGTTTAGCTTCGCCGACAGGTTGGCTAAGTTTACCAACAACCCCGCTAATGTACGCTACGTAACAGTTTACTAGCATGGCTAACCCAAATTGACTAACCACGCTATCATATTTACTTCACAGACATTAATTCAAGTCACTATTTAGGGTATTGTGGTATTAATCTTTTTATGTGTTGTACTGTGCCTGTTTTAAACCCTTACGGGGAACTTTAATCGGCCCTTTTTGTCTTGACTGACGTTAATTTTGACGTTAGCTAATTTGCTAATAGCTAGCGACTGTAAAGCTAATCCCGTGGCCCTGTATATCTGTCTTTGTTGGCAAGTTACATGTGGTATTTAATGTCAAGGAAATCGTATTTGTTTTGAGATACTACAACATGAGAACGCAGATACATTCTTGTGTCATCATATCGGTGTCGGTTTGATTAGCTGTTAGCGGGCTAACGGTGCTGTAATGGGCAGACAGCACTGAGTATGATGTGGCTGATAAATCAATAAGGATCTGCATTGTATTATGTTTTGAATAACGCCCCATGGAGGGGTTTTGTTCGAGGATGCGGTCATTTCGACTTTGATTGTATACTTGAGGGACTACAAACCCGCGGTATGGTTTGTTGGTATAATGGTCTCTGATGTGTCGTCCTGTCCGCTGGATGGGGGCTCACCGGTCCTCCTGTCCTCATGTAGTCTGAGCTCCAGGGAGACACAGGCGGATGTGCTATGTACATGCCAGCCCTGTAGAGGCACATGGAGAAGGGACAGATGATGGTGATGAAGTGGCCTATGTTGCCATCATGGCACAGGTGGCCCTCATTTACACCTGCAGCACTTGACACAGAATAGGGGAGCTCACATTACTCACAGTCACCTCACTTCACCCCCTCTGATCTTTACTCTTTAAGCTTGTTTATGATGGTTTACAGGTCTGTCCATTTGACCACTTATACTTGGGGCCAAACAGTCCTGTGCACAGTTTGTTAGTCTGTTGCAGGGCAAGTAGCAGATTTATTTCAGTGTTTGAAAACGCTTGTAATTTAGATGAGTGAAGGGCCAGGTCAAGCGTAAGTAACAGTGTCAAAGATTAAAGTTTCCCCTATCGTATCTCAATTTTGTTAATTTTTTTTAGCTTAAGAACTTTATTTTATGGAACAGTTTACAAAACTTCAGTAACAGAAGTTCTGAGCCTACTGATCAATATAAAATGAAAACTAAAAAGTGACTAAAATATGTAAATGCACTGTTATTACTATTTTCTTGCTTGCATAAGTACTATTTTTAGTCTGAATCTGTAGGAACTAATTATTCAACAGTACAAGAATATAGAAAAGTTATGTACAATCCAATCATTTGTAAAATATGCTCTTCTATTGTCTGTATATATCCCCTCAGTTGTAATATGTAGCCTATGTTAAATAAAAGTTTATAATGTTTTAGTTCCAGAAGAGTATTTTATTCTGATACTGAACAGAAGTACAAACTGCTGTTCCCATGTGACAACAGATTTGTGTTCATAAAAACTTATCATTTCAACATTTTTATCCAATATTGATCATAATTGTAGTTTAACATCATAGCTTAAAGCCTTGTGTTTAATTTAGTATCAGTTTCTTATAAGAACAGCATGTTTTGGACATTTGCATAAAGTAAAAAAAAGTCGTGTTCATTTTGAGTTCCCGTGTCACACACCAGTATTTTAAGTACTTTATTTCTATAAATTGTTACACATTTCATCTGAAAGTACTCACTGAGACCTCTTCATACATGTATTAAATGTGGAGATGAGTTATTTAGTTTAAATAGACACAATTGAACAGGAAATGGGTTCCAGTGTCACCGCTGGATCTGGCCTTCAGTCTTCTTTGGCCGCATTCATTATCTTTATCTTTGTTCAAGCTCTGATTTTTAGGGTTACTTCAGTATCACAAAAATAAATCCCCACATCCTTGAGCCTCTGATCATGTATTTTACTGGTATTATCTGGTCACTTTAGTGTTTGTTTAAAAACAAAAGTTATGTTTATAAATGACCTATGCTAATGACATTAATGCTACAAACCCATAGGTTAATGCAACACTGTGAAATACCACAATTACACTGATAAACAGGCCTTTTACTCTGAATGCAAGGTGAGTAGGAAAGTTTTGACAACACTGGTATTTTTTTTTCCAATTAACATATCTTAACGAAGGTGGGGTACACCCTAGGCAAGTCATCGCAGGGCTGACATATAGAGACGAACAATCACTGTCACATTCACACCTATGGGCAATTTAGATTAGCCCATTAACCTATCAATGCATGTCTTTGGATTGTGGGAGGAAGCTTGAGTACCCGGAGAAAACCCACGCACACACGGGGAGATAGGCCCCATGTGACCCTAGTGAGGATAAAGCGGGTATAGAAATATCTCAACGAATGCCCTGAAAGGTAGATCATATCATAAATGAACCACAATCAAAAGCTGTGAGATCAACCAGATGTAGAAAACAGTAGTCATACAGTAGGAAAGCAAGAGTTAAAAACAATACAGTGACCTCAAGTGATAAGAATAAATATAATAAATGTAGAATAGGAGAAATATGTCTGAGAGAGAGTGAGCTCTGTCTAAATTTTGACTTCATGTTACTAAGTGCGCTCCGTTGCTCTCTGTGTTTATTAATAATCTGTTTTACACCCTGGAAATAAACATAACGGTCCATCAGGAGAACATGCCAACTCTGAGCACTGCTTAGATTTTGAGAATTTTAAGAATTTAATTTTTAGAATCGTTACTACAAGATCATAATGAAAAATAAATAAAACTAGTCTGTGTAACACACTTATGGTCATGTTGACTTGTGTGTACATCTCAGATGTGTCTACACCAGTCTTAAATTAGAGCAGAAACATAATACATAGCCCCAGAAAAGATTTATTTCACAAAGTGTCAGGACTAGAACCCTTACATGTTGCCTTTTGCTGTGCATACCCGGGGAGTAGGTGTGAAGATGAACATCCCTGTCGGCCTCTTTTACAGTAAAACCAAGCATCTGGCTTGATATAAATGTGATAAGCATTATTATATGTAGCTTTCAGCTGTGGATAATAGTGACAACCTGAGTTTCACGGTTGGAAACACAGAGGACCGTATAAAATTGGATTTAAATTTCTCAAGATATTCAGGACAGACTCAGGACCACAACATGGTAAAAAGGGGAAACTGGTGTAATAGGAATTTTTATTGTCCGATTCCCTCTGATATTTATGAGCTTCATAGGATGTGTTATGATGTGCACATCAGGGCAAAGAGGGCCACGATGTAATGTGTCAAACTTAAAGACATGATGCAAGTTTATGCATATGTCTTTACTGATGAGTATTTATCAGAAAAGTCCTGTAAGTAGTATTTGTTTTAAATATTATTGTCAACAGATGTCTGTTGCAGGGCTGGTTCATTACACATACAGTATCCAGTGCATTTACTGTATTGATATTTCTTATTCCCAGTTGAAATAACTGGTAAGTAACTAGTTTGCTTCTTATTGTAAAAGACATAACGTGTGAAATAATGACAAAAGTAATGGTTGAATTTTAATATATATGAGCATTAAAACACTTGTCTTGGGGTTTCTGTTTATATAAGACTGTCTCAGTGAGTCAGGACTGACTTGTTTACATTATTAACAGTGAAGCTGCATGATGTCTAATAGTAAACACTAGTAATTGGTTCCTTTGTCTATTATGTAATACGAATGATTAATTATATTCACTCTGATTGTTCAGAAATTACATCTCATGAATCCTTGAAGGTTCAGATCACCACCATGACCATAGTTAATGGTCTCTAACGTCCTATCAGACACTAACATGTGACGTCTCTGCTGACCACTGAATGCTCTAACTGCGCAATCAGTTCGAAGCAAAACAGTGGCTCTTTATCTGACAAGTCTTTTTAAAGCTGCTCTGCACAACCTAAGCTAGTGTTTCCCTGCTGTGTGGATGGTCATGGATATTTAACAGGATTAAACACAATGACTCAAGTAACCACGATTGTAAGCAAGTGCACAAAATGATCTTGAGGCATGAAAGCTTGTCATGTTTTATTGTGATGAATAAGTTGTAAGTAAACATACTGAAAGTGTTAAAACCAGTGCAGGAAATGACATAGTGTTCTGACTAATTGAAACAAGTGGATACAACCAGATGCACCACAACTTGAAGATTGGTTAAAAGCAATCTACGTAATGGAGAAACAGTTCTTTTTATTAAAAGTAAAACAGGATGAATTTATTGAAATGTGGTCAAAATGCATAGTATACATCACCCACTGAAGCCAGATTTAACTTAACTGGAAATGACAAGTTGTAATTGGACCGGTTGAATGTAGTGGAGCTGAAAGTTGTGTGGATTTTGGAATAAGAATAATGAAAATAATGTGAAAAATGGGACATCTTTATGTTGAAAGGTATGTTTACAAAATAGAACCAAAAAAAAAAAAAAAAAGAAAACTCAGGCCTACTTTAAAAACAGCGGTTTATGTTTTGTTTTTTTCTAAACAGAGAACCAGATAATACCAGTAAGAGATAATCCTCTCTTTATCCTCTGATAAAGAGAGGATAATTGATTTGTTTTATTTCTGGTCTGCAAATGTGTGTTCAAGTGGAATAATGTGCTCACAGTGATCAGATTGGTCAGTCATTTAGTCAGTTTGGATGTGACTAAATGACAGTAACTGAGCAGTGGATCATATGCGTTTGTTCATTCACAGTCTGGGCTGTAAAAAAGCTTCCAAAATCATATAATTGACATTAGCTGAAGATACTAGAAGTACCCCAAGACTTATGCAAATAAACATTTAGGACATTAATGGCTGGAAGGCACCGTAGTTTATCTTTGAGGAGCAGTAGCACCATCCCGACATGGACGTGCACCATCTCCAATCGTCAACTTCTACATATATCAGCATTTTGTGTGTGTAAATGCATTCATATTATCATGTAGAACAGAATGCAGTTCACTCTAATTCCCTGGATGGTCACAGAAAACACATTCAAAAAGCTGAGAGTGGAACACTGGACACCTCACCCTCAAAAATCACCATGTTGAAGTATAGCAGAAGGGGATGGACCAGAAAGGATGATGGAGGAAGCTGTCGTTCTGACAGTACTGGCAAATACTGCGCTATACAAAAACACTGCTGTCAATCAGTGTGAATGTTCTCATAATTAACTATTAAAAACCACTGAAGAAGAACATTGGGGTGCCGTTTTTAGTTCTGTTAAGTATGTAACAGCTGGTTTGATTTTTAGACATCTAGAACATGTTGAAATTTACACAGTGTGAAAGTAAGTACACCATGTAGGCAGTGTACTAATGGAAGTACTTGATTTGAGGAACAGTGATGGTATCGTCATTTATGTCTTTGTGTCAGAACTTATCAAACCAACTGGGCATTGACTCAGGGATCCCTCTGCAGCAGGTCTGAAATGGCCACAGCAGTCCAAGCAAACCCTCATTTACAGTAGAGTAGATTAGAGTAGATCTTTATTGTCACTGTTACAGGAACAATGAAAATCAGTTGAGCAGCCACCCCTTAAAGTGTGAAAAAGCTATCACACAAAAAACTGAAAAATATTGTCAATATACAAAAACTACAAAGATAAAATATTAAATATACAAATACTACTTAAATACTTGTAAATACTACTAAAATAATCAAAAAGCTAACTCTATACTACAGATAAAAGAAATATACACAGCATTATGAGCATACTAGCACAGTGACCAGTAGCTAACCGTGGGTCATATTAATACCGATATCTAGGGACTGAAGTTAGTAAATGTGTTGTTCCCATTTTTAACTTCATTTCCCAACATGCAATGCGGCACTGCACTTTCCGTCAACTATCATGAGCATAGCAGCATGATTTTAAGGCAGTTGTATTCCAAAATTAGTAATATCTCCCAAAACATTGGCCCTGTCAACTTGCTGAGGTATTTGACGTGGAAATAGGACTATTCCTCAACGGCAGGAACCAAATTGTGCAGTTAAAAATGTCTCAATTTCTCAGAACTGTGCAGATGCAGACACTCTGAGACCTTCCAGGATTATGATTATAGATGTACAGGCAGCCATAAACAACCATCCATCCATATTATTACTGTTGAACTAGCATGGTTTTGCACTTGAGGATGTGTTTACCGGATGAGTCTACTTCAGTTATTTCAGATTCAGTGGCGCTAACAAAACGAGTGGAAAATGCACAACTAAGTCCAGATTTTCTTATATTTGTGCTTTTTTAAAAAATATTGGTGCAAGTTTGAGATGTGTTTCATGTCAACTCAAAGGGATGAATAATCTGTGAATTTTCCGTAATAAGCATCAAATAGTCTGCGGTATCCCTTAGACCTGTCAGGTTTGTGTTGACCTGCTGAGATCATTTTTAAGCTAACAGCAGCTAAAGTTTATATTCAAAAAATAAATAATAAAAAAATTCAAAACTTACAATTACATGAGCACAAATGAACTTTTCACTTACCAAAGATGTCTGCTGACTGTTGAATGTCTTGTTTCCTGCAGTTGTGATGAATAAGGAGATCATGTCACGTGTGGTGAAGAAGAGGCAGGCGGACCCCAAGGTGGTCCAGTATGTGTGGGCCGCCATTGAAGTCATCCGCAACCAGAAACAAATTGCAAACATGGACAGGATCTCGAAGTAAGTTGAACACAGATGGATTTGACTATCGTCAGTGTGTGTTTTGTCTGTTTGACATTTGAGTCCCTCAGTGTTCTGTTGTTGTGACCTGCATTTGACCTCAAACTCCTTTTTCCAACTCTACAAACCAAACCGCTTGAAGTATATTTGCAGCACAGCCTGAAATGATAGAGGAATCAGATTTTAGTTGAGGTTTATTACCTTCAGAGCATCTCAGTACTTTCAATCAGCCTTAAAGGAGTGATATTTTGCCTTTTTTAAGTGGAATTCTTCATTTTAAACATGCCCCTGTGGTCTCCATAAGCTGTAAATGCTCTGCTTGGCTCTGAATTCTTCATTCATTCAACTCCACAGGTCCATGTTCAACCCTATTTCTGACTA
>JAQQZY010000010.1:34088710-34101343 GCA_030068375.1 Ostorhinchus rueppellii | reverse complement strand
ACAGGTCCATGTTCAACACTATTTCTGACTAATGACACCACAAAGGTGGTTTGGAGCGCTGGCCCTTTAAATGCACATGAATCACTTCAGGCCCCGCCCCCTCCAGGTGGTTGACTGCACTGCTCTGTGTCTTTCAACCAATAACTGAACATTTGAGGTAATTGGCTCCAAGTTTGGACATATTTTCAGTCTGGACTCCAACCGCTGCTGCTGACAAACAATTATGTGGAACTGGAGAAATGTTGGTGTGAAGTCTGGACCTTATATGTGCAAATGTGGGGACGGAATTAGTTATAGATGCAACTAATTAAGAAGGAATTCAAACAGGTTGGAGAAATCCACTGGATTTTTGCCCAAATGAATAAAAAGATAGTTTAGCAGCAGCTGGAGGGTTCAAATTCAAACCATGTGAACTATTAGGGTCCAAATACACAAATAAATAAATGAACCGCAGACTAATAAAACTAGGTTTAAATAAATATAAGCCCTTTAAATCTTTTAGCCAAACAAAGTGTCCTTAAATAAGCTCTCAGTGCGAAAGCTGTTTGTGATTCCGAGCAGCGTGGTGATGTCCTTAGGGAAAAAATAGCTTTATACACAGACATGTCGTTACTTGAACCTACAGTTTGAGACCTGAGTCAGATGAAAATATTAGATGTGTGTGTCCAAGGGTCTGTGTGTCCTGAATCTGAAAATAATAAGTGACTCCCTACAAGTTCAGTAATTGATGGGATTATTAGCAGTTGATGCCGTACATAGTCACAGTTTACAAGACGTTCAAGTCCAGTGTGTTTTTTTTCCTAAGTTTGTGGCAGACCGAGGTCCTGTTCAGGCCTTACGTTAACATCAGCCGCTGGTGTCCGACAGTCCAGTATCGAACTGGTTTGGAAAGCATCACCAAATCTGCCTCGAGGGACCACTCATGATGGGATCTGATTTGACTTTATTCTAAAACATTCAGTCATTCATTTATTTTGTTGTTTTCCTGTAATTGTGTAATTCTCTGGAAGGTGTTGGGGGAGATCCAGTGCTTTAGAGCGACCAGTAAATCCATTCAAGTGGATTTTTTTAGACGTGGGAAGGAACTAAGGCTGCAGTTATCGATTCTTTTTGAAGTCGAGTATTCTACCAACTATTTCAGTGGTTGATTAAGTAATCAGATTTCATCATCAAAGCCGTCATCAGGACTCATTATTATAGAGTCTAACCAGTGCTGCTCTGTTTCTGCATTAGCAATCTCATTAAATCAGCTAATGTTAGGTTATTGTTGAGTTTAAGACGGGCATTTAACTTGTGCTGGCTTCAGATGTGGACTTGTACACATTGCATGAGGCCTTTTGCCGTTGCCATTTGCTGACGGTCTCCTCACTCTTCCATTTCACCAACTTTTTGACTCTGAGTTGCATGCGTCACTGTTTACAGTCCACGTAGAACATCATCCCCAGGGCGGAATGCAACCCAAGTGACTACTTAAATGAAATTAATAATTAAATGAATGCTCGAGGCAAAAAAAATATACATATTCAAGGATTTTTTTTGGACTCGAAGTACTCGTCGCAGCTGTAGAAGGAACTGGACTAAGTTGAGACCCAAAATGCTACTTTCATGTCTGTAGCCAGGACCCAGACTTCCAAAAAAAGTGTCACTATTTACCATAATGCTTCCATTTTTACTGCTTTTTCCCATCGACAAAACAATACTTAATTAAATGCATGTTTTTTTAAACTCTTTACACCATTTGTCGTGGTATGTCTTTTACATTGGTATTGTCTTTTTAAGTCTTCACAAACAGGTTTTCTTATTTCTGTATGTATTTATTTCCCTTCATTTAACCAGGAAAAGATGACTTGCTGACATTAAAAAGCTCTTTTCTAAGAGTGTCATGGCTAGGACTGCAGCAGCAGGTCACAGAAAGTATGCATTTCAGCCATAAATCCACTCTAAAACATACATAAAACACATAATATGACTCGGTGCCAAGGCCATAAATAAAACACAACAAGAAAAACAAACATACAGAACACCATCAGTAATTTAAAAGCTACTAAAAGTATACAGCAATGTTCCAGTGTCCTTATAAACCTAATTACCTGATGAATATTCACTCTATTAGTCATCATTATCATGGGTTTGCTGTGACTCCACTTTCATCTCCCAGTTCGTTTTGTTTTTCTTTTCTTCAGTCTGTTCGGTTGAGCTGTGCTTTCACTCGTCCCAGTCGACGATCAATAGTTAGATTGACAACTTTTGCAGTTCTGACATTTTCCAGCTGCTGTTAACTCATTGCCATTCTGACCACGCACTCAGCCAACTCATATTTCATCCCAATCAGTAAAACACAGACCCTTGGTTATGATTTTTTTTTTTTACTATCACTTTGCACGTTGAAAATCTCGCCACATTTTGTCAGATTGTTAATGAATCAACCACGGCAGACGGTGTCGATCAGTCATTCATTCCGTTGGCACGTGACTAAGTGAAACACTTAGCACATCATACGGCGAGTTGGTGAGCACCTTGGGAGCTGGCATCTCGCCAAATGAATACTGTCGGCGAGGGGCTGTTGTCATGGCAACACAAGGCAGTAGCAGCAGCAGCACCGACTCCTGCCCAGTCCCACTACAGCTTAATTTCCCCAAACGAGTGTTGTGGCAAAGAGGTTGTTGACATTGGTACTGAGGAAATAAAGGAGAGTAAAGTCAGTGAGGCAAATAATTAACCTCCCTCTCACTCACAGGGAAACGTAATCTCCAACTAAAGCACAGCCACATCAGTCAGTCTGCCTCAAATGAATAAATTCAGCATTAACGGAACTAATTACTCATTTATCAACTCAATTATAATATAGCTTTAAATTGCTGTAAAATGTGTAAAATATGTGCATTTTTCATAAACTCACTTATTTCTTTTACTACATCTCCCCTTTTGACATGTAGAAGATTTAATATGTGATCGTCTCCTGAAAACACTGCCATGGCAGCATATATAGATGGTGTTTTGACCTTTTTATGGAACTAGTTTAAACAGAAATGTCGGATCAACGACTCCACATTACAGGACAAAATCATGTCTGGTCAAATGAGCCACATGCTTATGTTTTAGTTTTCAGGGGTCATTCTTTTCTTCTTCTAAATTGTCCAGAGGGCTGTTTTTATTGGGTATCCAATTTGATGCCAAATATTCAGTTTCTTAAATATAATTGAAGAAGAATGTTCGAGTGACCTCACCATCTGAAATGTGGAGGAGAGGCCTCAGTCATAAAACACAAACAAGATGAAAACAGCATCTGTTGAAAATAGATGAAAACAAGTGTTTTGGCATCAGAAAAGTCAGTTGTGTTACGGTTTTTCTTGAAGTTACCATCTGAATTTTGTTTTGTGTGTCTGTTGATGCAGATAGTTTAGTTATTTAACCCATAAAGACCCAGTGCTGCTGTTGTGGTTTTTCCCAAATTCTATTTTTAACCTTTTAAAAATAATTTTTCACCATTTTATTTTAGTATTATCCTCTGTCTTTTGCATTTTTCATCGTAAGTAATGTATTTTTATATATTTAATTCACTCATTCATCCTGTAGATGTTCCTAAAAACTCAGGTTACTATGTCAAAAACAGAGAAACTGACTTTTTCAGCAAAGATATCAATTATTGTAGAAGATGAGGGTGTTTCTAGGTTTACCAGGGAGCCTCTGAATGTCCACATGGGTCATGTATTTTATACCAATTATTTACATGTATTGATAGGATTAGTGGATCAACGGGTATTAAGCAGTTTAGATCAGTAGATGCTTTTGGTTAGTGGTGGCTGTTTGGGACACTTTAATCTAAGGGAGTAAAGATGTACTACGACAGATTTATCAAAAAAATAATTCCCATCTGCAGTCCTTGGGCAAGTATGGACGAATACAAAACATATTCATATCTAAAGTAGTAGCTAACATTTTGGAGGTCAAAAATACATGCACCTGTGACCACCTATGCCCCCCAACCCCCATAAAAAAATCACTTAACAACAGTCAATATAAACACATTCTACAAACACCTCACAGGTTCGACTATCCATTCATCAGAACTTAAGTTGCAGGGTGATATGGTTCTTAAATAGTTCATCCATCTGGGGTTTCTGCCGGGTCTTGAATTTACAAATCTGAATTTAATACCTTAAAAAAAAAGTCTTAAAAAGGTATAAAGTTGATACGGTAGGTCTTAAGTTATGTTGCCATAAACTTTTTGGCTGTGTTGTGTTTGAATGTGTCTGTTAAATATCCAAACTGCAAAGAAAGTAACATTAGAATCTCAGTCCCACATGTTCCAACTGGACAATTTATACTGAAACTTGGAACCAATTATCGCTAACTTTGCCCCTGATAAGAACATTCAGTTGTGTGTGTACAGTGTGTTTGTAAAGTTCAATCTCTGCTCATGTAAACAAATACATTTTCCTAAATTCTAGGAGTCATGAATTTTTGCCAGTAATGGCTGTGAATTGGGCATTGAATTCTGTTCTAAGTAGTCTCAAAAGTCTTTAAAAAGGCTGAGATTGATCTTGTAGAAACCTGTAGGAACCCTGTCCATCTAATGTTGGTGACGCGGACGTTGTAAAATGCATTCATTAACCTCACGAGAAAATGCATGAAAATATAGACATGTGTCTCTGAGCGTCGTCAATGGCAACTCACTGCTCTTAATGTGCTTATCGCTAATTATCACTAATTATTCAGAAGTTCAGATCTGCACTGTTTCTTTTACGCTTAAAGTTCTGTTTTGTCTGTTTTATCAGTTTCATCTATTTATCAGCGTTTTTTTTTCCAACTTTTTCTTTTTTATCTCGTCTGTACTCTTTTTTTTTTTTACTTCCCTGCTGTAATGCTCTTAATGTTTTATGTAAAGCACCTTGAAGTGTCTTTTACATGAAATGTGCTATAGAAATAAACCTGCTTTGCCTAATGCTAATGCTAGGTACTATAGAGTGGGTAAAATGCAGACATTAAATTTCCCTGTGGAGGGACAGTAAAGCAAGTTAACCTTTAATGTTTCCAGTCAGTTCATCCTTAATTTTGTCCAATGGTAGACATTCTTTAGTGACTACTGTCTGACTGAACAGTTGACTTTGACACTTTGGTCATTTATTTTGAGCAAAGTTGTCCAAGACTTTTTTTTTTTTCAAATGGAGGAGATGAAGTGTTCTGAACTGTTTTAATAATTATAATGATAAATAACTATGATGCATCTTATTCATAAGTGTCGTTATAGACACTCAAGGACAGTGTACACAGTCAAAACAATGATTAAAAACAGCATACAATAGGGTAAAAGAAGTGCAGCGCCACATAGCAGTGAAAAATGTTAGAAGGGATTTGGGAGTGAAGTTCTTACATTCGACATTATTTTTGAGGTGAAACAGTCGGTAAAATGTTGACATTATTTTTGTGCGTTTATCATAACGGAGGCGACGTAAAACTGAAAATGTTTGGGCAAATCAGGCAAAAGGATAAATTAACCTGTGATCACACGAAAGTATATGTAAAACTGTCAGAATGGATCCAAATCTGGTGGCTCTACTGCTTTTTTATGTTGTTTAAATGAGTGTGGGACAGTATATTCTGCATTCTCTCCACTAAACATCACTGAATTCTACACCGTGAACCTTTTAAAAGTGTGTGCTGAAAATCAGAAGGTGAAAGCAGTGAAGCACCTCCTTCTGAATACAGACTGTAGACCTGGCCTTTGTAAGTCGGGTGTAAATACAGACTCTCACCTGATTCCCTACGGACACAGTGTGTTTTCTGGCTCGATGCCACAGCAGAGAATACGTGACCTTGTTCGCAGAGTTCACCACCGACGAGCAGGCGGCGGCGGCTGCAGGAAACCACTGGAGAACTGGAAGATGTGTTGGAGCATGTCTGGAACAGGACATTTAGCCTTTGGTCCTGCTTCGTTTGATAGAATAAAAGTCTTTTATTGAGAATTGGCGAGAAAATAGTCGTGAAAGTGTGAGCACAAGGTGATGCTGTAATGTTGACGTACATAGAAATGAGTGAATCGTGAATAATTTCTCTGCCTCTGGGATTCCGACTTCAATTCTCTGTATTTGAATCCACATTAAATCAACAGAATGAACAAAAATGCGGGAAGAACATCAAGAAAATGATAATTAAAAAAAAAAAATCAATAAGAAAATGAACAATAATTAACACAAAATGAAGAAAATAATCAACAAAATGAAGAAAATGGTTTAGAAACTTTATGAAAATTGCTCAATAATGGATATTCCAAGTTAAAAAAACAAAACAAAAAAACAACCCCCCCCTCCCAAAAAAAAACATTCCTAAGTTTTTGGAAATACAGAATAACATATTATTAATAAAAATGAATGATTCATCTGTTTGTAGTGAACTCACATGTACTGTATGAAAATGAGAGATGAAATGAGTTTTTTGGGGAACCAAATCCAGTGAAAAATGAGGAATATGATGTAGAATACACACAGTAATATTGGAATGTATCTCAGAGAGCCAGACTTCAACAATTCAGAATTAAATAAGTATTTGCAATAGAGCTTTAGGATTATACAAGATCTGACAGACATAATGACCAGGCCTGTCTGTTGGTTTTCAGAAGACTTTGGTCGCGTCTGTGATCCAGACTTTTCTCTAAGCTCATGGAGGACATGGGACGAGAAAATATTTCTTAAAATAAAAAACAAAAAAACAAAAGCTACAATTTCACATCACTTTGGAGTGTGATTTTTGCCATATGTGTGTACAGACCTTTGAAAGAGAGCAAATAAAAACTATCCACAACATTAATTTTAAACAGTGGCTCATGGACGTGTTACATATTTAAATGGAAACAGTGCATTTTCTCAGTGATGAAAGGGAAATCACATTTGAGAGACTTTGGAGAACGTTTTTGGTTCTTTGTCAAGTTATTCACCACCATAAGTCTTTTACTTTATATATAATTTAATTAACCCCCTGAGATGTTTGCACGGAGAGAATTTGAGTGAGTCTGTATATTTTGATATTTGTTGGCAGCTGTTTTGGTTATTTTATTTTGTAACACATGCATTATATGTGTTATTGTGTTTTGTGTTCTTTCATTATTCTGTGTGTGTGTGTGTGTGGGTATATAATAACACTGAACAAACACCATCACCTTTATATATATATATATATATATATATATATATATATATATATAAAATGTGATGGTGTTTGTTCAGTGTTATTTTATAGCTTGTTATATTATTATTAATACTGTCAAATGATTAACCTTTTAAATCAGATGAATCACAGGGTCACTGGATTAATTTCGATTAATCACAGTTTAATATAATTAATTTTTAATTCTACATTTCATTTTGCATGAGCAAACAGACTCAAGAAAGAAGGGGATATATTTGCTCTTAACATGTTTATCAAGCACCTTCAACAGTTTCAACTGTAAACAACTGTTCCCTCTTGGTTTTTTTGTCCTCATATTTCCATCCAGAGGCCAGCGTGCTGTTCAGTTTCTTCCGTCTTTATGGGTCGTTTCTGCTGCCTGTCACTACCAGATCAACCGACCATTTGTTCATGCGTAACATTAACTCTCCTTGGACAAACTGACCCAAATGTGTTGCCAGAGACGTTCAGCGTCATTCTGTGCTGCAGATGGGTTAATTATGTTAAAATTTGTAATAAGATTACTCATGATGGTGGATTGATCTGTATCAACGCCTTAATTTTGACAGCCCTAATTATTCTATATATTGTTCTGTTGCTGTTTGGTTCCATTACGCACCTTCTCGCCTCATAACCTTTACTGGACTACTGCTGCTACTGTAAATAGAATGATGTCATAGTTTATTCTTTATACTGCTTATTCTTTTTCTATTTTTACTTCTTTTGAATTGCATGACATTGAACAAGGTGAGAGAGAAACAGTATCTCAGCTCTCTGTATAATATGCATCTAGTGAATTGACAATAAAGAATCTTTGAAAAACCTTAAATGAAATATAAAAATGGTAAATGGACTGCACTTATATAGTGCATTTTCTACATTTTCATGGTGCCCAAAGCCTCACACACACCAGTAGGCAGCTGTTGCCATGCTAGGCGCTGCCTGACCCTACTGGGAGCAATTTAGGGTTCAGTGTCTTGCTCAAGGACACTGTGGACAGTCTAAGCAAGGATTCAAACTACCAACCCTTCAGTCATTGGACGACCTGCTCTACCAACTGAGCCATAGCCACCTGAACAAACAAAACAACAAACATACACAACATCCAAAGAGTGTGAGGTGCAGGTGATGACCGTTGTGTTCCTTCCCTGTCCAGGTACCTGAGCCGTGTGTTTGGAATGCACCCCAAGGAGACGGCCCGACAGCTGAGCCTGGCCGTGAAGGACGGCCTGGTGGTGGAGACCCTGACGGTGGGCTGCAAGGGCTCCAAGGCCGGCATCGAGCAGGAGGGATACTGGCTGCCCGGGGATGAGATGGTAAGCACACTAAGACCATAATTCCACATCCTCAGAGGTAACAGTGAAGCGGTTTGTTCAATATTGACTTACTGGAGTTGAAACCAGTCCAAAACAGTACAGTCTATTAAGCATTTACCTCAGCCATAACTAGGATTAAACTGCGCATATATATATATATATATATATAAGTTGTGCTGGAGTGTTCACACTGTGAGTAACAAGTAGCTGGAATATTATTGGCTGGTTGGAAAACAGGATGTAGATGCTTGATGTAGTTTTTAATTTCACTACGGTCTCCGAAGTCATCATTGTAAGCAATTTTTTCAAACATCTTCTCTGATGAAACTACTGGTTGGATTCATTTAAAATTTTATATTCATCTTCTTTGGGACAACACCTAATAAAGTGTGTTCACAGTTTTATGAAATTTTGATCTTTGAATTTTTTACAAATATTTCAAATATTAAAAATTTGCCTTCACTTAAATTTGATTTGTTGTCTTATAATAACAAAACTACAACCCAGTGACACAATAAAATGACCCTTTTTCTGCTTAAAACCTAAACATATATTCACTGTCGGGTGGAAACCTCTTATGTCCACAACAGTTATTTTTCAGAGAACTGGAAAAAACTAGGTTATTTCTAAATAAATGAATGGTGTCATGAGATGTAGTGACAAGCTTTGTTCAACACTTCATTGGTCAAATATTTCTAAAACCACCAGGCCAATGTGAAGACTCACCAATAGAATTGTTTTTTATGACAAAAAAAAAAGACCAAAATTGGACTTTTGAGTTTTCCGCCTGACGGTGATGATATTCTGTTTTTTAACAAAGAAAATAAAGCTAGTCCAAAACTACACGCTATAGTAAGGCTGCACGACTGAGTGATTTTAAATTGAGTTAATTAGCTCATCATGGCAGCTCATGTTGCTTCATCCAATTGTTTTTTTGTTTTGTTTTGTTTTGTTTTGTTTTGTTTTGTTTGGAGAAGCATCTCAACAAAATCATCAATTTTAATTACATCAATTTCCATTTATCAAATATAAACAATGACACTGAACTGGGGTTTTGAGAATATAGAACAAATGATTAAGAGAAAGAAAGAATTAAAAAAAAAAATAAATAAAAGTGGGCATGAGGAGAGGGCTTGCTCTGCTTCTTCAACAGGTTAAGACATATTAAGGTGTGTATGTTTACATTAGCCTAAACCAAAGTGTTTAACAAATGGCTATTCTCACATAAACAATGTTGTCAGATCACATCAGTTACAGCTTTTACAGAGTTGGACCATTTTGACCAAATAGTGAAAAATGATTCCTTTTGACCCTTAAGGCCAAAAGTCAACTTCTCCAAAATGTAAATGTCCTGAACTATTGCTTCATCCAATTCTACATGAATTAAGGATTAGCGACCTTTATATTATACCAACTAAAGAACAACATTCACTCTGAGAGTAGTAATCACTTCATAATGAAGTAAAAATGTTCTAAATGTAAATATATGGATGCTGTCAATGTCCATTTGTCAAGTTACTCACAGTGGGTATACAATGTCACAACACACAGATGTCAGATGAAGCTATTATCAAAATACACTAAAACCTGAAGGAAAGGCATTAATTAAACACACAAGAGGAGCTTTAAAGATCTATTCGACAAGTCCACGAGGGTCCACAGACCTGCTCAGACGGTCCTCTGCTGCAGCTGTGTGTTAGTATTTGTCTTGCTTTCATTCCCGTTTTATTTCCCTTGACGTTTGTCGGAAACTGTTCACTGGTCTTTCATCTGTGTCAGGATATCTCTGCACTCGTATCATCAACACCTCAGGAGAACATCATGTCTTACCTCTGTCAGGCTTTAAACTACAGGACCGTAATCAGTGAAAAACACAGAAATTAGTTTAATGAGAATACCAACTGTACAATAGGATTTGAACTCCTGAACCAACATAATGTCATTGGATGAAGTCAATTTACACATTTTTAAGATGTATTTACATGCATTGCTTTCCAAAAAAGAGAAAAAATAGAAGCTGTGTCTTGTAATTGTGGGTTGCTATTAGATTTTTTATTCATTTTTGTTATTTTTATACCTTTTGCTATGTGTGTAAATCATTAGATGATAGGACAAAGAAAAGCCATTTCTGTCAGTGTTAAAGAAAACAAACAATTTGTGGAGTTTGAGATGATTCCACTCCTGATGTTTGTGTGGAGGTGTTAGGATTCAGATTTTTGTTTATTATTTATTTTACTTTGCTTTAATTTATACGTGATTTACAGCATCATTTTAGAGCTTCCTCTGTTTGATCAGGATAAAAGCCTTGATGTAACATGACAGTTGCTGCTCAGTCTTTTCTGACAATTACAAGATAAAGTACCATTTTTTTTCTCTTCAGTTTTGTGATCTCAATGCATTGTGGGAGGTTTATGACTATAATCCATGGGTGTCAAACTCATTTTAGTTCAGGCTCCACATTCATCCCGATATGAACTCAAGTGGACTGGACCAATAATATAATAACTTATAAATAATAATTCCAAACTTTACTCTATGTTTTAGAGTAAAAAAGTACAATTACATCATGAAAATCTACAAACTATTCATCTTCAACCTGAAATTTATTATGAAAAATAATTGCCATTTTAACAGTATTATATCTCAGTTTATCATTATAACTCACAGCGTATCTACAAATACACAAAACATTTAATAACTGGCAGAATATTGTTAAAATTACACTTATTTTTCTTCAGACATTTCTGGTTGTTTGTGAAAAGGTAGTTTGTAAATGTAAACATTTTCAGGTAATTTGACCTTTTTACACTCAAGAAAAGAGAAAAATTTGGAAATGTTGTTATTTATCGGTTATTATGAAGGTATTTTACTGGTCTGATCCACCTTAGATCAAATTGTTCTGTATGTGGAACTTGAACTAAAACGATTGTTAATATCTGAATTTTTGCATTTGACAAATTCATCCCGTGGGCCAGACCGGACCCTTTGGTGGTCCGGTTTGACCTGCGGGCCACATGTTTGACACCCCTGCTGCAATCATTTAGATCTGAGGGGTTTTATCCTCAGAAGTCATGGATGTGGGACTGTTTGTTATGGGCTGTTGGTCCAGCGGAGTTCAGCAGTTTTAGCAGCAGGACTTTTAAACACTACTCTCTGAATCACTTGCAATCACAGGAGCCGAAAGCGGAGGGAAGCAAGGTAAGGGCTGCATTGTTCTTATCAAAACCAGGGTTTGTTCTTCATTTTTCCCCCCTCTCGACTAACATCATTCTGTGAGAAATCAGGTCTGCCACATGCAGTGCAGTCAGGGATTTGACTGAATCTTTTTTCGTAGTTAAACCACACAGCATATGTTCTGGTTAGTGCAAAGTTGTCGGCCGTACATAAAACGTCTGTGCCAGTAGCGAGAAATTCCGTCTCCTCGCACTATGATGCAGTGCTTGAGAATGAGTCTCAAATGAAGAAATTACCACACAAGGTGAAGCTGAAATTGCATCAGGTTTCAATTTGGGAACGTGTGTGCATGCCGGCCTACACTAAAGCATTAAACACACTGCCAGAAGCTACGTGCTGTGACTGAGTTATGCTGTAAAAAGCTTCATGAAAGTCCATTGCAGCGCTGTATCGACGTGGCCAAATTTCTTGCGGAAGTGATCAGTGATCTTGATGACTGTGTGCTCGCTACTTACCTACTGATGTGCCGTTGCTTGACTGAAAACACAAACTTCACTTGGTGCAGTTTTACCCAAAGGTGGTTTTATTTAGGGCTGTGCAATATGATAAAATATGCATCCGTATTTACATAATTTCATATCCTGAGAATGTATATATTTTAATGTAGTGTTGAAAAGAGGATGTAAAATGACCATATGGGAGGTTATACACTTGACCAATGAAAGATATCATTCACAGGTGCAGTGTTTACCAAATGTATTATTCCACCACCACCCAGTATAAGGTGTCCCACTGCAGCCATAATTGAACAGTCTTTCTCTTGACCAGAATATCTTTTTATATTTCTATAATAGTTAATCCACCAGAATATGCAAGATCTTTTTATGAAAACCTTATCTTTAATGCTAAATAGTTTGTTTTCCAAAAATGCAAAGGGAAATGCAGCAGCAAATGACTATTTTGGATGAAGTTGTACAAT
>JAQQZY010000010.1:34035912-34051021 GCA_030068375.1 Ostorhinchus rueppellii | reverse complement strand
GGTCCGTTTCGAATCATTGGATGTATATGTACGTATACAGGTGACTTCTACAAGAGTTTTTAATGTATATCTGTCGAAATCTGGGTCCATTTCGGTCCGTTCCGGTAAGTTTCCATCCGTTCCGGTGATTAGGTACACCCCATATACACCCCTCCCCCGTTAATGCACACACACTTGTCGCATATCAAAAGAAAGCTAACAAACTTGCCTTTCCAAATTATAAATCATTCTGAAGTGCAATAGCAACACCATATACACAAAGGTTGTTTTCAAGAAAAGCAAAATATGAGAAATTTGGCGTTTCTTACTTTTGAAGGCTGTCATCAGATCAATCATCTTTCGATCCGGAACAATGTGGTCTGGTTTTGCTCCTAACATTCCAGTGAACATCATCCAGTAAAAGTATTTCGGTCCAATGCATTGGTAAGATCCCAAAAAGGCACAGAAACTGCAGGAATATTTGTCCAACCTGATATATATTTTGGTAGTTTGTTCCATTTTCCTGGAAGATAACGTCCATAATTTACTTTTTCTGCCGGTAATACCGTATAGATTGAGAAGCCGTTAGCTTTTGATTGACACCTAAATTGGCCAATCTAAAGTGTCTCAGGGGTGAATGATAGGAAGAATGGCCAATCAACTGTCAGAAGCAAGTAAATGGTCATGCCCAACTCCAATCGCTGCTACTCCAACAAATTAAGTTGTATTTAGAATCTGGCTAACGAGGTGCTAAACACAGGGATATATGACATGAGGGGTTTATTAAAAAAAAAAAATTCTATGTATTTTTGGACCATAAAATACTAGTTTTGGCTTTATTTTACAATTGTCTATATTTATTTTGCATTGGAAATGTTTATTTTATTTATTTATTTATTTATTTATTTATCTATCTATCAGTTTTTGCCACAATATGTGTATTTTTAAAGTAGAAGCATTGATTTTGATTAGTTTTGTTGTTTAGATTATGATTTCCCAACATTCAACTTTTCCAAAGTGCCTTCATTGATGTTTGTAGGTTGAAGCATTCAAAAGTTCTTAATTTTTTCCCAAATATCTAAATATTGTCACTTTGGTAAAACTGATCATTCACACATTTTCCCTCTGTAAAATCCATTCACATAACCACAGGAAAAAATACTCTAAAACTGGCATTTTTACAGGTAACCTTCTCAAACTTGAAACGTAAAGTGCCAAGACATTGGTCTGTTGGCAGATGGCATGTGTCGGTCCATACCTACCAAAGGCAGCTTTAAACATCCTTGTTTTCACAAAAAAAAAATTATGGCAGGGGGGGGATCAACATTCATTTGTTTTTCTAAGTGTATTCTTCATACTGGTTACATAAGTGTACAGCTTATTACCTGCAAATTAACAGCAAAAATGACTGCTTTAGTACAAACTACTGGGTGTTACCTTCACAAAGAGCCCATTCTTCTATCCGTACTCCAAATGGTTGAAGAACAGCTGGAGTTTTAATTTGGAGAGGTGTTTTTCAGGTGTTTTATGCAAAGTCACCAGGAATGGTATGAACAATAAATTGAACAAAATGAGGGTGGTCTAATAATTTTTTCTGCCACTGTAAATCTTGACATATTGCTTTGTGTGTTAACAGAAAAAACAACGAACAAAGGTCACAAAGTGTCATAAATGTTTCACCATGACATGTGACTACATAACCCACCTCTTCCAATGTTACAGTATGATATACTGTACCAGACATCACAGCC
Source organism: Ostorhinchus rueppellii (assembly GCA_030068375.1). Classification (NCBI taxonomy): domain Eukaryota; kingdom Metazoa; phylum Chordata; class Actinopteri; order Kurtiformes; family Apogonidae; genus Ostorhinchus; species Ostorhinchus rueppellii. The sequence continues at coordinate 34,049,291 of JAQQZY010000010.1, read as the reverse complement.
TGAACCCATAACCCACAAAATCTAAACCGCAGTCTACTTGTATCTGAATCCCTGTTGATAAGAATCAGTCTGACAAACGGCTGTATGAGCATTCGGATTTATTGAAGGCACATAAGTTAGAAGGAACAACAACAGTTGTGCTGGACATATACATTCACTGTCAATCACATTTTTTTCTTTAAACTAATCAAATTTGCATCACTGATTAGGGCAGGGTCTTCCACAAATCATGGACAGAAATCCTTCAAAAGCATTTACGATTAAAGGCAACAATTCAGACAGTGGGTCAATCATGTGATTAATCATTGTGATTTCTGCATCATGTTGCCTTCATTAGAAGCACCTCCCGATCTCATTTTAATGACTAATTTTAAGATTAAAACCATAACAGTATTTAAAATTCAATAAATAGAAGACATTAATTTATTAATTACCAATACTCTGTCTGGTCAGTCTTAGTCACTACTACTAATCTACAATGCATCACATATCACAGCAATATTAAATACAATTTATATCACCCTAAAGAACTGTTTTTTCCAGTGTATAACATTTTGTTTTATTTCTTGAAGTGGTATGTAAGTAGGTAGGATGGGTAAGGCTTTTGTGTCACATGTGAACATGTGACTTACAGTATTTCAATGTGTACGGCTGGTTTTCCAAATGAGGATCAACACATGGCACACCTCGCCCACATCGGTGGTACCTTCGGTTTATGTGCAGACACAGAAAAACATCAACAAGATCAAACTGGAAATCTTTTCCAAAAGTTTTAGGCATTGATTTAAAGAGTGTTTGACCTCAGCGGAGACGACAGCGCCTAGTTTTGTTAAAAATACTGCACAAACAGCTGCTAGTCTTCTGAATCCCTTTCTGAAGTGTGTCTCACTGACTTTGAATAAGGTGTCTCCTCTTGACTTCAGTTCCTTCCAAGTCCTTCATGCAAGAAACCAGGAAATCACGGCACTTACGAGCATACTGCTCAGGAAAATCCCGAAAATGACCAACATGGGGACTGGAAACAAAATCAAAATGCTCCACCAGGACACCTTTGAGCTTGAAGTTCTCCATGAATACTTCAATGTCCCTGTGCCTGATGACCTGGTCGGCTCTGGAGTACAGGTACAGATGAGGCCAGGATGGTGGTCTCTCCTGCACGGCGTCATAGTGGTTCTTGTGTATGTACTTGGTCACTGGGTACAAGACCACCCGCAACATGAAAACAGTCACTGCGAACAGCACTAGCAGGACGTACCTCAGGACAGGACTTATTTTGGGCCCCAGGGTGGCTGTCAGTGCACGCAGGGCCCCACGTACATTCCCACTGCCGGGGGCGCTGTCCACTAAGGCCCCTATCACGTACAGGGAGCTGAACTGTTTGTCACTGTGCAACAACTCTACAATGTACCTGTACAGCATAAAGCCTCCATTACTGAATATGTGGAAGAAAATAGGACTGTTCTCCACTTCATAGTCATAGAGGATCTCCAGCAGCTTCAGGGCTGTGCTGCTCAGCTCCTTGTAACCAAAAGACTCTGAGATGAAGACTGTCTTGAGTGGAGCTGTGTAGCGTATGGTGACACACCCCTATTGAGGAAGAGGAGGAAACAGAGGAATTAGATACTGGAGGTGCCTCAGTGATGCTGTAATGCTTCTATGTGACTGTGCAGAGGAGCTTGAGTGATTTGCTTCCACAGTTTTCACCTGTTCATTGTAAATGGAGCTGTACTTGGAGAGATGTTTGTCTTTGCATCCAGCCCAACCCAGCAGGATCACAACTGGCTCCTTTGTCCCCTGCCAGTGCCTCTCTGAAACAAGACACAAGACAAAACAGGATATTAACCGAGCCGCAGCCACAAGCTAGGCTAAACTAAGCTAGCATGCTAAGCGTTAGCAGAGAGACAGACATCTACACGGTGCTTTTAATGATACCGCTAGCTAGTATGCTAAGCTAACTGAACCGTACGTTACAATGAAGTGATGCTCACCCGATGTCCCCGCATCTGGAAACACGATATTATAATCTATTTCATTGTCCGCCATTTCTGTCCGTAAAAGTATCAGCTGCTGCTCGGAAATGTCAATGTTCGGTTCATTTGGCTGCTGTGAAAATGAATAAAACCAGGCTCAAATTAGCTGAAATGAGCTAAAGCAGTTTGTATAACATCTCGGACAGACTGGAGACAGGTCGGTCGGACTGTCACTGTACCGAAGCTGGTCTTCTTCTGCTGAACTGGGTCTGTGAACAGCAGGTGAAGCAGGATAATGTGACGCTACCGCCCCCTAGTGTTTGGAACTGGTATAGACACAGACTCCATATACTGTTAATGGGCTCATCATTCACAGTGAGACCATGAGACTTAAATGACTCTTTCTAAAAAAAAATGTCCGGTAATTTTTGACCCATGAATCTACACATATACTTTAAAAAAGTAAAGAAGATGAAAGTGGTGTTCCTCAGCTTTTCAGTGATAGTTTTTATTTATTTGGACACAGTTGATGTGTTAAAGACCCAAATTCATTATAATTTTCTACTATTTGTTTCTGAGAGTTGTCAGATGGGCTTTATGCACAGCCCAACTCCTTCCTGAACTTAAAGAAACTCCTTTATTAAATGAACTATTATTTATTTATTTATTTAATTAACTTAAATTTCCCTTTTTCTGGTTTATTCTTTCATTTATTTTATTTATTCATTTTACTTATTCTTACCTATTTTTGGAATTCATGTTATTTACTTTCTTCCTGCCTTGCTTTGAGCATTATGCATTACCTGTTGTTTATCACTGTTGTTGGTCTTTTTTGTATATGGCATTGTGTAACTAAGTTATACAAAAAAAAAAAAAAGAAAGAAAGAAAAAGAAACTCCTTTATTTCCTGTTTTTCAGATTAATCCAGATGTGTCTGCTACTTCTTGTTGTGACTTCTGTGGTCAGGCACACTTGGATTAATCTGAAAAAGAGGAAATAAAAGAGTGGCTTTAAGTTCAGGTTGACGCTGGGCTGTAAATTATGTGGAAATCTAAAACATCTACACTGAATTTTCTAAATAAGAAATAAAGTTGGTACGGGTTTTATATACGAGTACTAGAGTAAAAAAATATAATTTTGATACTTAAGAATAAAAAAAAGAAAAGAAAATTGTGACTTCAAATCAACTGGATGAAATTGAGATACACAGATCAGATGATATTTAACACCTGACTCTGACAGACACCATGAAACACAACAACAAAAAAACAAAACTGGTACAAAAACAAAAAACCCCCAAAACAAATGGTACTTGGTTTCTCAGGGTTAAAGAAGTAAAACTATTTTGTTGGAGACTTCCCTATATTTAGTGAAAATCTGGTATTTTCTGACTTTGAATTTATTGATCACGATTCAGAAAAGCTCTCAGTAAATTACAAGGTTATTGCATAAAAACCTCGAAAATGGAAGAAAAAAATGACTGTTTCAGCAAATATATCATTAACTGAAAGTACAAACAAGTGCCTACATCAGTTCAACGAATTTGTGAAATTCAAAAATTAGATTGAAAATATGAATCATTTTAGTTCATGTTCCACATTCAGACAAATTTAATCTGAAATGAGTCGGATCAATAAAATATAATTATAATAACCTATAAATAATGTCAACTCCAAATTTGTGTCTTTGTAAATGCAAACATTTTCATGTAATTTATTGTATTTATACTAAAACAAACGGTCATTTCTCATTTAAAAAAAGATCTGAACATGAATCTGATGTCTTAAGAGAACTCAGTGCAAGTTTACCAACATTCTGCCTGTTATTGTTTTGTGTATTTGTAGATCCACTGTGATCTGTACATTGTAATGTATGTTTTATCATACCTTGAGGCAGAATACTGTTAAAATTATGCTTATTTTTCTGAAGAAATTAAGAATATTTACATTGTTTTAAAGGATAGTTGGTAGATATAAATATTTCTATAGTGTAATTGTACTTTTTTCACCTAAAACATAGAGAAACGTTTGGAGTTGATATGGTCTGTACATTATTATATTATCAGTCCACTTCAGACCAAATTTGGCTAAATGTGGTCCCTGCCTTGATTTATTAACATAAATCACAAAGAACTGTGAAGGCTCTTTAGACCTAAATGCTAACATTAGCACCAGAAAACACACAAAGAAGCAATAATTAAAGGTTGTTAATTAAATGTGATGAAAACATTGAGTGTTTCTTTGAAAGGCTTTAATCATGGACTGTCACAGGAATAAATCATGAACAAACAAAAAGCGTCACAGTCATGGTGGTCCGAGTGAAAAGCTGCACGAAAGGCTAAAAAATACAAACCTACACATCATTAGCCTCATAGTCATACACTATATGGACAAAAGTATGAGGACATATTGAATTCAGGTGTTTCTTTTCCAACAGGGGTCTGGGATACAAAACAATAATAAGAAATGCTATAATATAGTTTTATACTGTGATAAATATCCTGTTTATATTAATATTGATAATTACAGCTCACATCTTAAAGCTGTAGCTACAATGTGTCCCAATATTTTTGTCCATATAGTTTATAAACATCAATATTTCCTTAAAGTTCAATGATAGATTTTTCTTCCAAAGTGAAATATAATAAAGTAGATGGGTGGTAGAAAATTATTATTTACAATCAGAGCATGAAAAATATTTTAGAAATTTAGAGGTAGGACATTTAAAACCATAGTTATGGATTAAAAAAAAAAAAAAAAAAAAAGGAGAAATTTAGTAAAAAACCATCTCTAAGGCATTTTGGAAACAAAGAAAACACTTTAAACCAAGCTAACCCATGCAATGACATTTATCCCAATATAAAATCATATTATATTTGTCATTATTGATTTGTTAGAAAAGGAAGACTTGAATTTAACGTGTCCAAATACTTTTGTCCATATAGATTATAAACATCAATATTTCCATTGTAAGTTTAATGGGGGATTTTTATTCCTAATTGAGAAAGTAGATGGTTAGTTGTGGTAGAAAGTTGTTATTTACAGTCAAAGTAAGAAAAATATTGAAAGAAATTTAGAGGTAGAACATTTAAAATAATAAACAGTGTTGAGAGAAATTAAATAAAAATAATCTCTGAGGCATTGTGGAATCAAAGAAAATAATTTAAACCAAACTAACCAATGTAATGAAATTTATCCAAATATAAAACTATATTATGACATTTGTCCCAGACCCCTGTTAGAAAAGAAACACCTGAATTCAATGTGTCCCAATACTTTTGTCCATATTGTGTACGACTTGGGTAATAATGCTATGATGCTAATGATATGTAAAGACTAAACAGAAGTGTGTATTCTATTTTCTACTACCCCACACCATCTCCATTTTCAACACGTGAGCCCTGGATGACTTGGCGAAGGTGCTTTTCACGATGTTGAGTGGAGCTGCCTTTCCGCTCAGGTAGACCTTATTGAGACAGGTGGGAAGCCACGTCTGCTCCGCCCCCTGCTCCTCCATCTCTGTCCCAGCTCCTCCCACTTCTTTCTTCTTGATGAGGATACACGAGTAGGCGAATATGTATCCCGTCATGAAGGCGTCGAACCCAGCCCGATGCGTTCCCGTCTCCTGGACCTTTAGCTTTCTCTCACTCTTGACGCCGCAGTCCGTCCTCACCTCTGTCCCGTCGTCTTGTGTCCCGATTTCAGCACCGTCGTCTGCACTGGTTGTTCTGTTCGTTTCATCAACGGCTGGAGAAAGTTCCATAGAGTTTCTGGAGTCATTTTTGGCTTCACAAACTCCTTTCCCCTCACTCTCAGGTTTTGTATTTACGTCACTCTGCGGGTTGTTTCTGTCCATGTCTGCGGACGGTAACATGGTCCCACTCTGCTCATCGTCTGGGTTTCCTGGGGGATCCTCCTCCATGTGAGGCATTTTGTTTTCTGGGGCACCGTCAAAGAGTGACGAGTCCTCCATGACCTCTTCTCCCCTTCTCCTCTTCTCCTTCTGTCTCTTCCTTCTTTTCCTCTTGTCACATTTGCCTTTCTCGTCTTGGAGGATGATGAGGTCGGTGTCATGTGATAACTGACACTGGTTTCCATTTGGACACCAACCGAACGCCTACGAAGGAAAAAAAAAGAGGCAACATGAGATATGTTTTATTTGGGCTCATCATATCACATATGAAAAAGAACCCAGATGAGAGGACATTTAGATTAGATTAGATTATTTTAGATTCGATCAAATCAGATTAAGATTAGATTAAGATTACATTGAACATTATTGATCACTTGGGCAGAGGTCTCAGGAAATTAAGGCTCCAGTCGCAGCACGACATCGAATGTATACATAGAAGAAAAAAAAAAATGGTAGCAATAGCTAAAAATAAAAAACAGAATTGGGTGAGGTCAAGGGCATCACAGCTGGACCACCCACTACATTTTGAGTCATAACTTTTGAACCAGACAAGTTTCTGACAAATATAATAATAATAATAATAATAATAATAATAATAATAATAATAATAATAATAATAATAATAATAATAATAGCAGAACTACTAATGATCATTAGAATAAAATGATAATAATAATAATAATAATAATAATAATAATAATCTGGAATTTCCCCTTGTGGAACTAATAAAGGCTTATCTTATCTTTTTATTTATCTAGACAAACAAACATTGCACACTGGAGTAAACAATAAACAACATTGCACCAGAGAACTGCACAGTTTCTTCAACATTTAGAAATTCGCTACAAACAAAAGTTCATGAATACAAAAGAAGACTGATTCTGCTTGGATTAAAACTCACAGAGAAGCGCGGGCAGATTTCAGTCTGTACGTCAGGAGAGGCCACAGTGGGACACACTCTGAAGTCCACGTAGCTGGACATGTGACCCACATACTGACAGAACTCCACTTGAACGTGAGGTCCAGTGGCTCCAGAGTCCAGGCTCCGACTGTTGTCCAGTTTACTGTAGAGAGAGGGAACACAAATGTAGTTTAGAAATGTGTGATTCATTGTTCCTTTCACAAATCCATAACTGTAATTCACCACAAATCACAGAATGAACTTTCAAATATCCATCATTACAATCAGTTGTTGTTTATGTGGTATTTGTGTCTGTGTTTTGTTTCTGTTTTTATTCATGTCTTTTTCTAACTTCGTGACTCAGGGAAACGCACAAGAATTCCAATGAACCTGTACTGCAATGTATCTGTGCAAATGGCAAATAAAGGCTATTCTATTCTAAATTAGGTTTGTATTCGTCATAAAAGGAGCAAAATAATGCCATCTAAATTGAGAAATATGCAAACAAAATGCCCCCTTCCACTCTTTTTATTAACTATAGTTCTACCCTGGGCATTATCGCCGAAACATTCTGTAATGAATACAAACCATTTCTTGTAGGCGTACTCCAAATAGGAGGCAACAAGCCTGAGCTCAAACTCAGTGACATATTTGGTATCATAGATGCCAGCAGGGAACATCTCAGATAGGTCAGCTGTGAAAATGGCCAGACGCTCAGGCAGGTGAGCGTAAAAACTCTGCAGAAAAGGTCACGAAGAAAAGGTCAAAAGGTCAGAAGAGACATAAAGTGTGCAGCACATTAAAAGTACTGAAAGGACACATCACACAAATGACAAAACAACCAATGTGACATCATGACTCACATAAATATACACCCCAATTTGAAAGGAGACGTTTTTCTGTAGTATTTTTTTTAACTATATTGCTTAAAATCCCCTTCACATCCTGATTAGAACCAATTCATTTAAATGCACCAACACAAAAAATAAAAATTGTCATCTGTGGAACAGACAGGACTGAAAAAAATCCAATCCAACTTTATTTGTAAGGCACTTTACAACAACTACAGTGGACCAAAGTGCTGTCCAGAAGAATAAATAAATAAAGAATGACAGGGTAAAATACAAGAATTAATTAAAAACATAAAAGCTGTACAATTAAAAACAGCAAATTAAAAATAAGAATAATAAACCAATACCAAATAAAACAACTAAATAAGAATAATACATTTAAAACTTCTCACATGGTTTCAAAAACAAAAAACACCATCCAATCATTTTAACCAGCCCATCAACATGATTGGATAGTGACATGTCTATCAAACTCAACTGACATTTGTCCCTCCCCCTCCACGTGAACCCCTTTTCATGGATGAATCACACGTTCTCAGACACTTGGAGCATTTGTACAGGAAGCGGAGCGAGAGACAGAGCTTGGCTAGTTATATTAGCTATGTTAGGATGTAAAGTTCATCGGCAAAATGTTTAGTCACCAATAGAAATCACTAGGAAATGTAACATTAGCCAGATGGGTATGAACTGGGGCTGTTCTCTAAGAGCAGGGGTGTTGAAGGAGGTACATATGAATCTACGGGCCGGAACTGGAGCTGGGGTCGAATTGATGCTGCACAGCGCTCGTGAACCCTCGGAACAAGCATTGTGCATGCTAGTACTCTGGAGGCGTGGCTTCAGGGCGGTGTCTGAAGAAAGGGGTTTGGACTTTTGAATTGTGTATTTTCTAAATGTAGCTTGCTTAAACCGTTTTTCAGAGATTACCTACCCTACCTTTAACTTCCATGTTATTTGTAAACATTATAAACTTTCTGTGTATGTTAACACTGTTACTAGCCCCCTGTCCGACCTGAATTGATCCGTCAAATACCATGCACTGAGAGTTAGGGCTGTGTGAACTGGAGGTCTTGGCGTCAACTGACACACAATCAAATGGTGTTGAATAATACGCCAAAAGTCGAAAATGCATAGGTATAGCACACAAAATGCCATAAGTACTACTGTGACACACAACGCCATTAATTAAGATCAGTCTGATAAAAAACTGCCTGAAAAGTCAGAAACACAAGGTGAAGACGGTGCTGAATACCTGATAAAGGAAGGCCATATCAATGAGGCCGTTATGGAGCACTAGGGGTTTCTTAGCACGCAGCAGTTCAGTGAATAATGCCCTGATGTGGACCCCCTGGTAATCTGATCTTTCCTGGAAATGAGGAAAAACAGAGAAACAGCAACCTTACGTTAGTAAGAAAATGACTTTGTTAAATGATGACTGGGTCAGATCAAGCAGTGACACAGGGACACATTTCCTGTTCAATAAACTCTGCGATTAAACTAAATAACTGATCTCCATGTTTAATACATGTATGAATAGGTCTCAGTAAGTACTTTCACATGACACGTTACAATTTACAGAAATAAAATTTTGGGAGTAAAAATACTTAAATTACTGCTGCATGACAGAGACTAAAATTTACCTTTTTTTTTTTTCTCCACTTTACACAAATGTATAAAACAAGCTATTCTCATAAGAAATTCATCCTAAATGAAACATAGGGCTTTAGCTCTGATCTTAAACTACAGTTGTGATCAAAAAAGTTTTTATGAACACAGATATGTTGTGACATGAGGACAGCAGTTTATCACTTTGTTCCATATCAGAATAAAAGACTTTGGAAGTAAAATACTACAAATATGCTTATAAACTTTAATTTAACATATTATGATTGCAGTGATATATACAGCTAATAGCAGAGCATATTTGACTCATAATTGGGTTGTAAATAACTTCTATGTTCTTGTCCTGTTGAATAATTAGTTCCTACAGATTCACAGATTTAAAATATCACTTGTACAAGCAAGGAAAAAAAATCTTATTAAAGTTAATAGTGCATTTACATATTTTAATCCTTTTTAAGCTTAATTTTATATTGATTATATCTTGATATCTTTTTTCTACGAGTGATACTGATGTTTTTTTGAAACAGTTCCATAAATAGAGTTCTTAATTGTTGATGAAGAAGCGGAGCAAGCCCTCTCCTCCTACCCACTTCTAATATTTGTTCTATATTCTACTAAAAAACTTGGATTGCATCTTTGTTCACATTTGAGGTGTGGACATTACATTGTACCAGAGAAGGGCATTTTGAATGATCTGCTTCTCCAAATAAACAAAGAATAGAATAAGATAGAGTTTGTAAGCTAAAAAAAATGCGCCTTTTATGAGAAATGATAGGAGAAAGTTTTAATTTTTGACACTGATGTTCACTTTCGTTTGACCTGGACAGACTATATTCCAATTCATAGTGTGTGAAATAAGCTTCTGTCTTAACATACTGTATGCAGGATTAAACAGCGGTCACATACAAGCATTTTGAAGTGCAAAGTACACCAGAAGTACTACAACACCGAGTATAACAGGACCTCAGTACAACAGGCAGCATCACCTTGTTATTGCCTTTATAGTACGGGATTCCATGACCATACTGTTTGTTGAAATCAAATCCATGCTGCACCAGAAACTGGACCGACTGAGGCTCGATAATGTACTCCTCTGAACAAAGTAGGGTGAGGTTATACACCTGGACCATGTATGTGTCTGCAGCCTGAGAGGGCAGGGAAATAAGAACAAGTAGAGTCAGTAAAACACCTGCAGCACAATATAACAGCACTTCAGACTTCGACACTGCAGCTGTCTTTGTGAAGTGACTGTGCAATCACAAGTAAACACCCTGATGAAAGGAAGCTTTACGCAGTCTCACCTTGTTGTCCAGTTTTTTGTAGCAGGCAAGCCCTAGAGAGATGATGGAGCGAGAGCGAGCTGCATGGCATATGGCTTTGTATCTGTCCTCAATGGATCTGGGACATTACAGACAGAAAATATCCAGGATTATACAAAATCAAGGTGCTCAGACCAATACAGTATGCAATGATATAAAGTAAGGATGTCAAAAAAACTAATTCATAGTATAGCAATATAAATAAACATAGTTATAATAAGTATAAGATGTGAAAAAAAAACAAAACAAGATGCATTTTACTAAAAGCTTATTGCACTTTAATGTGATATTGCATTGTAAAAGTGATATAGTACTGCACTTGAGGTGTAGTATTGCACTGCAGATGTTAAGAACAGGCATTTTCCTTGCAGCAGTATTATCAGTAAATTCAGGAACATATAGGAAGATAGAACCTAAATAGCTGACCACACCACACCAGTTCTGAGGTCTTTAAACTGGCTTCCTGTCTCTCAGCAGATGTACAAATACCTTTGTTAATTTATAAAGCTCTGAATGGTTCTAGGTCCGAATGCATCAGTCACCTCCTTTTACTGTCTGAACCATCCAGACCACTCAGATCCTTCCTCTGGCACAACTTTGCTCTCTATCCCCAGAGTCAGAACCAAACAGGAGAAGCAGCTTTTAGTTTTAATGCTCCACACCAGAAAACTGTAGGTCTGTTAAAACTCAGTTCTTTTAAAATCAAGGTTACAGACTCATTTGTTTACAGCTGCCTTTGATTAGAGTAGGTCTTTCCACTTCTAATACTTGCACTGTAATTCACAATTTTACCCGTCTTGATTGATTTGACATCACATGTTTAATTTTTGTTGACTGTTTTTAGCTTTTGTTTTAACTATCTCTTATTCCTGTTTTAATTTCCTCCATTATTTTTTTTATCATTTCTTCTCTTTCCATTTGTTTAATATCTTTTTCTCTATGATTTTGATGTAATTTTATGCCTTTGCAAAGCCCTTTGAATTGCCTTGTGTATTAACATGCAAAATTGACACTTAATTATAAATGGTATGCAAACAGCCCAATATGATGCATTCAAGGCTTCAATAACACACTATTACTAATATTTTAAAGATTATTAGCGAATACAACACAAGGCAGCTTTAATAATGTTTTACTCACTCAGCAAGCAAAGACTTCCTATTCCCAAGACCACTCAGCTCCTGGAAAAATTAAAGCAGCAAATGATTATTGGTCCTTAAATTAGAATGTGTTTACCTGCACCTTTGTGTTCCCTTCTGATTAAACTGTCACACTACACAGTTCTGCGCGTTGTGCATCTTTCATGTTCGCTTACCGTGTCGAGTGCAATGAAGGAAGACGTTTTCATAGCCACAACCATAGCAGGCCAAAGCTCCTTGAAGTTATCATTCTGAACATCAATGACTGGGACTACCAGAGAAGACGCCATGTGTGATGTTTACATTAACTTCTTAATTATTGCTATAGCACTACAGTTTGATTTAACGGCTGAGTCTGCAACGCTCATTTAATCTACTACAGCCACGAATGTTAGCTTAGCTAGCTTAGGTAACTAACGTTTAGTTGTCCAGTGTAAGAGCACCTGCTTGTTCCTTTTTTTCCCCCAAATAATTATTCGGAAATTATAACAGCGTTCATTAGGTACTTAGCACATTTTCGGGACCACTCCTAAGTAATGCTTCAACCGTAAACATTTCAACGTGCTTTTTGGGGTCCTGTGACATTTTCTTGATAGCGGCCCGACGACTGCCTGACCATATATAAAACGCCTTTACGCTGTCTGGGCCATAAACTACTCGAAATGCATTTTTATGAGATTATATTGCAATTTATAATAACTTTGAAGAAAATTTTTGTTTAACTAATTGATTTCGTTTTTTCAAGACAAATTTCAATCAGGCGTTCATACAGGACATATGTAAATACTACATCACTGTCCTGCTGTCCTCCAGTGTCGAAGAGAAGTGCGCCATTTTGGCTCAAACAAAGTCAGAAACATTTTATCTCTGATAAAGTATTCTGTTGAAAAAACACACAATGCGATGTGAACGCACTACAGGTCAGAACACTGGTTTTCCACGAGCAAAAATTTGATGTAGATGTAACTTTTTGATTGCTGTGTTGTGGTTGTTTAGGTAAAAGTAATGCATTAGATTAATATCTACAGCTGAGATCCAGAGGCAGCCAAGCTAACTTAGCGTCTGCTGAATTTAGCTGTGCCGTCTGTTTCGTAAACTGAGGCGATGGGCGGCTGCTCTGCTCCAAACTGCTCCAATTCCACAAGTATAGGGAAACAGCTGTTCAGGTTCCCTAAAGACCCCATTCGTAAGAAGAAATGGGTGGTGAATTGTCGACGAGACTTTGAGCCAACTCCTCACTCCAGACTCTGTCAGGTAGGTTCACACCGACAACAGACACTGGTTCTGTCACAGGATTTCACTGATTGCCTTTCGTTTATGTGTCTGGGTGTTGCATCTTTTAGGACCATTTCGAGCAGAGTCAGTTTGAGGAGATAGCCAGATCTCCAGCTGGGGGGAAGAAGCTGAAGCCCAATGCGATTCCCACTTTGTTCACTGTAGGAGACCCACCTTACCCTGCAGTCACTACCCCATACATCCTACTGCCACTGAAACCTGAACCAGGTACCTGAATGCAGCATGGATGTGGTCCAGTGAGGGCAGGGATGTGTGTTGTCAGCATTATCTGCTACTTTTGCAAATAACCCTCATTGCCCTGCCATGTTATTGCCTGAACAGTTCTGTGGGGTGGGTGGGTGGATGGATGGCTGTGCGGGAGGGTGTGCTGT
>JAQQZY010000010.1:33920927-33935704 GCA_030068375.1 Ostorhinchus rueppellii | reverse complement strand
TATCTTATCTTATCTTATCTTATCTTATCTTATCTTATCTTATCTTATCTTATCTTATCTTATCTTATCTTATCTGTCTGTATTACAATATCTTCATTCATTTGTCATATTAAATGCAATAGAGGTAGAGATAGGCTGATTAATCTTGACCAATATTTGACTTTAACAGAAGCCATTAGTTTGTTTTTAAAAATGGTTTAATATTTTATTTCCAAGTTATTGATTAAGTGGTGAATTTGACGTTCAGTGTGTGCAAATATATTCTAAATTAAAATGTAATATTTACATTTAAATCTAAATGTATATAGATATGTACATAAATAGCAGATTTTTATTTTTCCTCTTTATATTTGTTGTTTCACAAGTGTATGTTTTCTGTTTTCTGTGCTTGATTTTTATGTTTTCTGCTGTCAACTGTCAATCTTATCTTATCTTATCTTATCTTATCTTATCTTAAGAAGTCTTCATTGGATATTTACTGTTTTGACTTAGATGTACAGGTCAAAGGTAATTGGTGCTCTAATACAGTGAGAGATTAAAAAGACCTAATTTTAGTCATAAATAATGCATTTTCAGTGAGTAGATGAGCTGATTAATCAGCTCTGCTTTTCCCTGATGCAAAGTTAAAAGTCCATTATTGAGCGATACTGCAGTAGAATGTCACAGATCAGATATTTTCACTCTCCTGCAGCCCTCAAGGTGTTGGAGAGACCATAAAGGACCTGTAGATCTACAGCTGAATGAAAAGGCCTTGGTGAAGGGAAAACCAGGTCACTGTGCAAAAGGGGACAATTAAACTGCAGAATCAAGAAACTGCTTTTTTACTGTGGAAGAGGAGAAAACAGACATAGAAAAGCTCAAGATGTACATGAGTCACACCATACTGTTAATTTCATGCATCCAACGCATGATTCACTTGTGTTTTCTAGGATGGATGCTGCATGATAACTCTGCTGTTAGTTTAATGCTATCCATGTTTTACAGACAATCAATAATGACCAATAATTAGTTTACTGATTCAATGCCAGTAGTGAAATACAGAAAGGAGAAAACTACATATTTCTTTATTTATTTATGTGCAGCTGATGGAATAAACTGTATAGATAGACAGACAGACAGACAGACAGCCAGACAGACAGACAGACAGACAGATAGACAGACAGATAGATAGATAGATAGATAGATAGATAGATAGATAGATAGATTCTTTTACTCATCTTACAATGACAAAATTCACTGATCAAGGCAATAACAGGATAAAATGCAAGAAAATATGGATGCATAAGGTAGTGCAAATAAAACAAACCATACAAACAACCAAATAAATAAAACCATACAAATAAATAAATAAATAAATAAATACATAAATAAATACATATTTATTTATTATAATTACTACTACTACTACTACTACTACTACTACTACTACTGCTAATAATAATAATAATAATAATAATAATAATAATAATAATAATAATAATAATAATAATAATAATACAAAGCAATACAACTCAATAGGCTATATACATATTTACATAAGAAATAAATATTTTTGGGGGAAAAAGTCCCGTTACTGAACTAATTAAAATATATTTTTATTATGAAAGGTCACACCGGAAATCGTGTCTTCTAGCCTGGGATATTGACTGTGGCGGCGCAGTGTCTGTGTGTGTGTCGTGAGTGTGTGTGTAGTCGGCTTCCTGCTGCCGCTCGGTGTCCGCACACCGTCCGTTTCGTCAGTGTTGATCGGCTCACCATGGCGGAAGGACGCAGAGAACAGCCGCCCCATCCCCTCCTCTCCCTGCCACCAGCCAGCAAGCGACCCTGCCTGCGCCCCGCTCCCCGAGGTCCCGGACCGGGGCCCGGCCACGGCAGCGGACTGCCCGGCTCCCGGTACCGTTCCCCGGAGTCTCTACTGGACTGCGCCGCGAAGGCAGTAGCGGAAAAGTGGGCCTTCGAGAGGGTAGAGGAGCGCTTCGAGCGGATTCCGGAGCCCGTCCAGCGCCGCATCGTCTACTGGTCTTTTCCCCGCAACGAAAAGGAGATATGCATGTACTCTTCGTTTCAGTGCCGAGTCGCCGGCGAGGAGGGTTCGTCGGCGGCCACCGGCGGGGCTGGGGGTGCCGGGTCCGGGGCTACGACCGCCGGCGCTGGCGGAGGATCTACCACCGGTACGACGGCCACCGTGGGGGCAGCCGGAACGGTGGGGACGGGAGACGGGCTGCCCTTTCGCCGCGGAATCAGGCTGCTTGAGACCGGCTGTGTGGAAAACGTTTTACAAGTCGGTAAGTGGAGTGAGTCAGTAAAGCTGAGGTTGAAGCTCCGTGGACCGGGTCAGACCGACCGACCGACCCCCGCTGTTGGATCCGTACTGGGGGGTGGGGGGGAGGGGGGGGTGATTGATGGAAGTTTTCCCTGCTATCGTGGAAAGTATGCAAAGCGTTTATTTTCGCCGCAAATAAACCCGCACATGCCTCGGCAAGAGTTTATAGTCGAGTATGTTCCGGGGCAGCGGTGGTTGTTGATCGTGGACCGGGTGTCGACCTCTCGGTAAACGGGAAGCGGAGGTTCGGCTGCTGCTAGCTTAGCCGACCAACTGCCGTTTAAAAATTAAAGGGCTTCCTACTGTGGCTGTTCGGTAGCGGCTACTGTGTCTTTACCCAGTTTTGCCTTTCACTATAACCCCCTAAATCTCCGTCCAACCCGGTTTTCGAACAGAGGAAGCCGTTTTTCACCACTTTTTTTCCCGTCTCCGGGGCTGCTCGGGAGCCGTAACCCCGGAGAGCAGCGGGGGGAGGCGGCGGCGGAGGAGGAGGAGGAAGCCTGACAGACGCGGATACAATAGCGTTAGGGCTTTATTTCTATCTGTGTTCGTGTTTTTCTCAACTCTACATCAGTTGTGGGTGGCTTAGGCAAGGAACAAAGGCGGTTATTGGGTCTCTTATTATGATTAATCCAACGTTAATCCGCAGAAATCCCTCTATAGTTTTTTGTTTATTTGCTGGTGCTGGTGCTCGGACCGGACAAAGAGCGCAGTCGCCACCAACGTGGAAAAGAAAATACACGTTTGCAATGTTTATGTTGCTTTTTTTCACCGTTAAAGTGAAGTTCATAGTAGGTGGATGGGACGTTAATGTGCTTTTTTTTTCGTGCGTTTGCCCGCAGCCCAATGCAACACAAAAGGCTTCCAGTTGAAATGATCGATAAGCGTCTCGCATTTCCAGCGCTGCAGAGGCTGTTTCCAAACAAAGGGCCATTCCGCAAAGCTCCATCTCCACTCGCATTCTCATTAGCTGCACACCCCCGGCTCTGCACGGCCACAGAATGAGCACAGGCACTGGGGAAATTGATGAGATGAAACCGATGAATGGTCAAAATGAGGAGGAAAAAAGCAGTTTTTTTTTAAGGGTACCAGGAGGATTTTTCTTAGGCCATATGGTGTGAGAGCCACTGGAGCTTGTCTGGGGTTTCATGTTGCTCCAAGGTATCTGGGGGATTGGTGAAAACTGTGGCTGGTGCCTTTTTTCTGTAGGACTGCTGGATCTAATTGCATCTTATAAATGCACATTGATTCCAACCCTATAACTAAATGCAATCTGAGCCTGATGAGTATGAAAGTGAGGTTTACTTCAAGAAGTTTTGTTGCTTTTTCCTTTTATGCAGATGTCTTCCGGCTTCACCTTTGCCCTTAACCCTGAAAGACCCAATGCTACTTTTGTAATAATTTTTTTCTCTATTTTACCTTTCTTAAGTGATTTATCACCATTTATTACAATTTTATCCTGTGTATTTGGCATTTTTGAGTGAAAATCATATTTTTCCTATATGATTCACTGATTGTGTAGCTGTTCAACAAAGCTCAGATTAAAGTAAAGGGTTATTGTATGAGAAACTGTGGAAAAAGTGACTTTTTCAACAAAATCTATCATTAACTGAACAATAACCAAGTGTCTCCATCTACAGTCATTGAACTCCATGGGTTTTATGCTGCATTCCAGGCAGGTTTTTGAAACCGTAAGTCTCGACTCACGAATTTGTAACGGTCCTGTTAAGTAGCACCAAACTGCCTGAACGCAAGGAACTGTGGTAGCTAGATGTAAACAAACCAGCATGGTGGATCGTATGGGACTTAAGCTCATTTGCAGTCATTTCTATCCCAGAAGTTCTTACTCTTTGCTTATTTGAGGGAAATATAGGAGGAAAAGTGAGACATAAGGCAAGAGAAGCTGTTAGAACTTTTATGTTATGTTATTTGTATATTTGGTATTAATTTATTCTTGCTCTCAATGGACTGAAAACTAGTTAACGCTAGAGTACCTGCTGATTATACATAACATTTTCAGATAAATTAAGCTGGAGAAATAGTTAATAAACAATTTGCATAAACACAGCCTCCATCGGGGCCGCCATTGTTGTTTCATGGGGTCAGTGACATCAGAGCTCAGACCTGGGAGTACATCGATCTAGTATGAGTTTCCTGGTGGAAAGCCATGGGTTTGACTGCCATTCCAGTGCATTTTCACCAAGGTAAAAAAAAAACATGAGTTCCAGGTTGCCTGGAATGCAGCATTACTGGTGAATCAATGTTGTAGGAGATGATGGGGTTTCCACATTCACTGTGGAACGACTGAACAGCCAAATGGGTCATATATCTGATGACCATGGAAAGAGGAAAAACTGTATTTTACACCAATTATTTTCTCGAGTTGTTAGGATTAGTGGTTTAGAAGTTATTAAACATTTTAGATTAGTGGGTGCTTTTGGATGTTTGAGACTTTATGGGTTAACTCCTCAACATGCACACTATATTGTTTTTTTTTTTCTTCTCTTAACCATGAGGTGAGTACATGGTGCTCAAGTGGGTTTAAAGTAATGACCTACTTCTAAGACTTCCTGTCATTACCAGCACATTGTCTTAGTGTTCGCACAGGGGAGGCTGTGGTTGTTAGTGGAACTAAGGGGTTTAGATTAGATGAAACTTTGTAGATCACACAATGGGGAAATTCGCTGGTCAAGGCAGCAGTAGAATAAAGTGCAAGAAAATGTGCATGCTGAAGGTAATAAGTAATAAAACTATACATGTTTACATAAGCTGGTCTGAACATTAACAACCTGGGAAAGAGTTTGCACTCTGTATGCAAAATAGCCAAGCTTTTAATTAAAGAAACCGTATCTTTTTTTTTTTTTTTGGCAGACTTTGGTTAACATTTAAACGGTCAAAACAAAGCATACACCTGTAAGCAAACACTTCCAGTCTTACCTGCCTCGAATCGTTCCCAATCTCCCCCCCCAAGGTCAGGCATAACAGGCAGGCACACGGTTTTGTCTTTCTGTCAACAAAACGCAAGACGGGCTAAATAGCTGTGTGACACCAAGATAAGATTTGGCTTGTTCCTCACTTTGCAGTCCATGGGAACCAGTTACTGTGAAAGGTTTACTGACTGACTTAACAGGAGAACAATTGGTTTTCACGGCTGCTTTATATAGGTTGGGCAACCAAGCACGCTCACACACAATGCGCTCATTAAGGATCGCGTTACAGACCTGTAAATGACAGTGTAAAGATTGCTTTCGCCTGACGTGACATAATATAATCACCACTTAGAACAGCAGCACTGCTTGTTTTTAAGAAAGCGAGATGGCCTGAGTACTCTGTAACAGGAACTTGCTGGGGAGTTGAGGCTGCATGCTGACACATGCATGTTGATGATGCATGGCTTAAAGCATGGCATCTCAGGAAATTCTGGCCTGAAAAATGCTGCGATGCTTTAACATTCAAGCTGTTTTCAGGGACCAGAATATTTCTCAGGTGTTTGCATGGTAGGTCATTCGTCAGTCGCATGTAGAGGTTGTGGGTACTGACTCAGAGCTGCCCCTTTTGTTAGATTTGCATCTTCAACATTCACAGACATCCACAGATATGGTACTTTCAAGTAAACCTTTCCACGTTTGACCCCAAAGAAACAAAAGTGTGATGAGAGAAACTCACAATGCAGGATATCACAATAAGAACAGCAGGAGCTACTGTTCTTTTGAAGCCAGGATTTTGTCTCAGGTTCTCACTATTACTTTACTGAGAGTATTGTTACATGGAAGTTACCGCAGGATTAAAAATTTCTTTACTATTTTCATGAAATTGCTGGAAGGGGAGGGTATCCTCCATCAGCAATTCCAGGAAAAGCGGACAAACCTTCACTATCTCGCACTCCTCTGACATGGTGAGATAAAGCATGCGATCTAAGTCCAGGCTTACGAGGCCGTGGTTGGACGTATGTGCTCTTGGAGTGACTGTCTAATTATTACTAATGGGATCTGGTGCGAGGGGAGGAGAAAATCTGTGATCTGCTTTTCTACTCTGAAGGACGTGACAAATTCAGTGTCCGGGTCACAGAGAATTCAAGACCAGTCTCGTGGAAATCTGAATGGAAACCCATGTGTGTCTCTTGCAATGAGGCATGGGACCCAAATGGCTGAATACTGAGTTTGTTATTAAAATTTTTATTTCTAATGCAACCTTTTACACTTTATTCACTATTATTTTTCATGATTTTTGGAAGCAAGACCCAACAAGAAACTAAGACGTAATGCTTTCAGATCTAGTTGCTGTTGGAATTCGCCGAAGACCTGGATCTAGATCAGTGGCAGAAGATGGATGGATGTGAAACTTTGTGTCTCGCAGTCCTTTTTGCATCGTATTGATCTTCAGCAACCCACTAGTTTGCCTAAAACCACAGCAGTAAGTTAGGAGCACAAGAGACTAGTCATCAGGCACTCCCAGCAAAGTGATTTGTTAAGAAATCTGTTCATGTACAAGTTGAAAAAGTTCACTCTTGTACTCTCTTGTATATAATGAGTAAATGCCTTGACCCGTTGACCTATATTAACAGTAATACTGTAGCATTAGAGGGTTATGAGCTCATCAACTCATCAGCCCATGTGTTCTTAATAATCTAGTCCTAGCTTTAAGTCATAATTGGAATAATCAAAGCTAAGCGTGCTTGTATTTGTAACCCCCCCGCCCCCATACACACACATGTGGACCCAGAAGCCCCCATGCCACAGCCTTATAAAGTCCTCAGAGAGCGGGAGGAAGGGATATAAGTGGAGGGAGGGAAGGGGGTTTCTTTAGCTGTGAGTCAAGCTTTGGGATTATTGGGTCATGCTTTGTTACCCAGCTGTAGAAAAACCCCATGTTCACAGAAAGGGGGGGGGTGTTGGATTTGTGTATGTGTGTGTGTGTGTGTGTGTGTGTGTGTGTGTGTGCGTCGCCATCTCCACGATGTTACATAAAGCTGTAATGGGTCCCTGACGCCTTTTGAAGCAGCGGTGACTCTGACAAAGCGAAGCAGCAAAGTTGAACAGGATTAAAGTGGAACAGGAAGGTCGGGCAGTCAGATCAAAACACTGAGGCTTTTCTGTACGTCACATGTTCAGATTGCGCTTTAATTGGGGCTAGCCTATGTGTCGAATCTCAATGTATCTCGTACAGAAAGTTAAATATCAATAAAGGAAGCTTCTGTAAGGGCAACTGCTGTTTCTTTACATAATGCTAGTATCAAAGTTTCAATCTTGGTGTATTTATTTAATTCCAAGCTTGGAAATCTATCCAGAAAGTCTTTGAGGTAGAATTACTATTCATGATCCACAGTTTTCCTTTGATTTTCAGTAACTTGTTTTTTGTTATCTATATCAATGTTATCAGATATCGGAAACTAGCTAGGCAATATGTCCAAAGGATGAAGTCTATTTTAGTCAGTGTTTTGCACAATTGATGATATATCGACCGTTTCTGGCTACAGGACCTAAAGACAAAACTTGATTAAAAAGTATTCTTCCATCACTTCCATCTCCAGAAGAATAATCCAGACTTTATGATCTTCTGGAAGCAGAACTTTACTTAATCAAATTAATTTCCTGCAAGAAAACGTTGCATTTTCTGCATCATTTAGGAAAGATTTTATTGTGATATTTAGACACTAGCTAAAACACACTTCTGCTAGTGTTTGGTTCATTGGAATGTGTTTAAGTAAGACTGTCAGGTTGTATAGCTCCAACGTCTTTAGACTTGTTAGAGCTAAACATGTTCCACTTTAACCTCCAGGAGTTTATGGCATATGCTTTTGTGGCATCCAATTTTTGCAACTTCAGTAAAAAAAAAATACTACATGCAATAGCCATTCAGACAGAAGCTGTTCCTCCTTTCTACAGCCATGTTCACCCACTTACATCATAGACGGCGTGTTTTTCTTTTCGGAATTCAGTTTGCTGACTATGTGTCCTCGTATGCAGAGGGAGGTGTTGGTGGTTTGTCCTGCCAGTATTTGTTCAGATGTAATTTCCTGGCAGAATGGCCACAGGGTTCCTTGTTGTGGAGGAGCTTGCAAACCTCTGGTGTGTAAATCCGTTCTTTGGTTTCTCAACGGCGTTGCGATAGAAGTCCGGAGGAGGCAGTGAGCTCATCCTTGCTTGCCTCATCCCCCGTCTTCCTCGCCGAGTTTGACTCCCAGGGCCTGAGACTGATCCTGGTGCTCAGTTTTCATCTTTCCGTCCACATCCCTGTCCTGTCTTTTCCCCGTACACTTACAATCTTTTCCTGCTTCCACATCTGTTATTTTTTTCACCCATGCTCTTTAATGTTCATCACACATCCCCCCTTCTGTTTCTGTAACTTGCATCAGTAAAGGATGACTTGCCCTTTAATCATATTCCGTCTGTAGGTTCCACTATAGTAAAGTTTTTTTTTTTTTTTTTTTTTTACTGCCCTGTCTCTCCTTGAAAGTTAATGCACATGGCTGCTTCTGGTTGAGGAAGTGTTAGTGGTTTTAACAGAAGGAGTGTGTGTGTGGGGGGGGGCTGGAAAGAGCTAGTCATGACTCTGGCGAGCAAGAAGGAGACCAGACAGTTTGTCGACGACACCCTTGGGTTGCACCTCTGCGTCGTTTCCACACTGTTGGGGATGTTAGCTCATGCTCTTCCTAGTAACAATGAGTAACTCCAGAGGTCAGACCACTGGCTTAGATGTATACACAAGCAGGGAAATCAGATTTATGTCATGGCCATTGTTTGCTCTTTGGTCCTGAAACACTCAAAACATCTTTATCTTTTTATTTTTTTTCAACTCTTACAGGCACCAACTCTCTAAAGTAAGCTTCTAAATAACTTTTGCATATTGAGGTGTAGTTTTATGCCAGTATGCAGTATATGTGCTAGAGTTTGGGTTTTTTTTAGCTGTTATTGCTGCTTCAGTGAGTATTTTACATAAATGGTGGAAGAAATAGGTTTGTATATTGCAAAAGTGGGGTCTTCTGGGACATTTCCCATCGGTGCCATTACCATATGTAGGAGGCAGCTCTAAACCAGAGGTCAACTGATGGCCATAGATTTTTAAAGGGTTTTGAAGAGGAGCCCCAGATATATATCAGACAGATATAAATTGCTCACATTTTTAGAGACTGGATAAGTGCCAAACTGGAAAAAGTCAAAGTAATGCATACATAAATGAATTAATGTGGATGGTTGAATAAAGTCAAAGGAATAAAATAGTCCATCTGGAATCCAATGTCCAAAAAACAAGTGAAACCTGTAACACTTTAAGCATCACTTTACTTTTTAGTTCTTACTTGCTTGACTTCATAAGATTAATGGTCAACCTGCTTCTGATAGTTCACAAGACATCTTAGTGGCTAAACTACACCACATGGCGAGCAGACAAAGTTAGCAACGACCTGTAAACATAGCTCAAGGATTTTTTTTTAATTATCATTTCCACTGTGCAGTTGCATACACAAGAGAATGAGATTTTGTTTCTCAATCTGTGACTACAGTGTAAAATCAATATCAATAAATAAATAAATAAGCATCATAATAAACAGATGAGCATGTGGCTGAGAAGAACCTAACTAAAGGTCGACCAATAACCTCCAATAGGTAATCGGTTAAAATTACTGAACCCTGTAAATGAATTTGACACGGTTTAAAATGATATAATGCTGACTTTATTAGACTGGATGACTGCTTAACAGAAAAAAGCCAAAGTAACACAAAGGGATGCGGTCGATCCAGAACTGAAAATTTGACCATAAAAATATGTATCATCTATTTTTTGAGTCACTATTTCCTCTCAAAGCTAGTACTTTAACTAGAAAAGTGTAACATCAACCTGCTAAAAATAGTTTAGTAAGATGTTCTAGAATGTGCCACAAGCTAACACACGCAGCAAGAAAAACTGATTTTTTTTTTTTCTCCATTCGTGATGAAGAAATGTTCATTGACACTGGATGAATATCAAACCCTTTTTCCTGCAGCACAAATAATAATAATAATAATAATAATGGATTAGATTTTTATTGTGCTTTACAAGTCACTCAAGGCGCCTTCTCAAAGCGCTTTACATTATTGATCCATTATTCATTCACTCACATTCTCCCCCTGGTGGTGGCGGAAGTGTGGCTGCCATTTTGCTCCTATGGCCCCTCCGACCACCACTGAACATTCACATGGATTCATACACCAGCGTAAGTAACACTGGAGGCAAGGAGGGTGAAGTGTCAAGGACACAACAGACTGACTTGGAGAGAGCGGGATTCGAAACCTATATAATATAAATAACTCACAAACTGTGTTCTCACCTTTAGCATTTGCCACATCAGCTTGTTCCTGTCCATTTATGTATATACAGTTTATCAGCCGAGTCATTTTCTTCGTTCTAAATCTATTTTGTTTAGTCACCATTGCCACTGTAAAGAAATGGTACAATGGTTCAATTGTAAGTGCTTTATCCTTCACAGTGGAGATAATCGTCAGACGCTTGAGCATTCATTTGCAAAAAAAAAAAAACGCGTCTTTTTCTATTTGCACTTGCTCTATTTTTTTCTGTGCTGAAACTATTCCACACCACAACTTCAGCCACTTAGCACGCACAAATCTCTCGCTATCCGTCTCGAAACCCTTTTCCCAGCACACAATATTTAATCAGTGTAATTAATTCCATGCCCGCCACACTTGAAAAGAGAAAATCGGTAAAACAAATCGTCCCCTCACTCTTATTAGCTCTCGGAGAGGCTGGTGAAGGATGAGGCCATTAGGAAGATGCTCTGTTGTTGTATTCATCAAAGGGAGAAGCACCTGTACATGTGTGTGTGTGCGCAAGTGCATAAGGGCTGATTATATAAATGTATTAATCAGAGGCCGTTGTTTGAAGGCTTCCTGCCGCAGACAGTGAGGAGGCCATCTGTACATTGCATTTGAGATGCACAAAAACGGAACAGAGAAAGACGAATGGGAGAGTGCTAATCGAGTTTTCTTTTGTTCCCCTTCGACCAGTTGACCGTGGGTCAGACAGCTGAACCAACATTAAACTATCCTTAAAAGCAGAAAAAACTCATAACTCCAACAGCCACTTCCCTAAAATGACTCTGTTGTGTACTTTTTATCCAGTACGTGCGGTGTTTTCTCTCCTCCTGCTGTGTTCTCTGTTTTTACCTGGCCTCAGGTGCCTCTGCCACATTTTCGCTGCAATTCCCAGCCATGCCATTTCCACTCTGGAGTTGTTTGCAAAAGCAAGCAAAAATGGTATTCTTCGCCGTGGGTACTGTTTACTCAGCACAGCCCCTTTCTTTTAGTTGTGTAACAGTATGAAGTGTGCATGAAGGTGTGCGAGAGACGAACATTTTCTTTTCTTTTTTTGTTTTTTTAATGCTCCTGTCTTGTTTCATGACTCCTTGTCCTGTTTGTTGTGTATTTTTCTCCACCGTTAGTGCTTTTACCTTGGGTGGTGGGTGTACAATTATCAGCCAAGATCAATGCTGGCCTTGTCCTTTCAGCTATTTTAGCTGTCCATGTGTGTTTTCACTTATTTCACTCTTCCACACCTGTCTTTTATTGGCTCTGTTTGGTTATTGGACACATTTGGCCCCTGTGCACATCCCAGAGGTGGACCGAGACTTGAAAGAGCTTCAATTTGGGACTGTAACATCCTCATTTGGCCATAATTACCTGACAAATGTTGGGGAGAATGGGAGAAGAATCTGCAGACATAAAGGGATGCGAATATTTGAAATGCAAAATGAGTTAAACTTTCTGTCACGGTCAGGTAGTTCGCCTCGTAGCTGTCAGTCAGTATTCTCCAAAACTCCTCCTTTATGTAATATAATCTCATAACTCATCCCACGAGGGATTAAGTGACGAGTTTGCATAAAAATAAAAGCAGTGCCTGTGGCGTGGAACACGGCAGGAGGGGAAATCCAGGATGACTGAAGTGGGGGTGGGAGGCAATGACAGGTAGCATTGTTTAAAGAGAAAAAAGGAAAAGTAATCTCTGGGGTGTAGATCTGTTTGTAAAAGATACCTTTAGTGTTCTTAAGAAAGCAATCTATTTTAATGTAATTTTGAATATCGATTTTATCATGTTGAACATTTCCTGGAAAATCCATTAAATATATGATGAAATAGCCTGTCAGCATCATCTGTTTTTTTATAGACTGCAAATAAAATCGCTGAAAAATGCAGGTATTTCATCACAAATCATCCAAAAATCCAGTATTGCCATGAGCAGTCCTGCAGCAACATAAGCAGGGATCTTAAAAACAGATCGCTACAACATAAACAATAAACACAATCTTACAAGTGATGCATTTTCACTGCCTCGCGGTATTTATTGTCATATTGTTGAAGTGAGCTCCTGCAAAACCCCAACTGCGGCCTCAACATTTCAGCCAATAAAGCAATTTAGACCCAGATTAAAACCTGCCTTCATTTTATGGACTCGAAACCCATTTTCCTTCCTCTTCCAAAGAAAAAAAAGAAAAGAAAAACGCAGCATTAAACTGTGGTGCTATTGATTACTTGATGGTTGGATAGAACTCATTCAAGCAGAACTCATGTCGAAGGTGTGTGTCTGGATTTGTGTGCCGTGCTGTTGTGCCCACTAGTCTAGTCTTTTCATCAGCAGCAGGCATTTTACAAAGGAGCCCTCAGAGCCTAAGTGGGTAGTTTTGTGGGGATTTTATAAGTAAATGGTAATGATCCTGAAGCTTGGACCTCAGTGCATTCTGTGGAGCTGGTGGGTGGAGACATCCTAGCGTGCAGGCAGCCGTCTTAGGCTAAGCTAATTGCCTGCAGCTTCCAGCTTCATTTAGCGTGGCATTGATCTTCTCATCTGACTCTTGGCATGAAAGAGAATAAGCATATTTCCCAAAATGTCGAACTATTCTTCCCAGATAGGGGGTGGTTTAATCATTTCCGATGCATCTTTTCTATTTTGCACGCCTTCCTGTCTTTGTCTCTCTGCATGAGGAGACAGCAGTCATATGGCAGAAGTTTTTAAAGAAGGGTCATTCAGGGTCAATTAAATTAGATTAGACCTGTTTTGGACTATACTGCATTGTCACGGCGACCACTTGTTGGTTTAATCTGTGTGGCATTGCGAATGCAAGCGGAACCAGTTTGGTCATGTATGGAACCAAACGGAACAAACCGGTTTTAAAAGATGTGAACGTGACGGGATTATCTTTTCCGTTTTATTTCCACATCTGCAGCACTCCACTACCTTTTACCTCACATCGAAATTCCTCTTCCCATCCCCACAATGCCCCACTTTGTGTCACACAGACCGCCTCTTGATCTCTATGCAGATGCTTTGCAGTTTTCCTTTGAATGCAGTGAATTTGGCACTTGATTGTGTTTCCCCATCTCCACTGGAAATGGGCAGTTGCAGATCATAGATAGCCCCCGCTCTGCTTTGTACTATTCTTTTGAATACACACTCTGTTGCGTATTGCAGTGAGTGCCTGTATCCTGCTTTCCACTCTGCTATTACTGCCAATAAGCCAGACGAGGGCCTATAGGAGGCCATTGTGTGTGAAATGTCCATTATAGCCAGATTAGAAACTATTTCCATACATTTGTTCGACTTTGATCTGAGGAAATATGAGTCAACAAGCGTGCTTCTTATCCTTTTTGTCCTTTGCATGTGTGCAGCACATGATTGCATATATGAACTCCTTCTCTTCACAGCGCTGTCATTTTCTGTCTTCTATACTTAGCGGTTCATACGTATCATCAGTGACGACCTCTTCAGCTGATTTGATCGTGCTAAATGCTAAGGTTCGGCTCTCTCTGGTCATCTTTTGCTTTTCATGTGCCGCTTTCTCCCACTATCACCATCACTGCCTTTCCCCAAATGTGCAGATAAGGTTTTAAAGGAAGCACTTAGCACTAAAACTACGAATAATTATATCACTTAGAGACCAAGTCCCCAATTATGGTTATTCAGTGTGCATTAGCAAATGGGCCAGGGCCTCCTGTATGGCTGGATTTGAGTCACTCGCTGTATGAATCTGAAATGTGACTGCTTTTTAACTCTCAAAGGTTGATTGTGTGCATACAGTCAAAGAAAAAATGATCAGAAACCCATGTTTTCTTCAGTTTCTTGTTCTTTTTTATGCCTGGTACAACTAAAGATACATTTGTTTGGACAAATATAATGATAACAAGAAAAACTGCTCATAGTAGGTTAATTTAACAGCTGATGTCTATCCATATTCCATGTTTTCTTGATTAAAAAAACAAAATTACTTTAGTTCTTACAGTGCTTAACAAATGTATTAGACCACCTGTCATGAAAACAGGAAAACATAAATAACTTCATAGGTTATTTACAACTTGTTTCAAATTAACAATTTCCTTGTTATTCATACAGATAATGACCAATTGGAATAAAAAAATAGTCCTTGTTGACAAATAATAACCATAAATGTCCATATTTAGTGTGTCCACCT